>CM053030.1:517725210-517950210 GCA_028564925.1 Lithobates sylvaticus | reverse complement strand
TAGCATTGCAATAAGGACAGTCTAGCAATGACGACCTTCATAGTTTCTCTGTCCAGTTTTCCTAACTTGTGTGTGTGTGTGTCTGTCCATTACAAAATGAAATCCTGCATGTCTATAACGTAAACTTTACCTCTTATTTTTACACAGAATCATCTCGTCTTTGTCATGGAAGGCCTAAGCAGAGGGGATCTCTTTAGCAACGTGGTTTCAGATCCATTTTCCGAGGACACCATCAGGTAAGATCAATAACCGGGTCACTCTGGAGTGGGGGGGGGGGGGGTGACCGACCACTGAGGAAATGGCAGTGATGTGATCACCCCCTTCGCCTGAGCCCTGACCATCCACACCCCTATGTACTATAGGGGGGGGGAAGTCATTTCATCTTTAGATTTAATTGGTCTGCAATGATTTGGGATGCTAACTCATATCTCTTTCCCCATCAGATACTTCATAGCGGAAATGATCTGCGGTCTGCAGTTTCTGCATTCTAGGGAGATCGTCCACAGAGACATCAAGCCTGAAAATATCCTCTTGGATGATGACGGCCACATCAAAATCGCAGATTTTGGCTTGTCAGTTGCTGGAGTCACAGAGTCCAAGAGGACTAAAGGACAATTCGGGACACCATCGTACATGGCGCCAGAGGTAAGATACGGGCTAGCCACCTGATATTAGATCTATTTGTAATGTTTGTTATTATGGGATATAGAGATACGATAAAGGGGGCTCACTTTTCACTGAATGAAGAATTTCTCCACTGGTGCCCTGGTTGCTTTCAATGGGTTTGCAGACTGGAACTATGTCCCCAACAAAAGGTGGGAATTTCTGAGACATTAAGGTCAGGTGTAGATAGCTGGCTCTGTTCGGCCCGATTCACACATACAAATGGGATAAAAGCTTCAGGGATTATCCACCTGCTGGACTCCTTCTCGTTAACATGATGAGCGTTTTGTGAAAATTGAGCTATTGGGGTCAGTGTACCTTTATCTGCCCCTTTAAAAAGGACTATTAAAGTATAGGCAAAGCCTTTCTCTTTTTGTTTTGGTAAGGGCAGGGAAGGGTTTGATCCTCTGACAGTTTTATATAGGTGTCCCCATTGGGACCCCATCTGTTTGTATTGGTGACCACTGTCATTGAGAAAGAAAGTAAGATCTAAAGTTTTAGAGTTTTCCCCAGAACATGAGGTGAGGAGAAACCTTCAAAGGGGACGCCTGTTCTGGGCACAATTCTTTAAGAGAGAAATTTCCCTCAATTCGGGAGACTTCAATTTTAATTTGTATCTCTGGGAGACCCAAAGTCCCAATATTCACAAGCTCCGCCTTAGTTTAATGTCTTTTGAGCACAATTTTAGGACTCCTGGTAGGCTTCATAGGTCACATATACCAGCATGGAGTCATCTCTGTCCTCTGCCTGGCCTGACAATAAGCTTATTTACCTTTCTCTCCATTATGTTTTTACAGGTCCTTCAAAAATTGCCATACTTTGGCATGGTCGACTATTATGCACTGGGAATAATAGTCTATGCGATGGCGGTCGGCGCACATCCATTTCTTGGCGGCGACGAGTCCTCGCAGGAAGAATTGGAGATAGTGACCACCATGGAACCGGATTATCCAGAAGACATGGACCCTGACCTCTGCGACATCTTAAAAATCGTAAGTGTACATAGAGGTTTTATATCTTTTAAGGGACAAAGTCCTTTCCAGGTTACATATATCTTATTAGGGTTTTAGAAGACACATTAGAAATTTCCCATGTTTACCTGCACACATCTATTGAAGTCATAGCAGTACTTTCAGCAAGCTGACTGCTTAATGGAAGGATCTGTCTTCACCTGTCATAAAGAAAGCAGCAGCCCTTGTGTCCCTTGTGATGTCCAGTGAATTCAATTTCTGGGGGACATTCCTTACACAGACAGCATATAGAACTCCCCTGGGGCTGCCATCATCATAAGAGGGATATAAGAAATGTTAGAATTAAATATTGTTCATGTTATTTCAGTGTTTCTTATTATATTCTTTTCCTTTTTACAGTTTCTATGTAAAGACCAAGATGAGCGGATGAGGCTAGTAAGCGACATCCGAGAACACCCCTTCTTACGGAAGGTGGACTGGAAGGAGACAGAGCATGGGAAATCCCCGCCGCCATTTCCATCAGCAAATGTAAGTATACGTATAAGGGAGGAGTCCCAGCACAACAGGGAGATTTATAGGTATTATTTTTTCTGAATAAATCAGAAATATTGACAAGACTTTTTTCTCTTTCCAGATTTATGAGGAAGATCCCGAGGAAGATGAAGAAGAAGAAGAAGTGGCATGGGATAAATTCATTCAATTTGAAGAAGAAGACCATGAGACGCCAATAGAGCCAGAGAAGCAGAAGAAATTCTTTGGCTTCAGCTATGCGAGTGAGCGTCTGAAGCTGCAGGTAGTGGCGTCATCACCACCATCGGAGAGGCAGTAACGTCAACATGCAGCCTCATCACCACCATCGGAGAGGCAGGATCCTCACCGTAGAGCCTCATCACCACCACCGGAGAGGCAGGATCCTCACCGTAGAGCCTCATCACCACCATCGGAGAGGCAGGATCATCAATGTAGAGCCTCATCACCACCATCGGAGAGGCAGGATCCTCACCGTAGAGCCTCAGATCATTAGACTCTGAAGGATCTACAACCATCTAATGTGACATTTATTTTTCAAGGACAAAACTTCAACTTTTCAAGGTCCCAATGTTATAGGTAGGAAGATACATTTCATTTATCATCTACGGATGACAAGACATAACGACATTGTGACAACAAC
Organism: Lithobates sylvaticus; assembly: GCA_028564925.1. NCBI lineage: Eukaryota > Metazoa > Chordata > Amphibia > Anura > Ranidae > Lithobates > Lithobates sylvaticus. The sequence continues at coordinate 517,947,405 of CM053030.1, read as the reverse complement.
CATTGACTTCCCTATTACCAAGATCTCCAGAGAATGTGGTTGTGTCACAGATCAGACCACCCATCACATGTGCTCTGACTGCTGCACGATAGCGGCGTATGACGGCACATGTGACATGGGCATGCATACTGTGCATTCGTAGAGCAGCCACAATTCGGAAAGGCCATCCAGAGAGAAGCGTGATCTCATGCTCCACCCCCAGGGAACAACCCGCTCAGACTACTCCCAAAGAGTCACTGCCACACATGTCATTGGCAGGACATGTGGAGGAGGAGCGGGCTATAAGGGAGGAGTCTAACCGGCATATAATAATTGGGAAAAAAAACAGGAGTGTCCATCTTCTCAAACCACTAAGGGCTCCTTCACACCTGCCATTTTAGCATGCGGCAATGGCGTACTATCAATGGGTGCAATGTGTGCAGTGAACATGGGCCCCATGGGGGGTGGGGTCCACTGTGTACTGACCCACACTGCACCCATGGAACTATGACGACTAGGAGGGAGACTGTGAGATACCTTTGTCCTGTTTTCCCACTTACATGCCAAATAGAATCCTCCCCCATAGCCCACTCTTCCTCCATATTTCCTGCCAATGGCATCTGCAGCATTGACTCTCTGGGAGTGATTGCTCCCTGGGGGGGGAGGCGGGGACTTGGGAATGTGCCTCCCTCTGGATAACATTTCCCGGAATTCTATCCATGTAACCCCAGGAGATGTATAGTCAGTGGATGTTGTCACAATGTTTTTATGTATTGTTATCTGTAAATGAGAAATAAAATGTACGTTCTTATCTATACCGCCTTGATGGGCGGACCTTAAAGAGTCCGACTTTGTCCCTCTAAAATAAAAGTCAATCCGAGGCTCTACATTGATGACAAATAGAATGTATGTTCTGATCTATATTGTCTGGAACAGTATAGAAAGTCATGCATTTCACAGGGAGGTAAACTGGTCACCCTAGACTGATGATTCAGGGACTATCCGATCGCCTTAGGGGGTCAGGAAGGAATTTTTTCCCCTCTGACTGAGGGGGTTTTCGCCTTCCTCTGAATCATCCTGAAGGTTTAGGAGTCTGAAAAGGTCCCACCCCTGAGGAGTCAGAGGATACCAGTGATGGACCGACCAATGTTCTCCGAAGACCTACAATCATTTTCTTGTAAAAATATTTCCTTGTAAAGAATTTTAAATTTCAATAAAATTGTCTGTACCTTAAATCTCTTTTGTACGTGAAGGTTTTTTTTCTTATCTCTATATTTTAATAGAATGATGAATGACAGCAGGGTGTGGAGTCTCATCCCATATATTTCATGATTATATCACCCTTTAGGCCATGGGATGGTGATGGGAAACACTATTAACATAGGGTTGCCAACTGCCTGAAATTCACCTGGACAGTCCAGGTTTTGAATTATGTGTCTGTGTTTCAGTTCACCTCAAACCCGGACACATTATTCAGACAGGAACGTGTCTCGGAACAGGGCCAGACAGCAGGGTCAGGGGGCACCATGTGTGCCGCATTACCAGTCCCTTTGGAGCGCCCAAAAGGTGCACACCATGGAACGACACAAATAGCTTCCAAACAGGTGCTTTATTGCATGATCACAACATAAGGATAGTGCAACGTTTCGGAGCCACGCAGGGCCCCTTCGTCAGGCATGTGATATGTGTAAACAGTAAAAACTATTTAACCGCTTCCCGACCGCCTCACGCAGATATACTGCGGCAGAATGGCACGGGCAGGCAAAATCCCGTATATAAACGCGATTTTGCATTTGCCTGCCAGTGGCGTGCTCGCGACCCGGTCGGGAGCTCCGTGACCCCGGCCGCGGGACCAGCAGACCCGATCGCCGCTGGTGTCCCACGATCGGGTCACGGAGCTGAAGAACGGGGAGAGGTCTGTGTAAACAAACCTCTCCCCGCGCTTCCTACTCTGCCTGTCATTGATTGGATGTTCCCGGTCATCGGGAAAGCCGATCAATGACGTCAGACGTCAGCCCCACCCCCTAATGTAAAAAAACACACACGTCACAGACCATAACCCCTCCCCTCCCCCTAGTGGTTAACTCTTTCACTACAACTGTCATTTATACAGGAATCAATGCATTTAAATAGCATTGATTGCTGTATAAATGACAATGGTCCCAAAAATGTGTCAAAAATGTCCGATGTGTCCGCCATAATGTCGCAGTCACAATAAAAAATCGCTGATCACCGCCATTACTAGTAAAAAAAAAAAAAAAATATTAATAAAAATGCTATAAATTTATCCCCTATTTTGTAAACGCTATAACTTTTGCGCAAACCAATCAATAATCGCTAATTGCGATTTTTTTTACCAAAAATATGTAGAAGAATACGTATCGGCCTAAACTGAGATAAAAAAATGTTTTTTTATATATTTTTTGGGGATATTTATTATAGCAAAAAGCAAAAAATATTGCATTGTTTTCAAAATTGTCGCTCTATTTTTGTTTATAGCGCAAAAAATAAAAACCGCAGGGGCGATCAAATACCACCAAAAGAAAGCTCTATTTGTGGGAAAAAAAGGACGCCAATTTTGTTTTGGAGCCACGTCGCACGACCACGCAATTGTCAGTTAAAGCGACGCAGTGCCAAATCGCAAAAAGGGGCCTGGTCCTTTGGCTGCCCATTGGTCCGGGGCTGAAGTGGTTAAAGAGCCATCAACCAATCAGAAAAAAGAAAAGGCAAAAAAAGTAGAAAAAAAAAAAACAAGCTCCTCCCACCCCCGAATGGTATGACGTCACAAATCCCGCTAAAAACTGCCAAATATTTAGCATATATAAGCATAAAAACACTAAAGGACTGTATGATCATAGTGAGGGTTAATATTGTGAAGTACCTTTTAGATAATATTGCAGGAACAGGCCAGCTGCTAAGTGACATCTGTGAGAGAAGAGGTTGTGGGGCGGATTGCGGCATATTAAACACAAACCGCGCTTGCGCAGTGCAGCGGCGGGTTGCTAGGGTAGCAGGACGCTATAGTGCCACAGTGCTGATCGCGCATTGTGTCGGCGGCAGCTGAGAAGCTACTTGCTATATTGGTTGGGCCGCCGATGTCATGGAAACGAATGACGTCGGCGGACTCAGGACTCTGCCCATATCACCGGGGGGGGAAACAGATATTGGAAGAGAGAAAGAAAGGAGAAAAGAAGTGTGACCACGAAGCTGTGAAAATGAAAACAAAAGAAATAGGCAGTAAAGGAATAAGGGAAGAAAAAAAGGGGGGCAGATAGAAAAAGAAGAGAAAGAGAGGAAGAGAAAAACAGAAAAATATAAAAGAAAAGGAAATAGAAAAAAAGGGGGGGGGGGAGAAGAAAAGGAAGGGAAAGGAGGAAGAGGCGAGAAGAAAAAAGGGGACGAAATAAAAAAAAGAAGATGAATGAGAATAATAATATAAATAATAAAAAGTGAATGAAAATGAGAAAGAAAATGGAAATAAAAATACAAAAATACAAATAAAAATAAATATAAAATTTAAAAATAGAAAATAGAAATGAAAATAAATACATGAATGTAAATAAAAATAAAAACAAAAATACAAATAAAAATAAAATTAAAAATATAAATGAAAATAAACACATTAATGTAAATAAAAATAAATAAATATAAAAATAAAAAAAATAAAAAATGGAAAAACGAAAAAATAAATAAAAATATATTAACCATACCAATGCAGGGGACCTAGAAAACAGTTATATAGAAAAAAATACTATATAGAATTAGAAGTACAAAAAAACTGTGGGGAGAGTATTGGTTACAATAGTCACCACAGTGACATAATGATCCCTGGAAATACGCGAGTCACAGGGAAAATGCGGGTGGGGTAGTCACCCGGCTCATATAATAATCCCTGAAAGGATGCCATAGGTGCATCATCGAGACATTGCCAGGATAATTTGGAAAAAAAGAAAAGAAACCAGAAAAAAGAAAGAGAGAGAAAAAAAAAAAAGGTCTGTTATAATCCCATAGTGTACTAGAAATAGTTTTTGCTATGCACCACTAAAGTGTTCGGGTTTGGCTTAAAGAAAAAGTGACAACCATACATTAACCACTTCCCGCCCAAGGACGTCATATGACGTCTTAGACTTTCAGTGGGAATATCTGAATGCTGGGTGCAGCTATATGCATCATTCAGATATCCTTGTTTGCAGCCGGTGATTCTGTGCACCATAAGAATGATCATATCGGCGGTTCCGCTGCTTGATCGTTCTTACAGGCGCCATCCGGTGCTTCTCCGGGCTCTCCCGTGCCATCAGGGGGCCCGGAGAAAAAAAATCGCCCGCCGCCGGATGACGAGCATAGAGATTTCCGGTGACCAGATGGTCACCAGTCATCTCTATGACCGTCAAGGGCCCGGGCAACCCGAAGTAAACAAAGCCGCCATCGCGGCTGTCAGCATGAGATCGGTGAATTTTTTTGTACCGATCTCATGCTTTCCAGCCTGGAGGAGAGATGTGGGGTCTTATTGACCCCACATCTCCCCATAAAGAGGACATGTAACATAGATTACTATTACAAGGGATGTTTACATTCCTTGTAATAGGAATAAAAGTGATCAAAACAAAAAAAAAAAAAAAAAAATGTAAAAAAAGGGTAAAAATCAAAAAAAATTAAGTAAAATAAGAAAACAAAAAAAAAAAAAAAAAATCAAAAAAAATCTAAAACGGCCCTGTCCCCGGTAGCTCGCGTCCAGAAGCGAACGCACACGTAAGTCCCGCCCACATATGTAAACGCCGCTCAAACCACACATGTGAGGTATCAACGCGTGCGTTAGAGCGCGTGCAACAATTCTCGCACTAGACCTCCTCTGTAACTCTAAACTGGTAACCTGTAAAAAAATTTAAGGAGTCGCCTATGGAGATTTTTAATTACCGAAGTTTGGTGCCATTCCATGATTGTGTGCAATTTTAAAGCGTGACATGTTAGGTATCTATTTACTTGGCGTAACATCATCTTTCATATTATATAAAAAAATTGGGCTAACTTTACTGTTTTGTTATTTTTTAATTCACAAAACCGTTTTTTTCCCCAAAAAAAGGCGTTTGAAAAATTATTGCGCAAATACCGTGTGAGATAAAAAGTTGCAATGACCCCCATTTTATTCCCTAGGGTGTCTGCTAAAAAAAACATATATATATTGTTTGGGGGTTCTGAGTAATTTTCTAGCAAAAAAAATTATGATTTTTACATGAAGGAGAGAAGTGCCAGAATAGGCCCGGTAGGGAAGTGGTTAACGCCAAAAGTCTAGTCTCTGTATATTAGTCATGTTATGGCAGCAGATACACTATATTGTCAAAAGTATTGTTTACGAATTTCGGATCCAAATTCCGTTACAACGGAAACGTGACTGGTGTTTTGTTGACCAATCAGAGGTTTTCTTCTGCTGCTGAGTGAGGGTTGGGAAAAAATACCTTTTTTAACCGCTTAAGGACCGCCTCCTGCACATATACGTTGGCAGAATGGCACGGCTGGGCACAATCACGTACCTGTACGTGGCTCTCTAAGTGCCCAGCCGGCGGCGCGCTCGCGACCCGGTCCTGAGCTCCGTGACCACAGGACCCGATCGCCGCTGGTGTCCCACGATCGGGTCCCAGAGCTGAAGAACGGGGAGAGGTAAGTGTAAACAAACACCTCCCCGCGCTTCCTACTCTGCCTGTCACTGATCGGCTGTTCCCTGTTATAGGGAAAGACGATCAGTGACGTCAGACACCAAACCACGCCCCCCTACAGTTAAAAAAAAAAAAAAAACACACACACACACACACACACACTTAACCCCTCCCCGCCCCCCTAGTGGTTAACTCCTTCACTGCCAGTGTCATTTACACAGGAATCAGTGCATTTAAATAGCATTGATTGCTGTATAAATGACAACGGTCCCAAAAATGTGTCAAAAATGTCCGATGTGTCCGCCATAATGTCGCAGTCACAATAAAAATCGCTGATCGCCGCCATTACTAGTAAAAAAAAAAAAATATTAATAAAAATGCTACATAACTATCCCCTATTTTGTAAACGCTATAACGTTTGTGCAAACCAATCAATAATCGCTAATTGCGATTTTTTTTACCAAAAATATGTAGAAGAATTCGTATCGGCCTAAACTGAGGATATTTGGGGATATTTATTATAGCAAAAAGCAAAAAATATTGCATTTTTTTCAAAACTGTCGCACTATTTTTTTTTAGCGCAAAAAATAAAAACCGCAGGGGCGATCAAATACCACCAAAAGAAAGCTCTATTTGTGGGGAAAAAAGGACGTCAATTTTGTTTGGGAGCCACATCGCACGACCGCGCAATTGTCAGTTAAAGCGACGCAGTGCCGAATCGCAAAAAGGGGCCTGGTCCTTTGGCTGCAAATTGGTCCGGGGCTGAAGTGGTTAATATGGGACTGGGAGACTGGTACTGGGAGTCGATGGGAGATTCAGAATCGGAAAAAATAAGAATGTTCATTAATTACGATTATTCGTTATGATGAAGTTAAAAAACCCAGGAAGTCATCACAGCACAGGGATGGTGGGAGCCCCTCATAATGATAAATTCATCATAACGAACTTTCGTAATTGTTACCTAACGAAAATTCGTATTTCGTACAAATCCAAACTGAATTTCGGACACGAATTACGAATTAATTCTAATATGAAACGGGAACAAAACAAATTTATTGACGGCGCATATGTCTAGTCCATAAAGACATGGATGAGCGAGTTTGGGGTGGAGGAACTTGACTGGCCTGCACAGAGTCCTGACCTCAACCTGGTCGAACACCTTTGGGATGAATTAGAGCGGAGGCTGCGAGCCAGGCCTTCTCATCCAACATCAGTGCCTGACCTCACAAATGCGCTTCTGGAAGAATGGTCAAACATTCCCATAGACACACTCCTAAACCTTGTGGACGGCCTTCCCAGAAGAGTTGAAGCTGTTATAGCTGCAAAGGGTGGGCCAACTCAATATTGAACCCTACGGATTAAGACTAAGATGCCATTAAAGTTCATGTGCGTGTAAAGGCAGGCGTCCCAATACTTGTGACAATTATGTTGTTTGAAGGTACAGGCCATGTGTAAGTAGGTGTTAGCATCATTGGCGGCTGGTGCACTATTTTGGAGGGGGGGGGCAAACAGGGGCCGGGCGCATGGATTAGGGGGGCGGTGCCCCATATGGACAGGCCACCACTGATTAGCACCCCTTTTAGTGAAGAGGAGGGTACGACCAGCTTGGCGAGAACTGGTTACACATGTACAGTAGATAGGTGTGATATGCATTCTGGGGCCCCCATGCAACTGCCTGTCCTCGCCCTTTTCATATGCCAACGCTGTACAATATACTAACCTTCCTCAACCTTTTTACCCCAGGGGTAATAATTTTCAATTCTTTGGGAACCCCTTCTGAAATTTCATTCATCAGGGGTCAGTGGGAAGGATACCACTTACATTGGTGGTCATTGGGAAGGATACCACTTACATTGGTGGTCATTGGGAAGGATACCACTTTCATTGGTGGTCATTGGGAAGGATACCACTTACATTGGTGGTCATTGGGAAGGATACCACTTACATTGGTGGTCATTGGGAAGGATACCACTTACATTGGTGGTCATTGGGAATGATACCACTTACGTTGGTGGTCATTGGGAAGGATACCACTTACATTGGTGGTCATTGGGAAAAACACCACTTACATTGGTGGTCATTGGGAAGGATACCACTTACATTGGTGGTCATTGGGAAGGACACCACTTACATTGGTGGTCATTGGGAAGGACACCACTTACATTGGTGGTCATTGGGAAGGACACCACTTACATTGGTGGTCATTGGGAAGGACACCCCTTACATTGGTGGTCATTGGGAAGGACACCCCTTACATTGGTGGTCATTGGGAAGGACACCCCTTACATTGGTGGTCATTGGGAAGGATACCCCTTACATTGGTGGTCATTGGGAAGGATACCCCTTACATTGGTGGTCATTGGGAAGGATACCCCTTACATTGGTGGTCATTGGTAGTAATGACCACCTTACTCTGTGTTTATGACAGGCTACTGACAGCTCTGCTCATGTCTCTAATAGATCTGATCTATAATAAATCTTCCTTATTAGTCAAAAATGTTGTACCCCAAGATGGGTTGTCACAGCATATATCGGGGCTCCTGTTTGCGAGTGGTTTCTCAGAATGGGGTTCACAGCATAAGAACACAACACATGGTGAAACGAGTCCAAATCGCTTTAATAATTTATCATATGATCTCATTAACTGCCCAACACGTTCTGGGAACCAACCCCCACCCCCTTCATCAGGACTTGTAATCATTATCAAAAGCTTAAGAGGACTCAGTAAGGCTCTCCATTCACACTCAGTGTTTCAGGATCTCGGGGCAGAATCGCTGTGATTTTGCCCTCGAAAACGCACTACAATCGCAAAATGCAGGTTCAGGGGCCATTATTTTCAATGGCACCTAAAACACAGAGCGGTTTTGCCGCGATTGTCACACAATTTAATCGCTCGGCAATCGCAGAAAAGCACATCGCGTAAAGCCTGACTCCCAAAAAAGGAGCCGGCAAAACCACGCTCTAGGCGCCATTTAAAATAATAGCACCTGGACCCGCGTTTTGCGATTCTAGTACGAGATCGAGGGCAGAATCGCAGCAATTCTGCCCAAGATACCAAAACGCCAAGTGTGAATGGAGCCTGAGTCCACTTAAAGTATAACTAAAAGGCAAACCTTTGAGTGGAGAGGGATTGGAACCCCTGTCAGTTTTTATTGCTGTCTGTGCCCCTGTTGGGGAGATTCAGACTCTTTATTTGTCTTGTTCTGTCCCAAATTTTTGATTGTCCCCAAAAAAGTAATAGAGGGGAAATCTTCTAATGGGGGCACTAGTTCTGGTGACTTGGGGGGGGGGGGGGTCCCAAGGAATTCCCTTTATTTGCAGAGATTTCCTCTCACTTCCTGTTTGGCTATGGGACAGGAAGTGAAGGGAAATCTGCCCAAAGATGGCAAAAATACAATATACAGGGGTTATAACCCTCCCTTGCTCTATCCAAAATAATAAAAAAAAAGTTTTGCCTATAGTCTTACTTTAACCACCTGCCTACCGGGCACTTTTATCCCCTTCCTGCCCAGGCCAATTTTCAGCCTTCAGCGCTCTTACATTTTGAATGACAATTGCATGGTCATACAACACTGTACACATATGACATTTGTAGCATTTTCTTTTTCTTGAGACGGATAGAGCTTTCTTTTGGTGGTATTTAATCACGGCTGGGTTTTATACTTTTTGCTAAACAAACGAAAAAAGACTGAAAATGTTAAAAAAAAAAACAATAATAATTCTGTTGTAAAAAAGTAATTTTTCTCCTTAAAGTGGTGTGTCAGCTTTAAAAAAAAAAAATGTAAAAGTCAGCAGCTAAAAAAAAAGTCGCTGCTGAATTTTAATAAGTACACTTACCTTCCCAGGGCGCCCGCGATGCTGTTTGTGGAGGCCGAGATGTCCCTCGGCGTTCCGGAGCCAGCCCGGCCATCCTCAGTGTGGGAAATGGCTTTGCGCGGCCTACTGCGCATGCGTGAGCCGGCGCGCGTCCTACTGCGCATGCGCGAGTGGGATTTGTGAATGGGGAACGCGGTGTGTTGTGGGACACAGTTCCCATAACACACTGCGCCCCATTCCATAGAAGACGGAAGGAGAGAAGATCACCGCGGCGCTGGAGGAGGCAGATTAGGACAATCTGCCTAGCAACAGCCATTTCTGGTAAGTAAAAAAAAAAAAAATTTTATTTTTTTTTTCATTTGAAATTGTTATTAACATTTTTAAAAGTTTTTATTTTCAGGGTGTCCCACCACTTTAACTGATGAGGCTGCACTGATATGTGGCATTTATGGGCACCGATATGCAGCTTTTACGGGCACCGATATGCAGCATTTATGGGCACATTTATGGACACTTATATGCGGCCTTTATGGGCACTGATATGCAGCATTTATGGGCACTGATATGCAGCATTTATGGGCACTGATATGCAGCATTTATGGGCACTGATATGCAGCATTTATGGGCACTGATATGCCGCCTTTATGGGCACTGATATGCAGCCTTTATGGGCACTGATATGTACTGAAACTCTGCGGTACGCCGGGGCCGTCAGTGAGCGGTACGTCAGAGCCGTCAGTGAGCTGCAGACAGTAGAATTCCCGGCTGCTGTGTGAGTAGATATGATAGATGGGGAGTTACCAAACTCAGTGAGCACCGACAGCTGTGAAACTATCAGTCCCAGTCTCCCCCAACAGATTGGAGAACCACTAGTCCCAGTAAACCCTGACAGGGGGGGGGGGATCTACCAGTACCAGTTCCTTAGCCAACCAGCTGTTGGCTAAGGAACTAGTAGCCCCGTGATAGTCAGAGGATGTTCCCTCAGATGAGGGAACATGTTGAGACTTGTAGTTTCTCAGCAGGGAATGCTAGTATAATTCCTATAAGTCTCTATCTATCGGGTCATGCTGGGACATGTAGTTCTCTATCAGGCCATGCTGGGACATGTAGCTCTCGATCAGGCCATGCTGGGACATGTAGCTCTCTATCAGGCCATGCTGGGACATGTAGCTCTCTATCAGGCCATGCTGGGACATGTAGCTCTCTATCAGGCCATGCTGGGACATGTAGCTCTCTATCAGGCCATGCTGGGACATGTAGCTCTCTATCAGGCCATGCTGGGACATGTAGTTCTCTATCGGGCCATGCTGGGACATGTAGCTCTCTATCAGGCCATGCTGGGACATGTAGCTCTCTATCAGGCCATGCTGGGACATGTAGCTCTCTATCAGGCCATGCTGGGACATGTAGTTCTCTATCAGGCCATGCTGGGACATGTAGCTCTCTATCAGGCCATGCTGGGACATGTAGCTCTCTATCAGGCCATGCTGGGACATGTAGTTTTCTATCGGGTCATGCTGGGACATGTAGTTCTCTATCGGGCCATGCTGGGACATGTAGTTCTCTATCGGGCCATGCTGGGACATGTAGTTCTCTATCGGGCCATGCTGGGACATGTAGTTCTCTATCGGGCCATGCTGGGACATGTAGTTCTCTATCAGGTCATGCTGGGACATGTAGTTCTCTATCGGGCCATGCTGGGACATGTAGTTCTCTATCAGGTCATGCTGGGACATGTAGTTCTCTATCAGGTCATGCTGGGTTCTGTGGTGCACTCACCTCCTATAATTATCCTGATGAGGGTGGCATGTCCGAGGCTGTCCACCAGGGGGGGCTGTAGAGAGCATTTTGTGGTGTCCCGGGTGATGGAAAAGAAGCCCCGGGTGATGCCCCTCTTCTGGCTCTGGTTGAAGGCGGCAGTGGGGGAGGTGGTGCCCAGCTTCTCCGGCAGCTGTTAATGTGACCCACACCCGACATTTGTCTTCAGAGTCTCCCCCTCTGCGGAAGCAATGCGTTCCAGCTTGGTAACTGAAAACGTCCTGGTTGTGCACTGCTTCTCCTTCCCTCCCGGAAACAAATGGTGGGGAATGTTGGTTCCACGTAGTGTATCGGAGTTCTATCCTATTAGCGAACCGCCAGATTAGGTAACGGAGGTCACTGGGTGCTGACCAGGGCTGGACTGACCATTCGGCCACTGGGGCACTTCCTGAGGGCCCCGAGCCACTAGGGGGCCCCATCAGGGTTGCCAGCCTCAGTAAAACCAGGGACAGTATGTAAAAGTCTGTGTTTTTTTTACATCTGTCTCTGAAATGTCCCTTACCGACATCCTTTTGGTCTTAAAATCCAGAGCTTATAGCTGCCCCACCTCTCCAGTACCTTCTCAGCCAATAGAAACATGTCTGTGTATACTGTGTGATTGTATACTGTGTGTATACTGTGTGATTGTATACTGTGTGTGTATACTGTGTGATTGTATACTGTGTGTGTATACTGTGTGATTGTATACTGTGTGTGTATACTGTGTGTGTATACTGTGTGATTGTATACTGTGTGTGTGTATACTGTGTGTGTGTGTGTATACTGTGTGATTGTATACTGTGTGTGTGTATACTGTGTGTGTATACTGTGTGTGTATACTGTGTGGCCCCATAATCTCTGATTGCCTGGGGGCCCCATAATCTCCTATTGCCCGGGGGCCCCATGAGTTGTCAGTCCGCCCCTGGTGCTGACAGAGTGGGGTGAAACTCCTAAAGTTTGGGGATGGCCCCTTCCTGTTCCAACATGACTGCACACCAGTGCACAAAGCAAGGTCCATAAAAGACATGAGTTTGGGGTGGAGGAACTTGACTGGCCTGATCTCAACCCGATAAAACACCTTTGGGATGAATTAGAGCGGAGACTGTGAGCCGGGACTTCTCGTCCAACATCAGTGCCCGATATCACAAATGTTCTTCTGGAAGAATGGTCAAACATTCCCATAGACGCACCCCTAAGCCTTGTGGACGGCCTTCCCAGAAGAGGTGAAGCTGTTATAGCTGCAAAGGGTGGGCCAACTCAATATTGTACCCTACGGACTGAGACTGGGAGGCCATTAACCACTTTAAGACCAGAGCACTTTTTGCGATTCGGCACTGCGTCGCTTTAACTAACAATTGCGCGGTCGCGCGACGTGACTCCCAAACAAAATTAACGTCCTTTGTTCCCCACAAATAGAGCTTTCTTTTGGTGGTATTTGATCATATTTGCGTTTTTTTTTTGCTCTATAAACAAAAAAAGGGCGACAGTTTTGAAAAAAAACGCATTATTTTTTACTTTTTGCTATAATAAATATCCCCCAAAAACATATAAAAAAATATTTTTTTCCTCAGTTTAGGCCGATACGTATTCTTCTACATATTTTTGGTAAAAAAAAATCGCAATAAGTGATTATTGATTGGTTTGCGCAAAAGTTATGGCGTTTATAAAATTGGGGATAGTTTTATGGCATTTTTATTATTATTTTTTTTGTTACTAGTAATGGCGGCGATCTGCGATTTTAATCGTGACTGCGACATTATGGCGGACACATCGGACATTTTTGACACATTTTTGGGACCATTGTCATTTATACAGCGATCGGTGCTATACAAATGCACTGATTCCTGTGTAAATGGCACTGGCAGTGAAGGGGTTAACCAGGGAAAGAAGGGGGAAGTAGAGGAGAGGAGAAGTGCCTGGAGGAGCCAATCCTGAAAAAGGTAGAATTAAAAATCTGACTGTCAAACATAAATGATGTAAATTACTTTGTAAGATGAAAGAAAATGTTTAATAAAGTTTGAATTATAAAAAAAAAAAAAAAAACAGGAGGTGGCAGTTAAGTTGGCAGTTAAAGTGGAGTTCCACCCACTTTTACAACTCTTCAGCATCCCTCACTAAACTGTGCACTGTAAACAAATTGGATATTTTTTATATTTTTTTTTCAGCACAGACTGTATATCTGCTGTATTAATTTTTCACTTCCTCCTCCCTGGCCGCGGCCCATCGCATCATTTCCTGTTTGCAATGCCTCCTGGGAAGGGGCAGCAACTTCCTCTCAAACTGACGTTGCTATGGAAACCTGACCTGAAACCTATTACACTGCTTATGCTGCACTGAGCATGTACGAGATCTGCAAGGATGAGATCCAGGAAGAAATACAGTCTGGCTTCAGAGGCCCACACTTAAGATGGCCACGGCCTGCTGCAAGTTTATAAAACAACAAACTACTGCTAAAAACTAACAAAACGGACCTTAGTTTACAGACTAACTTTACTAGAATACATTAAGCTTGTGTATTATAGGGGTATTTTTATTTAAAAAGTATAATTTCGGCCGGAACACCGCTTTAAGTTAAGTGTGTCCTAGGGGCGTGTTGCTAACTGTGGGGGGCGTGGCTGTGTTGTGGACATCACTGATCTCTGCTCCAATCACAGGGAGCAGAGATGTCAAACATAAATGATGTAAATTACTTTGTAAGATGAAAGAAAATGTTTAATAAAGTTTGAATTATAAAGAAAAATAAAACAGGAGGTGGCAGTTAAGGGGTTAAGTGTGTCCTAGGGACGTGTTGCTAACTGTGGGGGGGGCGTGGCTGTGTTGTGGACATCACTGATCTCTGCTCCAATCACAGGGAGCAGAGATCAGTGTCACTTGTTGCTAGGCAGAACGGGGAGATGCTTGTTTACTTCAGCATCTCCCCCGTGAGGAATTAGAGCGGAGGCTGCGAGCCAGGCCTTCTCATCCAACATCAGTGCCTGACCTCACAAATGCGCTTCTGGAAGAATGGTCAAACATTCCCATAGACACGCTCCTAAACCTTGTGGACGGCCTTCCCAGAAGAGTTGAAGCTGTTATAGCTGCAAAGGGTGGGCCAACTCAATATTGAACCCTACGGATTAAGACTAAGATGCCATTAAAGTTCATGTGCGTGTAAAGGCAGGCGTCCCAATACTTGTGACAATTATGTTGTTTGAAGGTACAGGCCATGTGTAAGTAGGTGTTAGCATCATTGGCGGCTGGTGCACTATTTTGGAGGGGGGGGGGCAAACAGGGGCCGGGCGCATGGATTAGGGGGGCGGTGCCCCATATGGACAGGCCACCACTGATTAGCACCCCTTTTAGTGAAGAGGAGGGTACGACCAGCTTGGCGAGAACTGGTTACACATGTACAGTAGATAGGTGTGATATGCATTCTGGGGCCCCCGTGCAACTGCCTGTCCTCGCCCTTTTCATATGCCAACGCTGTACAATATACTAACCTTCCTCAACCTTTTTACCCCAGGGGTAATAATTTTCAATTCTTTGGGAACCCCTTCTGAAATTTCATTCATCAGGGGTCAGTGGGAAGGATACCACTTACATTGGTGGTCATTGGGAAGGATACCACTTACATTGGTGGTCATTGGGAAGGATACCACTTACATTGGTGGTCATTGGGAAGGATACCCCTTTCATTGGTGGTCATTGGGAAGGATACCACTTACATTGGTGGTCATTGGGAAGGATACCACTTACATTGGTGGTCATTGGGAAGGATACCACTTACATTGGTGGTCATTGGGAAGGATACCCCTTTCATTGTTGGTCATTGGGAAGGATACCCCTTTCATTGGTGGTCATTGGGAAGGATACCACTCTCACTGGTGGTCATTGGGAAGGATACCACTCTCATTGGTGGTCATTGGGAAGGATACCCCTTACATTGGTGGTCATTGGGAAGGATACCACTCTCATTGGTGGTCATTGGGAAGGATACCACTCTCATTGGTGGTCATTGGGAAGGATACCACTCTCATTGGTGGTCATTGGGAATGATACCCCTTACGTTGGTGGTCATTGGGAAGGATACCACTTACATTGGTGGTCATTGGGAAAAACACCACTTACATTGGTGGTCATTGGGAAGGATACCACTTACATTGGTGGTCATTGGGAAGGACACCACTTACATTGGTGGTCATTGGGAAGGACACCCCTTACATTGGTGGTCATTGGGAAGGACACCCCTTACATTGGTGGTCATTGGGAAGGATACCCCTTACATTGGTGGTCATTGGGAAGGATACCCCTTACATTGGTGGTCATTGGGAAGGATACCCCTTACATTGGTGGTCATTGGTAGTAATGACCACCTTACTCTGTGTTTATGACAGGCTACTGACAGCTCTGCTCATGTCTCTAATAGATCTGATCTATAATAAATCTTCCTTATTAGTCAAAAATGTTGTACCCCAAGATGGGTTGTCACAGCATATATCGGGGCTCCTGTTTGCGAGTGGTTTCTCAGAATGGGGTTCACAGCATAAGAACACAACACATGGTGAAACGAGTCCAAATCGCTTTAATAATTTATCATATGATCTCATTAACTGCCCAACACGTTCTGGGAACCAACCCCCACCCCCTTCATCAGGACTTGTAATCATTATCAAAAGCTTAAGAGGACTCAGTAAGGCTCTCCATTCACACTCAGTGTTTCAGGATCTCGGGGCAGAATCGCTGTGATTTTGCCCTCGAAAACGCACTACAATCGCAAAATGCAGGTTCAGGGGCCATTATTTTCAATGGCACCTAAAACACAGAGCGGTTTTGCCGCGATTGTCACACAATTTAATCGCTCGGCAATCGCAGAAAAGCACATCGCGTAAAGCCTGACTCCCAAAAAAGGAGCCGGCAAAACCACGCTCTAGGCGCCATTTAAAATAATAGCACCTGGACCCGCGTTTTGCGATTCTAGTACGAGATCGAGGGCAGAATCGCAGCAATTCTGCCCAAGATACCAAAACGCCAAGTGTGAATGGAGCCTGAGTCCACTTAAAGTATAACTAAAAGGCAAACCTTTGAGTGGAGAGGGATTGGAACCCCTGTCAGTTTTTATTGCTGTCTGTGCCCCTGTTGGGGAGATTCAGACTCTTTATTTGTCTTGTTCTGTCCCAAATTTTTGATTGTCCCCAAAAAAGTAATAGAGGGGAAATCTTCTAATGGGGGCACTAGTTCTGGTGACTTGGGGGGGGGGGGGGGGGTCCCAAGGAATTCCCTTTATTTGCAGAGATTTCCTCTCACTTCCTGTTTGGCTATGGGACAGGAAGTGAAGGGAAATCTGCCCAAAGATGGCAAAAATACAATATACAGGGGTTATAACCCTCCCTTGCTCTATCCAAAATAATAAAAAAAAAGTTTTGCCTATAGTCTTACTTTAACCACCTGCCTACCGGGCACTTTTATCCCCTTCCTGCCCAGGCCAATTTTCAGCCTTCAGCGCTCTTACATTTTGAATGACAATTGCATGGTCATACAACACTGTACACATATGACATTTGTAGCATTTTCTTTTTCTTGAGACGGATAGAGCTTTCTTTTGGTGGTATTTAATCACGGCTGGGTTTTATACTTTTTGCTAAACAAACGAAAAAAGACTGAAAATGTTAAAAAAAAAAAAATAATAATTCTGTTGTAAAAAAGTAATTTTTCTCCTTAAAGTGGTGTGTCAGCTTTAAAAAAAAAAAAATGTAAAAGTCAGCAGCTAAAAAAAAAGTCGCTGCTGAATTTTAATAAGTACACTTACCTTCCCAGGGCGCCCGCGATGCTGTTTGTGGAGGCCGAGATGTCCCTCGGCGTTCCGGAGCCAGCCCGGCCATCCTCAGTGTGGGAAATGGCTTTGCGCGGCCTACTGCGCATGCGTGAGCCGGCGCGCGTCCTACTGCGCATGCGCGAGTGGGATTTGTGAATGGGGAACGCGGTGTGTTGTGGGACACAGTTCCCATAACACACTGCGCCCCATTCCATAGAAGACGGAAGGAGAGAAGATCACCGCGGCGCTGGAGGAGGCAGATTAGGACAATCTGCCTAGCAACAGCCATTTCTGGTAAGTAAAAAAAAAAAATTTTATTTTTTTTTTTCATTTGAAATTGTTATTAACATTTTTAAAAGTTTTTATTTTCAGGGTGTCCCACCACTTTAACTGATGAGGCTGCACTGATATGTGGCATTTATGGGCACCGATATGCAGCTTTTACGGGCACCGATATGCAGCATTTATGGGCACATTTATGGACACTTATATGCGGCCTTTATGGGCACTGATATGCAGCATTTATGGGCACTGATATGCAGCATTTATGGGCACTGATATGCAGCATTTATGGGCACTGATATGCAGCATTTATGGGCACTGATATGCCGCCTTTATGGGCACTGATATGCAGCCTTTATGGGCACTGATATGTACTGAAACTCTGCGGTACGCCGGGGCCGTCAGTGAGCGGTACGTCAGAGCCGTCAGTGAGCTGCAGACAGTAGAATTCCCGGCTGCTGTGTGAGTAGATATGATAGATGGGGAGTTACCAAACTCAGTGAGCACCGACAGCTGTGAAACTATCAGTCCCAGTCTCCCCCAACAGATTGGAGAACCACTAGTCCCAGTAAACCCTGACAGGGGGGGGAGGATCTACCAGTACCAGTTCCTTAGCCAACCAGCTGTTGGCTAAGGAACTAGTAGCCCCGTGATAGTCAGAGGATGTTCCCTCAGATGAGGGAACATGTTGAGACTTGTAGTTTCTCAGCAGGGAATGCTAGTATAATTCCTATAAGTCTCTATCTATCGGGTCATGCTGGGACATGTAGTTCTCTATCAGGCCATGCTGGGACATGTAGTTCTCTATCAGGCCATGCTGGGACATGTAGTTCTCTATCAGGCCATGCTGGGACATGTAGCTCTCGATCAGGCCATGCTGGGACATGTAGCTCTCTATCAGGCCATGCTGGGACATGTAGTTCTCTATCAGGCCATGCTGGGACATGTAGCTCTCTATCAGGCCATGCTGGGACATGTAGCTCTCTATCAGGCCATGCTGGGACATGTAGTTTTCTATCGGGTCATGCTGGGACATGTAGTTCTCTATCGGGCCATGCTGGGACATGTAGTTCTCTATCGGGCCATGCTGGGACATGTAGTTCTCTATCGGGCCATGCTGGGACATGTAGTTCTCTATCGGGCCATGCTGGGACATGTAGTTCTCTATCGGGCCATGCTGGGACATGTAGCTCTCTATCAGGCCATGCTGGGACATGTAGTTCTCTATCAGGCCATGCTGGGACATGTAGCTCTCTATCAGGCCATGCTGGGACATGTAGCTCTCTATCAGGCCATGCTGGGACATGTAGTTTTCTATCGGGTCATGCTGGGACATGTAGTTCTCTATCGGGCCATGCTGGGACATGTAGTTCTCTATCGGGCCATGCTGGGACATGTAGTTCTCTATCGGGCCATGCTGGGACATGTAGTTCTCTATCGGGCCATGCTGGGACATGTAGTTCTCTATCGGGCCATGCTGGGACATGTAGTTCTCTATCAGGTCATGCTGGGACATGTAGTTCTCTATCGGGCCATGCTGGGACATGTAGTTCTCTATCAGGTCATGCTGGGACATGTAGTTCTCTATCAGGTCATGCTGGGTTCTGTGGTGCACTCACCTCCTATAATTATCCTGATGAGGGTGGCATGTCCGAGGCTGTCCACCAGGGGGGGCTGTAGAGAGCATTTTGTGGTGTCCCGGGTGATGGAAAAGAAGCCCCGGGTGATGCCCCTCTTCTGGCTCTGGTTGAAGGCGGCAGTGGGGGAGGTGGTGCCCAGCTTCTCCGGCAGCTGTTAATGTGACCCACACCCGACATTTGTCTTCAGAGTCTCCCCCTCTGCGGAAGCAATGCGTTCCAGCTTGGTAACTGAAAACGTCCTGGTTGTGCACTGCTTCTCCTTCCCTCCCGGAAACAAATGGTGGGGAATGTTGGTTCCACGTAGTGTATCGGAGTTCTATCCTATTAGCGAACCGCCAGATTAGGTAACGGAGGTCACTGGGTGCTGACCAGGGCTGGACTGACCATTCGGCCACTGGGGCACTTCCTGAGGGCCCCGAGCCACTAGGGGGCCCCATCAGGGTTGCCAGCCTCAGTAAAACCAGGGACAGTATGTAAAAGTCTGTGTTTTTTTTACATCTGTCTCTGAAATGTCCCTTACCGACATCCTTTTGGTCTTAAAATCCAGAGCTTATAGCTGCCCCACCTCTCCAGTACCTTCTCAGCCAATAGAAACATGTCTGTGTATACTGTGTGATTGTATACTGTGTGTATACTGTGTGATTGTATACTGTGTGTGTATACTGTGTGATTGTATACTGTGTGTGTATACTGTGTGATTGTATACTGTGTGTGTATACTGTGTGTGTATACTGTGTGATTGTATACTGTGTGTGTGTATACTGTGTGTGTGTATACTGTGTGATTGTATACTGTGTGTGTGTATACTGTGTGTGTATACTGTGTGGCCCCATAATCTCTGATTGCCTGGGGGCCCCATAATCTCCTATTGCCCGGGGGCCCCATGAGTTGTCAGTCCGCCCCTGGTGCTGACAGAGTGGGGTGAAACTCCTAAAGTTTGGGGATGGCCCCTTCCTGTTCCAACATGACTGCACACCAGTGCACAAAGCAAGGTCCATAAAAGACATGAGTTTGGGGTGGAGGAACTTGACTGGCCTGATCTCAACCCGATAAAACACCTTTGGGATGAATTAGAGCGGAGACTGTGAGCCGGGACTTCTCGTCCAACATCAGTGCCCGATATCACAAATGTTCTTCTGGAAGAATGGTCAAACATTCCCATAGACGCACCCCTAAGCCTTGTGGACGGCCTTCCCAGAAGAGGTGAAGCTGTTATAGCTGCAAAGGGTGGGCCAACTCAATATTGTACCCTACGGACTGAGACTGGGAGGCCATTAACCACTTTAAGACCAGAGCACTTTTTGCGATTCGGCACTGCGTCGCTTTAACTAACAATTGCGCGGTCGCGCGACGTGACTCCCAAACAAAATTAACGTCCTTTGTTCCCCACAAATAGAGCTTTCTTTTGGTGGTATTTGATCATATTTGCGTTTTTTTTTTTTTTTTGCTCTATAAACAAAAAAAGGGCGACAGTTTTGAAAAAAAACGCATTATTTTTTACTTTTTGCTATAATAAATATCCCCCAAAAACATATAAAAAAATATTTTTTTCCTCAGTTTAGGCCGATACGTATTCTTCTACATATTTTTGGTAAAAAAAAATCGCAATAAGTGATTATTGATTGGTTTGCGCAAAAGTTATGGCGTTTATAAAATTGGGGATAGTTTTATGGCATTTTTATTATTATTTTTTTTGTTACTAGTAATGGCGGCGATCTGCGATTTTAATCGTGACTGCGACATTATGGCGGACACATCGGACATTTTTGACACATTTTTGGGACCATTGTCATTTATACAGCGATCGGTGCTATACAAATGCACTGATTCCTGTGTAAATGGCACTGGCAGTGAAGGGGTTAACCAGGGAAAGAAGGGGGAAGTAGAGGAGAGGAGAAGTGCCTGGAGGAGCCAATCCTGAAAAAGGTAGAATTAAAAATCTGACTGTCAAACATAAATGATGTAAATTACTTTGTAAGATGAAAGAAAATGTTTAATAAAGTTTGAATTATAAAAAAAAAAAAAAACAGGAGGTGGCAGTTAAGTTGGCAGTTAAAGTGGAGTTCCACCCACTTTTACAACTCTTCAGCATCCCTCACTAAACTGTGCACTGTAAACAAATTGGATATTTTTTTATATTTTTTTTTCAGCACAGACTGTATATCTGCTGTATTAATTTTTCACTTCCTCCTCCCTGGCCGCGGCCCATCGCATCATTTCCTGTTTGCAATGCCTCCTGGGAAGGGGCAGCAACTTCCTCTCAAACTGACGTTGCTATGGAAACCTGACCTGAAACCTATTACACTGCTTATGCTGCACTGAGCATGTACGAGATCTGCAAGGATGAGATCCAGGAAGAAATACAGTCTGGCTTCAGAGGCCCACACTTAAGATGGCCACGGCCTGCTGCAAGTTTATAAAACAACAAACTACTGCTAAAAACTAACAAAACGGACCTTAGTTTACAGACTAACTTTACTAGAATACATTAAGCTTGTGTATTATAGGGGTATTTTTATTTAAAAAGTATAATTTCGGCCGGAACACCGCTTTAAGTTAAGTGTGTCCTAGGGGCGTGTTGCTAACTGTGGGGGGCGTGGCTGTGTTGTGGACATCACTGATCTCTGCTCCAATCACAGGGAGCAGAGATGTCAAACATAAATGATGTAAATTACTTTGTAAGATGAAAGAAAATGTTTAATAAAGTTTGAATTATAAAGAAAAATAAAACAGGAGGTGGCAGTTAAGGGGTTAAGTGTGTCCTAGGGACGTGTTGCTAACTGTGGGGGGGCGTGGCTGTGTTGTGGACATCACTGATCTCTGCTCCAATCACAGGGAGCAGAGATCAGTGTCACTTGTTGCTAGGCAGAACGGGGAGATGCTTGTTTACTTCAGCATCTCCCCCGTGAGGCGATCACGGGATCCGCGATCGGACTCACGGAGGTCCCGACCCGCGCAAGCGATGGCACGGCGGCAAGTTCAAAGGGACGTACCTGTACGCCCTTATGCCTGTCCGTGCCATTCTGCCGACGTACACCGTCGTGCGCCGGTCGGGAAGCGGTTAAAGTTCATGTGTGTAAAGACAGGTGTCCCAATACTTTTGGTAATATACTGTATATGTGAACGGATGTTTTTTTTGCCCGGAGTTCAGCTTTAAACCCACCAAGTTTTCACTTTTATTGGCATTTAAAGGAACAAATGAAATATTTTAGAGGCGGGAGGAAAGATTTAGTGTAATATAATGTTTTTGGTGGTAAAATATTACATTTCTTGTAGCGGTCAATACATCAGACGAAAAAGAGGGACAACCAATGAGGACAGACAGACGTGACTCCGCAGGGGTCTCAAACTGGCGGCCCCTCCAGCTGTTGCAAAACTACAAGTCCCATCATGCCTCTGCCTGTGGGAGTCATGCCTGTAAAGGTCAGCCTTGCAATGCCTCATGGGACTTGTAGTTTCGCAACACCTGGAGGGCCGCCAGTTTGAGACCCCTGCATTAGCGGGACTACCCCCTGAAACGAGGAGCTGTGACTGTCGACGGTGCGGAGAGGAAATCTTCGATGACTCATACTATGAGTACCGACAATATGAGACAGCTCGGGGCCTCCGCAGAGGAATTTGGGGCGGCGGATTAATCACGAGGTGTGATAGTTCCCCTATAAAATACAGGTTATTCCAGAAATATCAGGCCGGGAATCTACAACACAACAAATGCTGAAAAAAGACGAATGAAAACAAAAACACGCCCGTCTAAGGATGACCTCTGACCTTCTCTTCAGTCTTGCACAGTTGTAGCGGCTCCTCTCCTGGAAGGAAACGGCTTCCTCTGATTTCCCTGCACACTGTGAGCTCCTCACAATCTGCATTAGAAGCTGCAGCAAGTCAGCTGAGAGCTCCGCCTCATTTCCTGGCTGGAGGACATCCAGCCTCATCTAGCCCAGGGACAGTGCCGGACTGGCCTACCGGGATACCGGGAAATTTCCCGGTAGGCTGCCTGCGCTCAGTGCCCTGGGGCCGCTTTTGTCTGGCAGTGTCAGCGCAGCAAAAAAAAAAAACAGCAGCGGCGGCCGCCGCTCTTTGTAATGAAGCCTTGCTCTGGCTGTGTGTGTGCGGCGCGCTTGCTTGTATCTTTGATCCGCGCCGCCCTCACTGCTATCATATGCCTGTCTGTCTGTGAGGGGAGGCGCATGAGAAGGCTGGTTTCTGCATTCGGCCCGTGCGGCGCCACGCACGGCAGCACAGCCCCTCCCATCGGACCGCCCACTAGTCTGCACTGCACGAGGAGAATAGGAGAAGTGGACAGCCGCTCATTTCTTTAGAAGAATTAAGGTGCCTGCACTCCCCCTCTCCCCCTCTCTCTTTCTCCAAAAATAGTGCATTTTTTGTAGAGCGTTGAAGTTTCTTGGGGGGGGCGCAAACTTAATAAAATATCAATTGCATCACTGTGCCCCCAAACGCATGCCACTGTGCCCCCAAACGCATGCCACTGTGCCCTCAAACGCATGCCACTGTGCCCTCAAACGCATGCCACTGTGCCCCCAAACGCATGCCACTGTGCCCCTAAACGCATGCCACTGTGCCCCCAAACGCATGCCACTGTGCCCCCAAACGCATGCCACTGTGCCCTCAAACGCATGCCACTGTGCCCTCTAATGCAGTCACTGTGCCCCCAAACGCAGCCACTGTGCCCCCAAACGCATGCCACTGTGCCCTCAAACGCATGCCACTGTGCCCTCAAACGCATGCCACTGTGCCCCCAAACGCATGCCACTGTGCCCCCAAACGCATGCCACTGTGCCCCCAAACGCATGCCACTGTGCCCCCAAACGCATGCCACTGTGCCCTCAAACGCATGCCACTGTGCCCCCTAATGCAGTCACTGTGCCCCCAAACGCATGCCACTGTGCCCCCAAACGCATGCCACTGTGCCCCCAAACGCATGCAGTTGTGCCCTCAAACGCATGCCACTGTGCCCCCAAACGCATGCCACTGTGCCCCCAAACGAATGCCACTGTGCCCTCAAACGTATGCAGTTGTGCCCTCAAACGCATGCCACTGTGCCCCCTAACGCATGCCACTGTGCCCCCAAACGCATGCCACTGTGCCCCCAAACGCATGCCACTGTGCCCCCAAACGCATGCCACTGTACCCCCTAACGCAGCCACTGTGCCCCCAAACGCATGCCACTGTGCCCCCAAACGCATGCCACTGTGCCCCCAAACGCATGCCACTGTGCCCTCAAACGCATGCCACTGTGCCCCCAAACGCATGCCACTGTGCCCTCAAACGCATGCCACTGTGCCCTCAAACGCATGCCACTGTGCCCCCTAACGCAGCCACTGTGCCCCCAAACGCAGCCACTGTGCCCCCAAACACAGGCCACTGTGCCCATCAAACGCAGCCACTATGCCCTTAAACGCATGCCACTGTGCCCATAATTTGCTACCACTGTGCCCATCAAACGCAGCCACTGTGCCATCAAACGCAGCCATTGTGCCCATAAATTGCCACCACTGTGCCCATAAATTGCTACAACTGTGCCCATTAAACGCAGCCACTGTGCCCTCAAATATATCACCATACAATAAGTGGACTGTTCTTGATGATTGCTCCACTTTTAACTGTAATTTGCTTTATATATATATATATATATATATATAAGCCCTATGTGCTTTTATATGTGTCTTATCTATATATAATACACTCTTCAAATGTGCTTTAAAATGTATGGTTTTCCCTTTTATGAACCAGAAAATAATGACGTTATGCTGTTGGGCTGGTATAATAATGCTGTGAGGCTGGTATGAAATTTTTTCCAGGGCTGGTTTTCAGTCCCAGTCCGGCCCTCCAGGGATCTCCAAACTACGGCCCTCCAGCTGTTGCGAAACTACACGTCCCATGAGGCATTGTAAACCTCTGACATTCACAGACATGACTCGGCATGATGGGAATTGTAGTTCCTGAACAACTGGAGGGCCGTAGTTTGGAGACCCCTGAAAGCCCTTTCCTCCCCAGCGCTGACTGTCCCTGGTTCCGCCCCCCTTTTTCGGTCACTGGATTTCAATTTTTTCAATCGTGGAGGCTCAGGGTCACATGTGGGGGGTTCCTAGGGTGGTCTGCATGCAAAATACAAGCGTTTGTTACCCCCCCCCCCCCCCCCAACACTTCATATTACTGATATGTGCCTGCTTTACCATGTACAGTGGAACCTCGGTTTGCGAGCAACACGGTTAACGAGCGTTTTCGCAAAACGAGCGCTGTATTTCTAAAAAATCCTAATGCCGCGTACACACGGTCGGAATTCTCGTCGGAAAAAGCTCTGATGGTTTTCCCGTCGGAATTCCGACGGAATTTCGCTCAAACTATCTTGCCTACACACGGTCACACCAAACTCCGACGGTCTGTAACACAGCGGCAAAAAAACACGTTCGACTGCACTATAAAAGGGAAGTTTAATGCTTCCGAGCATGCGTCGGAATTTTGCGTGTCGGAATTGCATACACACGATCGGAAAATCCGATAGAAAGGTTTTCCGTCGGAAAAATTCAGGTTCTCAATCCAAAGTCCATCGGAAATTCCGACAGAAAAAGACTGATGGGCATACACACGGTCGGAAAATCCGCTGAAAGGCTCCCATCGGACTGTTTCCATCGGAAATTCCGACCGTGTGTACGCCGCATAACTCGGTTTGCGAGTGTTGTCTCACAAAATGAGCAGGATTCAGGCCAAAAGGGGTGTGCAGTACCGCTTTTGGCCTGAGGTGGGGGGAGGGCGCCAGAGAAGAAACAGTGCCGATCGTCGGCGTACGGAAATGCACAGAAATGTACTGATAAGCGGCACTGATGGGTGGCACTGATGGGCTCTGATAGGCAGCACTGATCTGTGGCCCTGATTATTAGACAGTGAAGGGCATTGATTGGCAGCACTGGTGGGCATTGATAGGTGGTACTGTGGGCACTGGTAGATGGTAGACATGTGCACTGCCAAAAAATTTGTTCATTTTCGTTTTTGTTTCATTCGGTTTTTTTTTTTTTTTTTTTTTTTTCGTTTTCCGTGTCATTCGTTATGATTGCAATTCGTAAATTTGTACATTCCTAAATTCGGAAATTTGGAAATTCAAAAATCCAAAAACCCAAAAATGAGAAAATCTGAAATAGTACCGTATATACTCGAGTATAAGCCGAGTTTTTCGAGTCAAGCACTGTTCTGCAGCAAAAAATAAATAAATTCCGACCCGACTTTGGGGCCCCATATCTCGGGGCCACTTGGTGCTAGGAACCCCAAATTTGGTGTGCGAACCCAGTGGACCTAGCACTACAACATATCCAGATGGGGTTCCTAGCAGTAAGTGGCTCCGAGATACGGGGCCCCAAAGTCGGTTCGGAAAATGTCATTCTCTGCTGCAGAAAAGTGCTTGACATTTTCTCACCCGATTTTGGGGCCCCATATCTCGGGGACACTTGGTGCTATGAACCCCAAAAATTGGTATTTTAATTGGTATTCAAACACAGTGGAACTAGCACAATAACATATCCAAAGATGGGGTTCCTAGCACCAAGTGACCCCGAGATACAGGGCCCCAAAGTCGGTCAACTGTGTCCATCTGCAGCAATGTCATTTCGGGACCCTTTGGGTCCAGAGACCCCAAATTTTGTCTGCAGATAGGGAGCCTCTAGGAACCCTTAACTACCAAGTTTGAAGTTTGGGGGCCTATGGCTGCAAATGGGCACAGTGAGGCTGCAAATGGGCACAGTGAGGCTGCAAATGGGCATTGTTGACCCTCTTTTCCACTTACAGTAGCTGCGCATTTCTCACCCTAGGCTTATACTCGAGTCAATAACTTTTTTTTGTGGTAAAATTAGGTGCCTCTGCTTATATTCGGGTCGGCTTATACTTGAGTATATACGGTAACTATTAAATTATAGGTATTGTAATTTCCTTTCAAATTTGCCTGTTAGTGAACACGAATTTATCTGAAGTTACGAATTATCCAAAATAACGAATGCCGCATCTAAACAAAATGGAACGGAACAAATTAATAATAATAATAAAAAGGTTTTATTATTATTATTGTTATTTATTATTATTAATTCATTACATTCCATTTGTTTGGATGCGGCATTTGTTATTTCGGATAATTCGTAACTTAAGATAAATTTGTATTTGTTACGTTCACTAACAGCCCAATTTAAAAAGGAAATTACAATACCTATAATTTAATAGTTAATAACTTAGTAATAGTTAAGTCATTATTAGTTATTTATAAATTCAGATTTTCGAATGTACGAATTTACTAATTTTCGAATTTTCGAATTTACGAATGTTTGGAAAAATTCTTTAAACGGATTTTCGTTAATTCGGATATTTCCGAATTAACGAAGTTGTCGAAATTCGTTAAAAAACGAATTAGAAAAGAAACGAATTGCACATGTCTAGTAGATGGCACAGTGAGCACTGGCAGGTCACATTGGTGGGCACAGCCGTGGCTTTCATGAGCCAGCTGATCAGGGCCGTCTTTAATATTGATTGGACCCTGGGCAAAACTTTTCTTGCCCCCCCCCCCCCCCCCCCCCCCATGCAGTTTTGCTCTCCACCTGCTCTGAGACATACAATAAATAGCAGCTAGACTCAAAATCAGTTTACTGAATCAGATCAGCAGCGATTGCGATTGGTTGCCAGAGGTATCATTACCGCTCACTGACTGGTTGCTAGAGGTTACAGAACATATTACAGCTCACTGGTTAGTTTCTAGAGGTTACAGCACATGATTTCTGCTTGTTGATTGGTTGCTAGAGATTACTGTGGATATGACCTCAGGGGGGCATGATATAAATATCAATGCCGCCGGCCGCCGCTATTTACATATGAATGCCGCCACTATTTACATATGAATGCTGCCACTATTTACATATGAATGCCGGTAATTTACATGTAAACACAGGGTCTGCAGGTGAGTCATCTGTACACAACAATAGGGCAGAGCTGGGCAGCACTAGTAGCAGCGCTTCACACTGAGATATTGGGACACAGCACAGGACTAAAACCTCAAGGGGCGAGGGAATTTAAACCAGGATAGTTGGCAAGTATGAGGCAGCTGCTTTGGGCCCCACAACAATGACAGGGCCCAGGGCAGCTGCCCCTTTTGCCCTGCCTTAAAAACGGCCCTGGAGCCGATGTCCCTCTGACAGAAGCCGGCGATCGGCTGACAGCATGAGGGGAAAAAAAAATACAGATTACCGAGCTTCTGTTTAGATCAGGGATCCTCAAACTACGGCCCTCCAGCTGTTACAGAACTACACATCCCATAAGACATTGTAAAACTCTGACATTCACAGACATGACTAGGCATGATGGGAATTGTAGTTCCTGAACAACTGGAGGGCCATAGTTTGAAGACCCCTGGTTTAGATCATGTGATCAGCCGTCATTGGCTGACAGCTGATCACGTGGTTAAGGGGCCGGGATCGACCCCTTACTCGTCTCATAGACTCAGTGATCACAGTGCGCGCTGCGCTTGCTCGGGAGAACGTCCAGGGACGCCCTCCTGGCAATTAAGGCCCGCGCTGCAGCCGTCTTTCGGCTATAGCGCGGGCGCCAAGTAGTATGACCTGTAACAAGCCTTATACCGTTTGTTGATAAAGCTTTGTGAGTTCAATTCGTGAAGCTAACGTCTGAATGCATGTTTTTCCTCCTGCACCAATAAAAAAATTTGTGAAAGAAAAATCAACCACTGCACGGCATTGAATGACGACGCATGCTCACACCGCACGCCGCACGCCGAACCCTAAAACACAAGACTCTTCCGGTGTGACTCAAGAATTGTAAAATGTCGATGACTCACTTCAGCTCCCCGTATGTATTGTAAGTCCTATTTAGTTCCCTTTTCTATTTTTATATTTGACCTTTCGAATGAGAAGCGTCAGACTCCGTGGTGTCACAGAACGCGGCGTCACTTCATCCTTCGCCTTCCCACAATGCCGCTCGGCAGATTAGCCGATTATGAAGCCAATTAAGAGCTGAGGAATGACAAACAAGTCATAAAGTCTTCATTTCTGTCAGAGTGGAATTATGACGTCTCAGGGGTGTCATATAATGTCCCGTCCCAGGAATGTGGGGAAATTGTCGCAGCGCGGTGACTGTGGACGCCTCAACGAGAGCCCCCACCTGGGAAAAAAAACACAGGCAGCTCTGGGCAGCAGAGATGAGCACCAGTTTAACCAAAGACTGGAAGGATTTGCCCCCTTAACCGCTTCAGCCCCTGAGCAATTTTACCCCCTTCCTTACCAGACCACTTTTTGCGATTCGGCACTGCGCCGCTTTAACTGACAATTGCGCGGTCGTGCGACGTGGCTCCCAACAAAATTGACGTCCTTTTTTTCCCACAAATAGAGCTTTCTTTTGTGGTATTTGATCACCTCTGCGGTTTTTATTTTTTGCGCCATAAACAAAAGAAGAGCGACAATTTTGAAAAAAACACAATATTTTTTACTTTTTGCTATAATAAATATCCAATTTTTTGGAAAAAAACTAAATTTTTTTACTCAGTTTACGTATTCTTCTACATATTTTTGGTAAAAGAAATCGCAATAAGCGTTTATTGATTGGTTTGCGCAAAAGTTATAGCGTTTACAAAATAGGAGATAGATTTATTGCATTTTTATTTTTATTTATTTTTTACTAGTAATGGCGGCGATCTGCGATTTTTTTCGTGACTGCGACTTTGCGGCGGACACTTCGGACACTTTTGACACATATTTGGGACCATTCACATTTACACAGCGATCGTTGCTATAAAATTGCATTGATTACTGTGTAAATGTGACTGGCAGGGAAGGGGTTAACACTAGGGGGCGCTGCAGGGGTTAATATATGTTCCCTGCAAGTGATTCTAACTGTGTGGGGAGGGGACTCACAAGGGGAGGAGACCGATCGGTGTTCCTCTGTATTGGGAACACACCCTCGGTCTCCTCTCCAGTGACAGGACGTGGAGCTGTGTGTTTACACACACAGCTCCACGGTCCCACTGTTTTCCCAGGCAATCGCGGGTGCCCGGCGGACATCGCGGCCACCGGGCACGCGCATCGGGTCCCGAGCGACGCCGCGGGTGCGCGCGAGTGCGCCCCCTAGACGGCCGGGAATAGGAAGGACGTCATATGACGTCCAACCAGGATGGGAGAACCACCTTGTGGACGTCATATGACTATAGGCGGGTATTGAAGTGGTTAAAGGGGTTGTAAAGGTAAAAATGTTTTCACCTTAATGCATTCTATGCATTAAGGTGAAAAAACATCTGACTATACCGGCCCCCCTGTATTACTTACCTGACCCCTCGAAAGTCCCGCGCTCGCCCCCGACATCCTCTTCGCCGCTCACCCTGGCCGTTGATTGGCGAGAGTGGATGGATAGAAAGCAGCGCAGCCATTGGCTTGCGCTGCTGTCAATCACATCCAATGATGCGGCGCGCCAGGGGGCGGGGCCGAGTGATACAGCGAGCGGCTATAGCCGCTGACTGTATCACGGGAGCGCGCCCGCAAGTGCTTCTCACCATGCGATGGAGCTCGCATTTAGGTGAGAAGTACTTGTGGGGGGGAGCCGAGACAGCCGCCGAGGGACCCCAGAAGACCAGGTTTGGGGCCGCTCTGTGCAAAACGAGCTGCACAGTTAAAAAAAAAAAAACATATTTTTTTCTTTACTGACCAGGCCATTTTTCGCGATACGGCACTGCATCGCTTTAACTGACAATTGCGCGGTCGTATGACGTTGCACCCAAACAAAATTGACATCCTTTTTCCTCCACAAATACAGCTTTATTTTGGTGTTATTTGATCACCTCTGCGTTTTTTTAATGTTTTGCGCTATAAACAAAAAAAGACCGACAATTTTGAAAAAAAAAATTTTTTTTATACTTTTTGCTATGATAAATATCCAAAAAATAATAATTTATTCATCAGTTTAAACCAAAATATATTCTTCTACATATTTTTGATAAAATAAGCGTATATTGATTGGTTTGCGCAAAAGTTATAGTGTCTACAAAATAGGGAATAGATTTATGGCATTTTTATTATTATTTTTTTTTTACTAGTAATGTGATCAGCGATTTTTAGCGGGACTGCAACATTGCAGCGGACAGATCGGACACTGTTGGCGCTAAAAAACAAAAAAAGACCCACAATTTTGATTTTTTTTTTTTCTAATACTTTTTGCTATAATAAATATCCCAAAAAAAATAATTTCTTCATCAGTTTAGGGCAAAATATATTCTTCTACATCTTTTTGATAAAATAGGTGTATATTGATTGGTTTGCGCAAAAGTTATAGCGTCTACAAAATAGGGCCTGCAACATTGCGATCGGACACTGTTGACACTTTTTTGTGACCAGTGACATTTATACAGTGATCAGGGCTACGGCTGCGCGACTCGCACATGCGCAGTAGGAAACGGGCAGTGAAGCCTCAAGGCTCCACTGCCTGTTTCCCTTCGTTAAGATGGAGGCGCCGGCAGCCGATCCGATGGAGGGGTCGGCCTCGGGCGGCTGGCATCGCGGGCTCGCTGGACAGGTAAGTGTCCTTATTAAAAGTCAGCAGCTGCAGTGTTTGACTTCTGAAAAAAAATAAAAAAATGTGCAGCCGGAGCACCACTTTAAGTGGTTAAAAGCAAACATTTTTTTAAAGCGGTTCGGCACCCATTTCATTTAGTAAATCTCTTTGCCTTCCAAATCAGGCAAAGAGTACTAAATGAAATGTTTTTTTTTTTTTTACTTACCTTCTAATTGATGACTTCCGGTCTTCTCTCTCTTCGGCGGTGGGCGGGGTCTCTGCGTCGATCGTCGTCAGGCCGCACTGTCTCCTGGGATCTGGTGTCATTGTTCCCAGGAGTCAGTGCGGACATCTTCCGAAATCTCGCGAGATTTCGGCCACATCTTCCGAAATCTCGTGAGATTTCGGACACATCTTCCGAAATCTCGTGAGATGTCGGCAGATGTGCCGTTACTGCGCACGTGCGAGTAACGGCGGTGCATGCTGGGCCATCTAAAGTGCCTGTGGGGGTTTCACATGCCCACAGGCAAGATGGCCCCCAGCACAAAAGAAGAAGATGAGGAACTTCATCAGACGAAAACCGGCGGCGATCGAGATGGAAGATGGAACAGGTGAGTCCCCCAATAAAGGTAAGCATCCTTTGTATACCCCCCCAAAAAAAAAAAAATATATACAGAGTGCAGAACCGCTTTAAGTACTTTTGAAAGTCATTCGTCAAGTTGTTGAATGTACTGATAACATTTTTTATAGAACTGTTCGTTTAGAAAATTTGTTAGTATATGGCCATCATTATTACCTCTTGTACCACTCGCCCCTCCTTGGGGTAAAGGACCGCGCTATACCACAGATGGACACCGGCGGCAAAAAGCACCCTGAGGCGATTCAGTTCGCATAGGTAGCGCTATATAAGTCACTCACTCGCTCATTATTAGATTGTAAGCTTTTAGGCCCCTTTCACACTGGGCGTTTTTCAGGCGGTACAGCGCTAAAAATAGCGCCTGTACACCGCCTGAAAAATTCCGGCCCCATTCACTCGGTGTGCTAGCAGGACGGTCAAAAAAGTCCTGCTAGCAGCATCTTTGGAGCGGTATAGGAGCGGTGTATTCACCGCTCCTATACCGATCCTACCCATTGATTTCAATGGGACACCGCGGTAATACCGCGGCAATACCGCGGCAATACCGCCGCAAAGCTCTGATACGGCGGCGCTTTGCGGGGGATTTTAACCCTTTTTCGGCCGCTAGCGGGTGTTAAACCCGCACCGCTAGCGGCCGAATACAGCGGCAAAAAAAACGGTAAAGCAGCGCTAAATACAGGGCCGTCTTTAATATTGATTGGACCCTGGGCAAAACTTTTCTTGGGCCCCCCCCCACGCAGTTTTGCTGTCCACCTGCTCTGAGACATACAATAAATAGCAGCTAGACTCAAAATCAGTTTAGACAGCTATTGCGATTGGTTGCCAGAGGTGACAGTGTATCATTACGGCTCACTGACTGGTTGCTAGAGGTTACAGCACACATTACGGCTCACTGATTAGTTGCTAGAGGTTACAGTGTATCATTACGGCTCACTGATTAGTTGCTAGAGGTTACAGCACATGATTTCTGCTTCTTGATTGGCTGCTAGCGATTACTGTGCA
The DNA here is from genome assembly GCA_028564925.1 of Lithobates sylvaticus. Taxonomy (NCBI): domain Eukaryota; kingdom Metazoa; phylum Chordata; class Amphibia; order Anura; family Ranidae; genus Lithobates; species Lithobates sylvaticus. The sequence continues at coordinate 517,914,270 of CM053030.1, read as the reverse complement.
TATGACCTCGAGGGCATGATATACATATCAATGCCTCCGGCCACCCCTATTTACATATGAATGCCGTTAATTTACATGTAAACACAGGGTCTGCAGGTGAGTCTTTTTTACACAACAATAGGGCAGAGCTGGGCAACATTAGTAGCAGCACTTCACACTGAGATTTTGGGACGCAGCACAGGACAAAAACCTCAAGGGACGAGGGAATTTAAACCAGGATAGTTGGCAAGTATGAGGCAGCTGCTTTGGGCCCCCACAACAATGACAGGGCCCAGGGCAGCTGCCCCTTTTGCCCTGCCTTAAAAACGGCCCTGGCTAAATATAGCGCTGCTTTACCGTCGCCGCGACTCCCGTCTCAGTGTCAAAGGGGCCTTAGAAGCAGGGTCCTCTTAACTCTTATGTAATAAACTATATTGTAACCATACTGTCTTTCTATATTTTAAAGCATTATGCAATATGGTATATATATATATATATATATATATATATGAATAAATATATCGTCATTTATAATAACAATAATAATAATAAAGTGGCCAAATTTCCCAGTGAAGGGAGGGAGTTGGTTGCCTCCTTTGGACCAAAACTGGTGGAGTTTGTCATACAATCACTTTATGGCTGTGAGGCTTTTTCAACCTACGGTATTTAATTTAGCAAGAAAATCAGAGTAATAGCTCATCGGAAGGGGGATTTTCCATAGCTGAGTGATGGGTGAACGCGTTTGTACAAGAAGTGTCACCAAACACCTCACACCCCATAATGACTGAACTGGTTTACCTGCGATTAGGCTGTCACATCACACCCTCGTAGTGCCGGGGATTTCACTGACACACCGCAGTCAGGAATGAATTCAGTAGGTCGTTAAACTCCGCCACTCTCATCCATGGAGCCAGCACGGAGTGCCGGGGCCACCTCGCCAGCCTCCCGTCTGATCTGCCTCTTGGCCTTCTTCATCGCTGGAGGTGAGTGCCCCCTCTTCTTCATCCCTTTTGTAGAGTCCAGAAATTCCCACCTCTTAGGTCTAATATACACCGGTCCATGATGGATAGAGTCTCCCCAGAAAAGTGTAGATTCAGGGCCAACAAATTGCAGCTCAAATTTTGGTAAAATTATCAGCTTTGGTAGTATGGTGCGTTTTTTAGAAGCATGGCTGTGTGAAGTGTAGAGACCTCTATACTATTTGGTGGTCTATCACTCAGTTGTTCATTATATGATGGATATAGGATGGTTATTATGTTATGTTGGAATAACTTTGTTGGCATGAGAGTAAGCCCCCATACACACGGTCGGAAATTCCGACCACAAAATCCGTCTGATTTTTTCCAACGGATTTTGTCCGACACTGGTGTTGCATACACACGGTCGGACAAAGTTGTCGGAAAATCCGATCATCCTGAACGTGGTGACGTTCGTTGCGTACGACAGGACTACGTAGAGGCTAGTAGCCAATAGCTTTGGTCTTGTAATGTGATCTGAGCATGCGTGGCACTTTGTCCGTCGGAATTCGCTACACACGATCGGAAAAAGTCCGATAGGACTTTGTTGTCGGAAAATTTGAGAGCAGGAGATAAAACTTTGTCCATCAGAAAATCTGACGGAAAAAGTCCGATGGAGCCTACACACGGTCGGAATTTCCGACAACATTGTCCGATAGGACATTTTCCGTCGGAAAATCCGATTGTGTGTATGGGGCATAAGCCTCCATACACTCCGTCGGACCATGTTGTCGGAAAATCCGCCCGTGTGTGGGCTCAATCGAACTTTTTCCGTCGGACATTCCGACGGAAAAAATTTGGGAGCAGGATCTCAAATTTTCTGACAACAAAATGCGATCGGACTTTTTCCGATCGTGTGTAGAGAATTCCGATGGACAAAGTGACACACATGCTCAGATCAAATAAGGAGACCAAAGCTATTGGCTACTAGCCTCTACGTAGCGCCGTCGTACACATACCACGTTCGGAACGATCGGATTTTCCGACAACTTTGTCCGATCGTGTGTATGCAACACCAGTTTCGGACAAAATCCGTCGGGAAAAAAACGGACGGATTTTGTGGTCGGAATATCCGACCGTGTGTACGGGGGGCTTAGTCTACAGAGGAATGGATATACAGTCTATGATCATGCTTGGGTATGCACATTGTAATTAGGTGGCATCTTATTTTTATGATGTAATCAATGTATTAATGCTTCGCGTATAATCGAATTTGAGAAGATTGTTTTATATATATATACAGTACAACATTGTGGTGTTATTATGAAGTTTTTGGTAATTAATCTTAGATGGGATGAAAAAAATCTTGATTGACTGATACTGAATGCAGGATTTTTTGTTCTGTACTTTTAATGAACTGCTCATACATTACTGGGTGGTTGGCAAATGATTCCTCAAAGGGGTCCCTTTAGTCCAGCACACATCAAGTAGTCATTAACCATGAGAAAACCTCCGAAAGCTATCCTGCAAATGATTCAGAGTGGAGGGTGTGATTCACTCTGCTGGTGTATAATTAAATGAATCTCTTTATCTAGTTTACCCAAAGAGCCCAGTCTCTGTTCCACCACGAGAGCTTCCCCTCTTTATTGCTTCCTGTAAAATGGTGTCCAAAGTCTCCTACGTTGGTTGTGGGAAAATATGATACAGGTTGTCTTAATTCTGCTTATGACTAATGCCGAGGAATTTATGTGTCCAGGAACTCCCCACAGTCCCAGGTTCCATTGCAGAAGGGACAAAACACCTCACATTCAATAGGGTACCTCTTCTACTGACACAGCACCTGCCCCCGAGGGAGAGAGCTCCTCTATACCAGGGACAGACAGCCTGTCCTCTAGGGACAGAACAACTTCCCACTAGGGAAAAAGTATCGCCCTCTAGGGACAGAGTAGCTTCCTACTAGGGACACAGACTCCCTACTAGGAAAAGGGTATCTTCCCACCACTAACAGATCACCTACACAACAAGAGATTAAGAGTGCCCCCCCCACTGGCGACAGAGGACCTCCTCTCTAGAAATAAAGAGCCTCCCACTAGGGACAGAAAGCCTCCCCACTAGAGACCGAGAGCCCACCCCCACTAGAGTAGGCATGGGCGTCCGCAGAACTTTTTTCAGGGGGGGGGCATAATTTTAAGGTCACCCATGCTCTGATCCTTTTCGACAATGTCATTATCACATTATCACTGTCATAGACTGCAGACGTAGTACAGGTGATGGTCAGAGACTGCAGACATTGCACAAGAGACTGTCAGAGACTGCGGACATGGCCCAAGAGACTGCGACATGGCCCAAGAGACTGCATACATCGCCCAAAAGACTGTCAGTGACTGCATACATGGCTCAAGAGACTGTAAGAGACTGCAGACATGGCACAAGAGACTGTGAGAGACAGCATACATGGCCCAAGAGTCTGTCAGTGACTGCATACATGGCCCAAGAGACTTTCAGAAACTTCATACATGTGGGGGGGGGGGGTGACAGAGAGAGATGGGGGGTGACAGAAAGAGACAGAGGGGGTGACAGAGAGAGACAGGGGGTGACAGAGAGGAGTGTGACAGAGAGAGACAGAGGGGGGTGACAGAGACAGAGGGGGGTGAAAAAGACAGAGGGGGGAGAGAGAGAGAGAGGGGGTGACAGAGAGGGGTGATGGGGGTCATCACTCCTGATCCGATCCCTGATTCCAGGGGGGGCACTTGCCCCCCTTACCCCTACCTGCGGACGCCCATGAGAGTAGGGTGACCAGACATCCCCGGTTTCCGGGGACAGTCCCCGGATTGAGGAGACTGTCCCCGGACCAAGCCTGGATTGGAATTTGAACAGGGGCTGGGGCAATTTCAAAGACAGTCAGTGCAGAATTAAAAAAAAAAAATCTGAATTGCACCCCCCCTCCTCTGCCACTCCTACTAGCCTATGGGGGTTTATTTTTTACATCATTTGTGCCCCTTTCTGATGATCATGTTCTGGCCGGAGCGGAGGGACTATTTCTTCAGTTTCGGGGCGCATGCTCATTCAGCTCCGCTCGCATGTTCTCCTGCCTTGGCTCAAGTCCCGGCCAGCCGCCTGCCTGCTTATCTCCTTGCCTTTCCTGGTGGAGTGATCTTCCTTTGCTCCCCACCCAGTAGTACCTGGGGCCCGGAGATTAAGACTTGACAGGCTGTGAAGCGGGCGGCGGTGGCGAAGATGGGCAAAGAGTCGCCGATTGCTGCCATTACTAGTAAAAAAAAAATATGTCCCCGGATTTCATTTTAAAAGGCTGGTCTCCTTACACTAGAGACTGAGAGCCCCCCCCCCCCCCACTAGAGACAAAGAGCCTCGCCACTAGAGACAGAAAGCCCCCCCCCCCTGCACATACACACACTAGGGACAGAAAGCCTCCCTACTAGAGACAGAGAGCCCCCCACTAGGGAAAAAGAGCTTCCTCACTAGGGGCAGAGCATCTCCCCTCTAGAGACAAAGAGCCTCCCCCACTAGGGAAAAAGAGCTTCCTCACTAGGGGCAGAGCATCTCCCCTCTAGAGACAAAGAGCCTCCCCCACTAGGGAGGGAGAGAAAGACTCCCCACTAGAGACCAAAAGCCCCCCCCCCCCACACCCACCCCCCCCCCCCCCCCCCCCCACATACACACACTGGGGACAGAGAACCTCCTCACTAGAGACAGAGATCCTCCCTACTAGGGACTGAGAGAGCCCTTTCCACTAGGGACAGAGAACCTCCCTTCAAGAGCCTAAGAGCCTCCCCACTATTGACTGAGAGAGCCCTCCCACTAGGGACAGAGAACCTCCCTTCTAGAGCCTAAGAGCCTCCCCACTAGGGACAGAGAGCCCCCCACTAGAGACAAAAAGCCTCCCCTCTAGAGACTAAGAGCCTCCCCACTAGGGACAGAGACACTCCCACTAGAGACAGAGAGCCCCCCTCCCACTAGGGACAGAGAGCTCCCAACTAGGGACAGAGAACTTGCCCACTAGGGACTGAGAGACCCCTCCCACTAGGGACCGAGAACCTCCCCACTAGGGACAGAGAGCCTCCCCTCTAGAGACTAAGAGCCTCCCCACTTTGGACAGAGACCCTCCCACTAGAGACAGAGAGCCCCCCTCCCACTAGGGACAGAGAACTTGCCCACTAGGGACTGAGAGCTTTTCGCCATTAGGGACAGAGAGCCCTCCACTAAGGACAGATAACCTCCCCTCTAGAGACAGAGAGCCTCCCCACTTTGGACAGAGAACCTCCCCACGAGGGAATGAGAGCTTCCCCACGAGGGAAAGAGAGCCCTCCACTAAGGACAGATAACATTCCGTCTAGAGACAGAGAGCCTCCCAACTTTGGACAGAGAGCCTCCCCACTTTGGACAGAGAGCCTCCCCACTAGAGACTGAGAGCCTCCCCACTAGAGACTGAGAGCCTCCTCCAACTAGGGACAGAGAGCCTCCCCACTTGGGACAGAGAGCCTCCCCTCTAGAGACAAAGAGCCTCCCCACTTTGGACAGAGTGCCTCCCCAGTTTGGACAGAGTGCCTCCCCACTAGGGACAGACAGCCCCCCACTAGGAACAGACAGCCCCCCACTAGGGACAGACAGCCGCCCACTAGGGACAGAGAGCCCTCCACTAAGGTCAGATAACATCCCGTCTAGAGACAGAGAGCCTCCCCACTTTGGACAGAGAGCCTCCCCACTAGAGACTGAGAGCCTCCTCCAACTAGGGACAGAGAGCCTCCAACTAGGGACAGAGAGCCTCCCCACTTGGAACAGAGAGCCTCCCCTCTAGAGACAAAGAGCCTCCCCAATTTAGACAGAGTGCCTTCCCACTAGGGACAGAGTGCCTCCCCACTTTGGACAGAGACCCTCCCACTAGAGACAGAGAGCCCCCCTCCCACTAGGGACAGAGAACTTGCCCACTAGGGACTGAGAGCTTTTCGCCATTAGGGACAGAGAGCCCTCCACTAAGGACAGATAACCTCCCCTCTAGAGACAGAGAGCCTCCCCACTTTGGACAGAGAACCTCCCCACGAGGGAATGAGAGCTTCCCCACGAGGGAAAGAGAGCCCTCCACTAAGGACAGATAACATCCCGTCTAGAGACAGAGAGCCTCCCCACTTTGGACAGAGAGCCTCCCCACTAGAGACTGAGAGCCTCCCCACTAGAGACTGAGAGCCTCCTCCAACTAGGGACAGAGAGCCTCCCCACTTGGGACAGAGAGCCTCCCCTCTAGAGACAAAGAGCCTCCCCACTTTGGACAGAGTGCCTCCCCAGTTTGGACAGAGTGCCTCCCCACTAGGGACAGACAGCCCCCCACTAGGGACAGACAGCCCCCCACTAGGGACAGAGAGCCCTCCACTAGGGACAGAGAGCCCTCCACTAAGGACAGATAACATCCCGTCTAGAGACAGAGAGCCTCCCCACTTTGGACAGAGAGCCTCCCCACTAGAGACTGAGAGCCTCCTCCAACTAGGGACAGAGAGCCTCCAACTAGGGACAGAGAGCCTCCCCACTTGGAACAGAGAGCCTCCCCTCTAGAGACAAAGAGCCTCCCCAATTTAGACAGAGTGCCTTCCCACTAGGGACAGAGTGCCTCCCCACTAGGGACAGAGTGCCCCCCACTAGGGACAGAGAGCCCCCCACTAGGGACAGAGAGCCCCCCACTAGGAACAGAGAGCCCCCCACTAGGAACAGAGAGCCTCCCAACTAGGGACAGAGAGCCCCCCACTAGGGGCAGAGAACCTCCCCACTAGGGAAAGAGAGTGTCCCCAATAGGGACAGAGAGACCCCCCACTAGATACAGAGCGTCTCCCCACTAGAGACTGAGATCCCCCTCCCACTAGAGACTGAAATCCCCCCCCCACTAGGGACAGAGAGCCCCCAACTAGGGACAGAGTGCCTCCCACTAGAGACTGAGAGCCCCCCCCCCCCCACTAGGGACAGAAATCCCCCCCACTAGGGAAAAAGAGCCCCCCCCCACTAGGGACAGAAATCCCCCTCCCACTAGGGAAAAAGAGCCCCCCCCCCCACCAGGGGTAGAGAGCCTCCCTCCCTCCCCCCCACTAGGGACAGGGTATCTCCCCTCTAGAGACAAAGATCTCCTCCAATAGGGAGAGAGAGTCTCCCCAGTGAGTACCTTCCCATTAGAGACACCGACCTTCACTGACATTTGGCAATTCTTTTATTTCAATGGGAAAAGGTGCATACACTCATTCAAAAATATAATTCGCCAGGTTTGACATGTTGAAACGTTGCATTTTAAAATGACAAAAAAGACGAGAGTAAGAATGTATAGACGGTACACTGTTGTGTACAGTACATGTACACTACAGTTGGCTGTAGTCTATACATTCTGCAGCTCTGACAGCCTCACGTTTCACATACCTGGTTGGGTTAAGTGGTGAGAAAACAAGGCACACAAATGGTGGTCTCACTTACCAGGGAAGGCATGGCAGGGAAGACACTTTTCGTAGCTTGTGGCCTTTATAATTGCTATATAATATATAATATTTATTTGCCCATTCCCTCCTATTCCTCTTACATTGAATTGTATTGTACCTATATTGTCTCCCTTTATTATTGTAAAGTGCTGAGCAAACTGGTGCTACATAATTCCTGTATAATAAAACAATATTAATAACATTTTTTCTATTTCTACTTATGTAAGTTGAGTTTTTATGGATGATATTGATCTGGGTTTTCCATTCTTCAGGTAATGCATTGAAATGCTTTGAATGTAAAGATCTTTCTGGAAATCCCTGCGTGGGGGAATCTGTGATCTGTCAGAATGGATCCAATGTGTGTATCTCCAGCCTGGTCCAGTACCAGATAGGTGAGTCCGGAACCATCTTCTAATAAACTTCTGATGGAAGTCACAAGAAGGACTTAAAGCTCAACTCCAGGCTAAACTTTATTTATTTAAAACATTCCTCCAGAAATTTTAAAGAAAAAGATGCAATTTTGACTGCAATAACCACATTCAAGCTAAAGCTGTCCCCAACACTACCTCTTCTTTACCACAAGATGTCCTCAGTCTTCCAGGATGAATGATGATCAGCAATCACTCAGCTCAAAAGACTGAAGAAAACTAGGGTGTCATAGCCAGGGCTGGTGCAACCATAAGGGCAGCTTGGGCAGCCGTCTTAGGGTGCCAGCATGGGGGGAGGGGGCAGTACAATCTGTATCCCCAGCCAATTGCTGGGGATTCTGATTTTTAACATGCTGCAGACATGTGCTTTTAACAAGCCGACTCTCGGCTTTCAATGTGGAAGTAATACGGGTAGCTGTGAAGCCATTGATCACTTACACAAGCACCTCCCCCCCTCACGTGACCCCCGCCATGTTGACCGGGCTCCGCTGTCCCACCCGCGTGCCCTGTGCAGTAATGGCGGGTGTCGCTAGGAAGGGCGGCAGAAGCTCAATGGCTCATAGGCAGGAAATGGCGTGTATGACCAATAGACCCTGGATGTCTCATAAAGAGATCCTGTCACATATATACTATTATATAGGGGCCATTGTTCCCCTAGGTCAGGGGTCTCCAAACTTTGTAAATAAAGGGCCAGTTCTTTGTCCTTTAGACTTTAAAGGGGCCGGACTTTGGCCAGTGGGAGTAGATAATGTTGCAGTGTCAGTTGGAATAAATAAGAGGTAAAATAGTGCCCCATTATTGGTGTCACTAGGGGGGGATTATGCCCCATTGTTGGTGTCAGTGGAAGGAATAGTGCCCCACCATTGGTATCACTGGGGTGAATTATGCCCCATTGTTGGTGTCAGGGGAAGGAATAGTGCCCCATCATTGGTATCACTGGGGTGAATTATGCCCCATTGTTGGTGTCAGGGAAAGGAATAGTGCCCCATCATTGGTATCACTGTGGTGAATTATGCCCCATTGTTGGTATCAGTGGAAGCAGCTGCGGCCAGTCCATGTGGGGCCCCAGACGCATGGATTTCTATGGTTTTTTTTTTGTGAAGCCTGAGGCTCTAATTGGCTTCAAAATGTTGGGGCTTGGGCGCAGAGCTCTGCGCCCCGAGCACACCAAATTGTGACCTAAAGGAATGTTGATTCGCTATTGTCTTCCTGCTTCTCTTCCCAGTCTTGAAACCCCCTTCCTGTCCTGATTGGATGGGAGAGAAGAGACGAAATTGGCCGGGAGGAGAAGCCACCAAAGCCACCCACGACCTGGAGGGGGCAAGCAGGCGCGGGGGTGGGCGGTTTGTTTGCTGACCCCCCCCCCCCCCATAAAATTAGAGCACCAGACGCCACTGAGATGGGGGAATAGGGCCCCATCATTGGTGTCACTGGGATGAATTATGCACCATTGTTGGTATCAGTGGAAGCAGCGGTGGCCACTCCATAAAGGGCGCAGGGGCGCTGCCCCCCTAATTTCCCTAAAATAGCCCCTAATCTCCATGCAGGGCACCGGACGCATGGATTTCTATGGGGGTTTTTTTTGTGAAGCACATTAGAGCCTGAGGCTCCACTTGTCTTCAAAAAGGTTGGGCCCACCCACTTGTGACATTAGGGAATGTTGATTCGCTATTGTCTTCCTGCTTCTCCTCCCAGTCTTGGGACCCCCTTCCTGTCCTGATTGGCCCAGGAGAGAAGCGACCGAATTGGCTGGAAAGAGAAGCTGGGGAAGCCGCCAAAGCCATCCGCAACCTGGATGGTGTGAGCGGGCGTAGGGGGGTGGGCGGTTTGTTTGCTGCCCCCCCAAAAATTAGAGCACCGGCTGCCACTGAGTGGGGTTATTAACTTCATATGATTAGAAATGTTATTTAATACCAAAATATATGTATAGTTTATACTATAAAAAATGTTTGCAGTGTTTCCGCTTAAGTGTTCGGGTTTGACTTGAAGAAAAGATGTCAACCCTAGAGAAACCACAATCTCCAGATACCACCATTGTAACTACCAGTCAATCCACCATAACTGGCATTCCACAGGGGACTCCATACCTTAGATGAGTCCCTAATAATCTAATGACAGCAGGTTGTTTTAAAATGCCTCCAAAGACCCAACCGGCACAGCGCAAAGTGTGAAAACCTCACACCTTTGTGCCCCGCCAAAAACGCAATGTCCTCTGTACCCTGTTTTGCAAACCCAGGGACCACAGATCCGTGCCCACCGCGTTCAGATGAACCCCGTCACTGCGGAGATACCACCTCGTATCCAGCTCCCGGTGCTACGAAACGTTTTGCACTATGAACTTCCCAACCTCCTTGTTAACCTTTACTCTGGCCCTGTTCAACTTATCCACAGACCTGCCAAAACGCCAAGTAGTGCGACCTACAATGTCAGACCAAACCACCACAGTGTGAGGAAAGGCCATCTGCAGGCGGAGTACGCCAAACTTGACGTCTCGAATGAGGTGTCTGCTGGACCGAACCCCTAAATAATTGCCTCCAGCATGCAATACCAGGATGTCAGGGGGCCTGTCCCACCTAGAAACCCTGTTCACCTTCCGGGACCACCCTGCTCCATAATAGGGCCGTTCAGATCCGCCTGTCAGTTTTGACGGCGGATCTGAACGGGCGCTCCATGTTAGCCTATGGAGCGTCGGATGTCAGCGGAGACATGTCCGCTGACATCCGACCCGGTCCGATCCGCCAAAAGCAGACGCATGGCCCCACGTCCAGATCCTTCGCTGGCGGATCGGATCGGGTGAGATCTGATGAAAACGGACACGCTGTCCGTTTTCATCCGATCTCTCCATAGAGACCAGCGGCGCTCGCAAGCCCCTCCCCGCTCAGTGAGCGGAGAGGGACTTGTCATCCGCCGGCTCAGTGGGAGATCAACGGAGAGATCTCCCACTGAGCCGACGGACAGAGGCGGGCTCCGTGCAAGTGGAGTCCGCCTCGTGTGAAAGGGGCCTTAATCCCGGGACCCCTATCCACCTGATGCTGGCCTCGGACCTGGGGAATCCCAGCTGACGGCCATTAGGCCTGACATCAGCTTTCATGGTGATTACAGGAGGCACACACCGGTTGGTCTAATGCCGCGTACACACGGTCGGAATTCTCGTGGGAAAAAGCTCTGATGGTTTTCCTGTCGGAATTCCGACGGAATTTCGCTCAAACTGTCTTGCCTACACACGGTCACACCAAATTCCGACGGTCAATAACACAGTGACATACAACACATTCGACTGCACTATAAAAGGGAAGTTTAATACTTCTGAGCATGCGTCAAATTGTTTCCGAGCATGCGTCGGAATTTTGCGTGTCGGAATTGCATACAAACGATCGGAAAATCTGATAGAAAGGTTTTCCGTCGGAAAAATTAAGAACAGATTCTCAATCCAAAGTCTGACGGAAATTCTGACAGAAAAAGACTGATGGGCGTACACACGGTCGGAAAATCCGATGAAAAGCTCCCATCGGACTGTTTCCATCGGAAATTCCGACCGTGTGTACGCGGCATAAGACCTTCAGCTGTCAATGACATTGCAGTTTCTGAACTAGCAGCGCAAGAAGAGGTCAGCTTTCTGGTATTCACCAAAAATTGTAAGCTTCACTTTTGAGTGAACTAAACCTTTATTGCCATCTTTATGCAAAGTCATTGTATGGTTTATGTATATAGGGCTGCTTTATGATGACAAGAATAATACATTTAATGTACCGTATATACTCGAGTATAAGCCGAGTTTTTCAGCACATTTTTTTTGTGCTGAAAATGCCCCCCCTCGGCTTATACTCGAGTCAAGCACTTTTCTACAGCAGAGAATGACATTTTCCGACCCGACTTTGGGGCCCCGTATCTCGCGGCCACTTGGTGCTAGGTGCAAACCCAGTGGAACCAGCACTACAACGTATCCAAAGATGGGGTTTCTAGCACCAAGTGGCCCTGAGATACGGGACCACAAAGTCGATTCGGAAAATGTCATTCTCTGCTGCAGAAAAGTGCTTGACATTTTCCAACCTGACTTTGGGGCCCCGTATCTCAGGGCCACTTTGTGCTAGGAACCCCTAGCACCAAGGTTCCTTCCTAGCACCAAGTGGACCCAAGATACGGTGCCCCAAATTCGGTCAACTGTGTCCATCTGCAGCAATGTCATTTCAAGACCCTTTGGGTCCAGAGACCCCATATTTTGGCTGCAGATAGGGGGCATCTATGAACCCTTAACTACCAAGTTTGAAGTTCGGGGGACCTATGGCTGCAAATGGGCACAGTGAGGCTGCAAATGGGCACAGTGAGGCTGCAAATGTGCATTGTTTACCCTCTTTTCCACTTAGGCCCCTTTCACACTGGGGCGTTTTTCAGGCGGTACAGCGTTAAAAATAGCGCCTGTACACCGCCTGAAAAAATCCGGCCCTTTAACTCCAGTGTGAAAGCCGGCGGGCTTTCACACTGGAGCGGTGCGCTTGCAGGACGGTCAAAAAAGTCCTGCTAGCAGCATCTTTGGAGCGGTATAGGAGCCGTGTATTCAACGCTCCTATACCGCTCCTTCCCATTGATTAGAATGGGACACCGCAGTGATACCGCAGCAATACCATTGCAAAGCGCCGCCGTAGGCGCTCTGCGGGGGGTCTTTAACCCTTTTTCGGCCACTCGCGGGGGGTAAAACCGCACTGCGAGCGGCCGAAAACCGCGGCTAAAACGATGGTAAAGCAGCGCTAAATATAGCGCTGCTTTACCGTCACCGCAGCTCCCCGCCCCAGTGTGAAAGGGGCCTTACAGTAGCTGTGCATTTCTCATCCTAGGCTTATACTCGAGTCATTTTTTTGTGCCTCGGCTTATATTCAGGTCGGCTTATACTCGAGTATATACGGTAATGCATTGCCACATTTCGTGTTTTTTGCATCTCATGGGAGATGAAACTTTTTTTTTTATACATGGTGTCTATTTTGAGATACTGGATCTTTGTGTTGAATTATGATGATGAGAACTTATCATTTTGTAATTTTATTATTTTATCATATATCTAACCTATGGTGGTGTATATAATTTTTCTGTCAGTTTCTGAATAGACAGCGCATCCAGGAAGTATTCACAGCGCTTCACTTTTTTCCACATTTTGTTATGTTACAGCCTTATTCCAAAATGGGTTCAATTAATTATTTTCCTTAAAATTCTACAAACAATACTTCATAATGACAATGTGAAAGAAGTTTGTTTGAAATCTTTGCAAATTTATTAAAGATAAAAAACAAAAAAAATCCCATGTACATAAGTATCACAGCCTTTGCTCCATACTTTGGTGAAGCTCCTTTGGCACCAATTACAGCCTCAAGTCTTGTTGAGTATGACGCTACAAGCTCGGCACACCTATTTTTGGGCAGTTTCTCCCATTCTTCTTTGCAGGACCTCTCAAGCTCCATCAGGTTGGATGGGGAGTGTCGGTGCACAGCCATTTTCAGATCTGTCCAGAGATGTTCAATCAAAGTCTGGGCTCTGGCTGGGGCCACTCGAGGGACATTCACAGAGTTGTCCCGTAGACACTCCTTTGTTATCTTGGCTGTGTGCTTAGGGTCGTTGTCCTGTTGGAAGATGAACCTTCACCCCAGTCTGAGGTCCAAAGCGCTTTGGAGCAGGTTTTCATCAAGGATGTCTCTGCACATTGCTGCATTCATCTTTCCTTCGATCCTGACTAGTCTCCCAGTTCCTGCCACTGAAAAACATCCCACAGCATGATGCTGCCACCACCATGCTTCACTGTAGGGATGGTATTGGCCAGGTAATGAGCGGTGCCGGGTTTCCTCCAGACATGATGTTTGCCATTCAGGTCAAAGAGTTCAATATTTGTTTCATCAGACCTGAGAATTTTGTTTCTCATGGTCTGAGAGTCATTCAGGTGCCTTTTGGCAAACTCCAGGCGGGCTGTCATGTGCCTTTTACTGAGGAGTGGCTTCCGTCTGGCCACTCTACCATACAGGCCTGATTTGTGGAGTGCTGAAGAGATGGTTGTTCTTCTGTAAGGTTCTCCTCTCTCCACAGAGAAATGATAGTCAGAGTGACCATCAGGTTCTTGGTCACCTCCCTGACTAAGGCCCCTTTCCCCCCCGATCGCTCAATTTAGCCGGGCTGCCCGCTCTAGGAAGAGTCCTGGTGCTTCCAAACTTCTTCTATTACAGATGATGGAGGCCACTGTGCTCAGTGGGACCTTCAATGCTGTAGAAATGTTTCTGTACCCTTCCCCCGATCTGTGCCTCCATACAATCCTGTCTCGGAGGTCTACAGACAATTCCTTGGACTTCATGGCTTGGTTTGTGCTCTGACATGCACTGTTACCTGTGGGACCTTCTATAGACAGGTGTGGCCTTTCCAAATCATGTCCAATCAACTGAATTTACCACAGGAGGACTCCAATCAAGTTGTAGAAACATCTCAAGGATGATCAGTGGAAACAGGAGGCACCTGAGATCAATTATGAGTGTCATGGCAAAGGCTGTGAATACTTCTGTACATGGGATTTTTTTCATTTTTTATTTTTAATACATTTTCAAAGATTTCAAACAAACTTCTTTCACATTATCATTATGGGGTATTGTTTGTAGAATTTTGAGGAAAATAATGAATTTAATCTATTTTGGAATAAAGCTGTAACATAACAAAATGTGGAAAAAGTGAAGCTATGAATACTTTCCGGATGCACTGTCTATGGGGCTACTCTATGATGCCAAGAATAATCAATTTAACGTAATGTATTGCCACATATCATGTTTTTTGCATCCCATGGGAGATTCAACTTTTTTTTTTTTTATATACATGGGGTCTATTTTGAAATACAGGATCCTCATGGTGAATTGTGATGATGATAACTTATCATAATGTAATTTTTATATTTTATCATATATCTAACCTGTGATGGTGTATATCATTTTTCTCTCAGTTTCTGTACATACTGTATCTATAATCATTATATATCTTATATTGTTTTCATTGCTAAGTATTGTGAGAGTGCTTGTCACAGTGTTAGAGGAACTTGGATGTCACCCAGGGTTCTCACCCATGCAGGTTGAGGAGCACTGGGATGGGAATGTCTTTAGAAGAGAGCTGCACATAATCCATATTATGCAGCTATGTGGGTATTGAACACATCGAATGTTCATTTTTATATGTTTATTCTTTTGTTAAAACTTCAATAAAAACTATTAGAAAGAAGAGAGCTGAACTTTGAGTTTTCTCTAGGGTTGGTAAATCCTGGGATGGGTTCTGGAGCCCAGAGGCTTAGTAGAGTATCCACTAGGACAGGTGTAGGCAGGGGCATTGCTAGGTCTACAAAAGATCTGGGGCTAGAGCCCATAGCAACGTAATAAAAAAAGTCATGCGCTTGAGTGGGCATACACATGTATATAATATACGTGTGTGTGTGTGTATATATCCCCAGAAAGCCTCCCCCTTGCATCAGGGTCCCCAGAGAGCCCCCCCTTACATTAGGGTCCCAGAGAGCCTCCCCCTAAATCAGGGTCCCCAAAGAACCTCCCCCTTAAATCAGGCTCCCCAGAGAGCCCCCCACTTACATCAGGGTCCCCAGAGAGCCCCCCTTACATTAGGGTCCCCAGAGAGCCTCCCCCTTAAATCAGGGTCCCCAAAGAACCACTCCCTTAAATCAGGGTCCCCAGAGAGCCCCCCACTTACATCAGGGTCCCCAGAGAGCCCCCCCTTACATTAGGGTCCCCAGAGAGCCTCCCCCTAAATCAGGGTCCCCAAAGAACCTCCCCCTTAAATCAGGGTCCCCAGAGAGCCCCCCACTTACATCAGGGTCCCCAGAGAGCCCCCCTTACATTAGGGTCCCCAGAGAGCCTCCCCCTAAATCAGGGTCCCCAAAAAACCTCCCCCTTTAAATCAGGCTCCCCAGAGAGCCCCCCACTTACATCAGGGTCCCCAGAGAGCCCCCCTTACATTAGGGTCCCCAGAGAGCCTCCCCCTAAATCAGGGTCCCCAAAGAACCTCCCCCTTAAATCAGGCTCCCCAGAGAGCCCCCCACTTACATCAGGGTCCCAGAGAGACCCCCTTACATTAGGGTCCCCAGAGAGCCTCTCCCTAAATCAGGGTCCCCAAAGAACCTCCCCCTTAAATCAGGCTCCCCAGAGAGCCCCCCCACTTACATCAGGGTCCCCAGAGAACCCCCCTTACATTAGGGTCCCCAGAGAGCCTCCCCCTTAAATCAGGGTCCCCAAAGAACCTCTCCCTTAAATCAGGGTCCCCAGAGAGCCCTCCACTTACATCAGGGTCCCCAGAGAGCCTCCCCTTCCCCTTGGGGACCCCTGCAGAGACTCAGGGCTATGGGCCCCAGATTCGGGGCTATAGCCCCAAAAGCCACCCCCCTAGCGACGCCACTGGGTGTAGGTAACCTTGGCACTCCAGCTGTGTTGAAACTAAAAATCCCATGAGATATTGCAAGACTCTGGAGTCCCAGATCCAGAGGAATGATGGGATTTGTAGTCTCACCACAGTTGGTGTGCCTACCCTTTTTGGTAGGATGAAGCTTCTAACCCTGAGTCCATCTTTTACTGGCAACCAGCATCCTGATTGTGCAGGAGGCCCATAGGTCAGGGTTATGGTTCAGTGAGGCAGGGAGTTGAATGAGAGAGAGAGAGAGAGAGAAGGGTAGTCTGAGTTTGAAGAGAAGGTCTGGAGGGAAGGTCTGTATTGTATGTGTCTGCCCCCAGGCCCAAAACTGGCCCTTGCCAACCCTGCCTGGAGCAAACCCACACAAAGTGAACATACAAACTCCATGCAAGCAGAGCTCTGGTAGAAACCAGAACTCATCTCTACAAGGCTACAGAGGCATCATGAGTAGTGGAGCCACTCTCCTCTGGAGCAATATGCTGGAAATATTGATTTTTAATTTTTTTTTTTTTTTACCTTCAACAGACCCCTCATTACCTGGAGCTCAGAATCTTGGCGGGGGTAAGTGAACAGTAAAATCAGTACATTTTTACATGTCACATAGAATCTGTGTTGAATGCGAGCCACAGTCAGGTGATGGATAATATACACAATATTACCAAAAGTATTGGGACATCTGCCTTTACACATGCACTTTAATGGTATTCCAGTCTTAAGCCCCATACACACGGTCGGATTTTCCGATGGATTCTGTCCTATCAGACAATGTTGTCGGAAATTCCGACCGTGTGTAGGCACCATCGGACAGTTTCCATCGGATTGTCTGACGGACAAAGTCCTATCTCCTGCTGGATAGATTTTTTGACAACAAAGTCCGATCACACCAAATCCGATCATTGTAGCGAATTCCGACGGACAAAGTGCTACGCATGCTCAGATCACATTACAAGACCAAAGCTATTGGCTACTAGCCTCTACGTAGTCCCGTCGTAGGCAACAAACGTCACCACGTTCAGAATGATCGGATTTTCCGACAACTTTGTCTGACCGTGTGTACGCAAAACCAACATCGGACAAAGTACGACAGACATGATCCGACGGACCTGGTCCTCGGATAATCCGTGCGTGTGTATGGGGCTTTAGTCTGTAGGGTTCAATATTGAGTTGGCCCACCCTTTGCAGCTATAACAGCTTCAACTCTTCTGGGAAGGCCGTCCACAAGGTTTAGGAGCGTCTATGGGAATGTTTGACCATTCTTCCAGAAGCACATTTGTGAGGTCAGGCACCGATGACGTCCTGGCTCGCAGTCTCCGCTCTAATTCATTCCAAAGGTGTTCTATTGGGTTCAAGTCAGGCCAGTCAAGTTCCTCCACCCCAAACTCGCTCATCCATCTTGCTTTGTGCACTGGTGCTCAGTCATGTTGGAACAGGAAGGGGCCGTCCCCAAACTGTCCCCACAAAGTTGGGAGCATGAAATTGTCCAAAATGTCTTGGTATGTTGACGCCTTAAGAGTTCCCTTCACTGGAACTAAGGGGCCAAGCCCAACCCCTGGAAAACAACCACACACCATAATCCCAACTCCACCAGTGCACAAAGCAAGGTCCATATAGACATGGATGAGTGAGTTTGGGGTGGAGGAACTTGACTGGCCTGACCTCAACCCAATAGAATACCTTTATGATGAATTAGAGCGGAGACTGCGAGCCAGGCCTTCCCGTCCAACATCAGTGCCTGACCTCACAAATGTGCTTCTGGAAGAATGGTCAAGCTTTCCCATAGACAAATATAAAAATATAAAAAGTCCACATGCAGCGCTAATAAAAAGCAACAGTCTTTGAAGTATTAAAATAGGAAAAGATGATATACTGTATATACTCGAGTATAAGCCATTTTCTTTATGCTGAAAGTGCCCCCCTCAGCTTATACTGGAGTCAAGCACTTTTCTGCAGCAAAAAAGTAAAATTTTTCGACCCGACTTTGCAGCCCCGTATCTTGGGGCCACTTGGTGCTAGGAACCCCAAATTTGGTGTAAAAACCAAGTGGAACCAACATTACAACATATCCAAATTGGGGTTCCTAGCACCAAGTGGCGGGTTGGAAAATGTAATTTTTTGCTGCAGAAAAGTGCTTGACATTTTCCGACCCGACTTTGGGGCCCCGTATCTCTGGGCCCCTTAGTGCTAGGAACCCCAAATTTGGTTTCCAAACCAACATTACAACATATCCAAATTTGGGGGTTCCTAGCACCAAGTGGCCCCGAGATACAGGGCCCCAAAGTCGGTCAACTGTGTCCATCTGCAGCAATGACATTTCGGGACCCTTTGGGTCCAGAGACTGCAGCTTGGCTGCAGCTAGGGGGCATCTAGGAACCCTTAACTACCAAGTATGAAGTTCAGGGGACCTATGGCTGCAAATGGGCACAATGAGGCTGCAAATGGGCACAGTAAGGCTGCAAAATGGGCATTGTTGACCCTCTCTTTTCCACTTACAGTAGCTGCGCATTTCTCATCCCCTAGGCTTATACTCCAGTCAATACGTTTTCCCAGTTTTTTGTGGTAAAATTAGGTGCCTCGGCTTATATTCGGGTCAGCTTATACTCGAGTATATACGGTAATCCCTTCACCAGTTTTCAGTGTGTATAGGGAAGCACCTCACACTACGTGAGAATCAAATCTGCTTACCAGATATCAGCAAGTGATAGGAATTGATTAATAACTTCCCACATCTGAAGTCGTCAATCACCAGTAAGTAGATGGTTAAAATACACAGCAGAGCTTCCATCCATTCACTTGTCCCAGGCAGCAACAAAGCAGAAAACTTCTAATGCCGCGTACACACAATCGGCATTCTCGTCGGAAAAAGCTCTGACGGTTTTCTCGACGGAATTCCGCTCAAACTGTCTTGCCTACACACGGTCACACCAAATTCCGACCGTCAAGAACGCGGTGACGTACAACACTACGACGAGCCGAGTTCAATGCTTCCGAGCATGCGTCAAATTATTTCCGAGCATGTGTAGGAATTTTGCGCTTCAGAATTGCTACAGACGATCGGAATTTCCGATAGAAACCTTTTCCGTCGGAAAAGTTGAGAACCTGCTCTCAATTCTTTGCTGTCGGAAATTCGGCCAGCAGTATTCCAATGGAGCCTACACACGGTCGCATTTTCCGATGAAAAGCTCTCATCGGTCTTTTTCTGTCTGGAATTCCAATCGTGTGTACGCGGCATAACAGTCAGCGGGCGCCTCAACCAATCAAGGGGATATCACCACCAAATGGAAATAAAGCAGCATATAGCAAAGCCCGTCTCACTTGTGAAAGGATTTATTGTAGCAACTTACATGTACAATCAAAGAGAACGATCATCATAAAACAAAAGAGCCGCGGCATAACCAGCCTGACATGTTTCATCCGAGTGGATGATGATGATATCCACTCGGGTGAAACACGTCAGACTGGCTATGAGACACAAGCACGCTGAATGCCGCGGCTCTTTTGTTTTATGATGATCGGTCTCTTTGACTGTACATGTAAGTGAGACGGGCTTCGCTATATGCTGTTTCAAATCTTTCCAACGGACTCAAGTCCAGTCGAAAAATCAGTTCGTCTGTATGCTAGTCTGGCGGATGAAAACCGACGCTAGGGCAGCTATTGGCTACTGGCTATGAACTTCCTTATTCTAGTCCGGTCGTACGTCATCACGGTCGAATCCGTCGGACTTTGGTGTGATTGTGTGTAGACAAGTCAGATTCGACGGAAGTCCGTCGAAACTCTGACGAAAAGTCAGACGGAATTCAGTCCGTCGAAAAGTCCGGTCGTGTGTACACGGCATAAGGGATAAAGTGAATGCAGTGCAGCAAATAAATCAACCTGGCATTGAACGTCAGGTGGGCTGTAGTCACTCTTCTCTCCTGGCCTGACGCATCTCCCACTTTGATTGGCCAGCAGCCCCATGCTTCTTCAGGTAAGTGTCCTAGTTGCTAGGCAGTAGTCAGTCCAGGCCACTCTGCCTCCTCTGCCCCTCATTGGTTTCACCACTGTGGCACTCTATTTGAACGTCACAAGTACAGAGCTCTGGGCTTGTGATAGCGTTTGCTTCCAGGCTCCCTACCAGTCATGACTCATTTGTCCCTGCCAGAGGTGTAACTAGAACCTTCATGGCCCTGGTGCAAGAAACCATAGAGGGCCCTTTCCATCGGTCTCAGGGCCCTTTGCTCTGAGCCCGGGGCTTTTCCCCTGTGTCTAGTCACAAGGGATAACTTTGCAACCCTGGTAGTTTCGCCACTGATCCCTGCCTGTCAACCTGTCTTGGATTCCCTTGCTGCTGACCTCTGCCTTGAACTTGGCTTCTTCTATCAGATTGCCACCAGCCTTGACCTTGGACTGTTTACTGGATTACAATTGCCCTAAATCGTTCTCTGGATTATGCTACCAGCTACTGCCTTCCCAGACCACTACTAGCCTAGGCTTGTTATAGCGTTGGCTTCCTGGCTCCCTACCAGTCATGACTCATTTGTCCCTGCCAGAGGTGTAACTAGAACCTTCATGGTCCTGGTGCAAGAAACCATAGAGGGCCCCTGACCACCGGGGGCCCTTTCCATCGGTCTCAGGGCACTTTCCTCTAGACATGGGAACTGTCAAAAAATTTGTTTCGTTTCGTCCCGTTTCGTATATAAAAAAATTCGTAATTCGTGTACGAAATTCCGTTCAAATTCGTACGAAATACGAATTGTACATTTTTTTTCGAATCGTTACGAATCGTTAGTAAATTTACGAATCGTTACGAATCGTTAACGCGGCTAATGAATTGTCGGTTCTCATAACACAGAGAACAATTCGAATCCAACTACAAATATCGAATTTCAATTTACGAATCGTTACGAATCGTTACGAATCGTTACGAATCGTTACGAATCGTTACGAATCGTTAGTAAATCCAACTACAAATATCGAATTTCAACTAATATGAAAGAAATTATAATAGCGGATATAACGAATGCTTCGAATGCTTCGAATGAATTCGAGATTCAGTATATTTAATATAGAGAACTGTTCCTGCACAAAGTGTCATTTTTGCAGGAAAAAAAGCTATTTAAAATCACTTGCGGCTAATAAAAAGTCGGCTACGTAGCACAGAGAACAGTCATTCATTGATAAAAAAAAAAAAAAAGCGTGGGGGTCCCCCCAAATTCAATAACCAGGCCCTTCAAGTCTGCTATGGATATTAAGGGGAACCCCAGCCAAAAAAAATGGCGTGGGGTCCCCCCCAAATATCCATCCCAGACCCTTCAGGTCTGGGATGGATTTTAAGGGGAACCCCGGACAAAAAAAAAAAAAAAAGGCGTGGGGTCTCACCCTCCCAATGTTGAGGGCATGTGGCCTGGTACGGTTCAGGCAGGAGTGGGGGCCGCTCTTGTCCCCCCCTCTTTTCCTGCGGCCTGCCAGGTTGCGTGCTCGGATAAAGGGTCTGGTATGGATATTTAGGGGGACCCCATGCCATTTTTTATTTTTTTTTGGCTGGGGTCCCCCTTAATATCCATAGCAGACCTGAAGGGCCTGGTTATTGAATTTGGGGGGACCCCCACGCTTTTTTTTATCAATGACTTCAATGAATGACTGTTCTCTGTGTTAAGGATCCGACAATTCATTTGCCGGCAATAGCCACGAGTGATTTTAAATAGCTTTTTTTCCTGCAAAAATGACATTGTGCAGGAACAGTTCTCTATATTAGATATACTGAATCTCGAATCATTCGAAGCATTCGAAGCATTCGTTATATCCGCTATTATAATTTCTTTCATATTAGTTGAAATTAGATATTTGTTAGTTGTTGTATTCGAATTGTTCTCTGTGTGTTACGGGAACCGGCAATTAGCCGCGAGTGATTTTAAATAGCTTTTTTTTCCTGCAAAAATGACACTTTGTACAGAGACAGTTCTAAGCACGGGAAACATGCCCCCCCTTCATAGACCTACTATAGAGTATATAGCATATATATATATTTATATATATATATATATATATATATATATATATATATATATATAGTATGCCTATGAAGGGGGTCATGTTTCCTGTGCTTAGAACTGTCTCTGTACAAAGTGTCATTTTTGCAGGCAAAAAAAGCTATTTAAAATCACTCGCGGCTAATTGCCGGTTCCCGTAACACAGAGAACAATTCGAATACAACAACTAACAAATATCTAATTTCAACTAATATGAAAGAAATTATAATAGCGGATATAACAAATGCTTTGAATGATTCGAATGAATTTGAGATTCAGTATATCTAATATAGAGAACTGTTCCTGCACAATGTCATTTTTGCAGGGAAAAAAAGCTATTTAAAATCACTCGCGGCTATTGCCGGCAAATGAATTGTCGGATCCGTAACACAGAGAACAGTCATTCACTGAAGTCATTGTTAAAAAAAAGCGTGGGGGTCCCCCCAAATTCAATAACCAGGCCCTTCAGGTCTGCTATGGATATTAAGGGGGACCCCAGCCAAAAAAAAAATGGCGTGGGGTCCCCCTAAATATCCATACCAGACCCTTCAGGTCTGGGATGGATTTTAAGGGGAACCCCGGGCAAAAAAAAAAATGGCGCGGGGTCCCCCTCAAAATCCATACCAGACCCTTATCCGAGCACGCAACCTGGCAGGCCGCAGGAAAAGAGGGGGGGACGAGAGCGCCCCCCCTCCCTGCCTGAACCGTACCAGGCCACATGCCCTCAACATTGGGAGGGTGCTTTGGGGGTCTGAGACCCCCAAAGCACCTTGTCCCCATGTTGATGGGGACAAGGGCCTCATCCCCACAACCGTGCCCGGTGGTTGTGGGGGTCTGCGGGCGGGGGGCTTATCGGAATCTGGAAGCCCCCTTTAACAAGGGGACCCCCAGATCCCCCCCCCCCCCCTGTGTGAAATTGTAAGGGGGTACAAAAGTACCTCTACCATTTCACCAAAAAAGTGTCAAAAATGGTAAAAATGACAGGAGACGGTCTTTGACAATTCCTTTATTAAAATCTTCTTTCTTCTTTCTTCTGGTCTTCCTTTCTTCATCCTTCGGGGGGCGGGGTTACCAGGTGCCCTCCGTTATAAAAGACCTGTCAGCCGGATCGAAGCCTCACACAGCGGGAGCCTCCCATTGCGAGGAGCGGCCCAGAAGAGACGCCGATGCCGGACGAGAAGGACGAGAAGACCGGAGCAAGAAGAAGCGGATCGGAGGAAGAAGAAGATGGAAGAAGATGCCGGAAGGAGAAGATGAAGAAACCGAAGGATGAAGAAAGGAAGAAGGAAGAAGGAAGAGCAGAAGAAAGAAGAAAGAAGATTTTAATAAAGGAATTGTCAAAGACCGTCCTGTCATTTTTACCATTTTTGACACTTTTTTGGTGAAATGGTAGGGGTACTTTTGTACCCCCTTACCATTTCACACGGGGGGGGCGGGATCTGGGGGTCCCCTTGTTAAAAGGGGCTTCCAGATTCCGATAAGCCCCCCGCCCGCAGACCCCCACAACCACCGGCCAGGGTTGTGGGGATGAGGCCCTTGTCCTCATCAACATGGGGACAAGGTGCTTTGGGGGTCTCAGACCCCCAAAGCACCCTCCCAATGTTGAGGGCATGTGGCCTGGTACGGTTCAGGCGGGAGGGGGGGGCGCTCTCGTCCGCCCCCTCTTTTCCTGCGGCCTGCCAGGTTGCGTGCTCAGATAAGGGTCTGCTATGGATTTTGAGGGGGACCCCACGCCATTTTTTTTTTGGCCGGGGTTCCCCTTAAAATCCATCCCAGACCTGAAGGGTCTGGTATTGATATTTAGGGGGGACCCCACGCCATTTTTTTTTTTGGCTGGGGTCCCCCTTAATATCCATACCAGACCTGAAGGGCCTGGTTATTGAATTTGGGGGGACCCCCACGCTTTTTTTTTTTTTTTTTTATATCAATGAATGACAGTTCTCTGTGTTACGGAGCCGACAATTCATTTGCCGGCAATAGCCGCGAGTGATTTTAAATAGCTTTTTTTTTCTGCAAAAATGACACTTTGTCATTCGAATCATTCGAATTCATTTGAATTCATTCGTTATATCTGCTATAATAATTTCTTTCGAATTAGTTGAAATTCGATATTGGTAGTTGGATTCGAATAATTTGGAGCTGAAATTCGTAAATGGAATTTTTCCTGCAAAAATGACACTTTGTCATTCGAATTCATTCGAATCCATTCGAATTCATTCAAATTCATTCGAATTCATTCGAATCATTCGTTATATCCGCTATAATAATTTCTTTCATATTAGTTGAAATTAGATATTTGGTAGTCGAATTCGAATAAATTCGGCGACGAAATTCGTAAACGGAATTTCGTATTCCGTACGGAATTCGTATTCGAAAAAATTCGTACTACGGATTCGTAAATTCGTACGAATTTCGAAAAATTACGAATTCGTACGAAACTAATCGCACATGTCTACTTTCCTCTGAGCCCAGGGCTTTTCCCTTCGGGCCCATCGCCCTTCCCACTGATCCCGGGGGCCCTTTACTGCCGCCTTGGGGTCCCAATGCAACTCAAGTCAAACTTTGGTGTGATTTGAGTGCCATGGACTACAATGTTAAATCACAAAAGTCGCAAGGAAGTCATAAGGAAATCATAAGCAATTCCAAAGAAGTCGCAAGGAAATCGCTATCAAGTTGCACAACTTTGTGGTCACAGCAGTGTAAACCGAGCCTTACTTTTACATGTTCTGCAGCTGGCCCCCTTCCCGCCATCTTGGTCCCCCCACCCATAGTGGTTAAATACCAAGGCCTAGTCACAAGGGAAACCTTTGCAACCCTGGTAGTTTCGCTACTGATCCCTGCCTGTCAACCTGTCTTGGATTCCCTTGCTGCTGACCTCTGCCTTGAACTTGGCTTCTTCTATCAGATTGCCACCAGCCTTGACCTTGAACTGTTTACTGGATTACAATTGCCCGCTACCCACCCTGGATCGTTCACTGGATTATGCTACCAGCTACTGCCTTCCCAGACCACTACAAGCCTCTGGACTACACTTCCACAGTGACCATAACTCCCGCTTGGCAAACCTAGGTTTCAGGTAACCTTTCCTGTTATCTTCACTCGGTCCCAATGCCGTCTGGCCAGGAACTATAGCATTGTGTACTAAGACCTAGGGGTAACCAAGCACTGGTAGGCCTGTCGACTATAGTTCCTTCACAAACAGGTATGGTAGTGGACCTCTTGTCTTCTGTAAAGTGAAGACTGCAGACAGGATGAAAGTAAGCACAGTAATGTTTCCACAGTTTGGGTATGATAATAGCTTTCAAAGTACACGCAAAGAAAGTCAGAAGGAAGGAAGACGTTATATTACAAAGTTGCCTCTATACAGGTTAAAAGGACTAATGTGTTTTAAAGGTCCAATTATCATAAAATACTTGAAAAAAATCATTTTAATGTTTGCAGCATTTTGTTAGATTTTGCTGCCAAATTTCTTACCTTAATTTTTCAAGTTAAAAAAAAAAACAGAACGTAATTTGGTAGATGTGTGTCAAGGTGAATGGATGTTCCTTTTTGTGTTCCCTTTATGTTTTGTGGATTTGAGTTTGCCTCTTTCATTTTCAGTGCCTACCTGGCTATTTCTGAGGGCCTGCGGGAGCTCGGATCAATGTTTCGACGTCGTCACACTGAGGACCTCATATACCAGAATGGTGACCAGCAACCAATGCTGCATGAGCGACAACTGCTCACCTCCAAAACCCCCAGGTGAGGTCTGCCAACAACCAGTGTGCTACCACTAGGCAAAGAAGGCAGCCGCCTAGGGCACACTATTGCCTAGGGCGCCCGGCCACTGGTGTTCCTACTCTCTTCTCTCTGCAGCAACTAAGTCTCAGCATCAGCAGGCAGCCGCCCCTCTGTTCGCACATAGTGTCAGAGGCGCTGTGGCAGCAGGGGACTGTTTCTGTGTCCCGAATCCTGAATGAATGGAAGCAAGAAAACATTCATTGATGGGCGCTGGTGAGGCTGCATTTGATGGACGCTGGTGAGGCTGCATTTGATGGGAGCTGGTGAGGCTGCATTTGATGGGAGCTGGTGAGGCTGCATTTGATGGGCGCTGGTGAGGCTACATTTGGTGGGTGCTGGTGAGGCTGCATTTGATGGACGCTGGTAAGGCTGCATTTGATGGACGCTGGTAAGGCTGCATTTGATGGACGTTGGTGAGGCTGCATTTGATGGACGCTGGTGATGCTGCATTTGGTGGGCGCTGGTGAGGCTGCATTTGGTGGGTGCTGGTGAGGCTGCATTTGATGGACGCTGGTAAGGCTGCATTTGATGGACGCTGGTAAGGCTGCATTTGATGGACGTTGGTGAGGCTGCATTTGATGGACGCTGGTGATGCTGCATTTGGTGGGCGCTGGTGAGGCTGCATTTGGTGGGTGCTGGTGAGGCTGCATTTGATGGACGCTGGTAAGGCTGCATTTGATGGACGCTGGTAAGGCTGCATTTGATGGACGCTGGTGAGGCTGCATTTGATGGACGCTGGTGATGCTGCATTTGGTGGGCGCTGGTGAGGCTGCATTTGATGGACGCTGGTAAGGCTGCATTTGATGGACGCTGGTGAGGCTGCATTTGATGGACGCTGGTGAGGCTGCATTTGATGGACGCTGGTGAGGCTGCATTTGGTGGGCGCTGGTGATGCTGCATTTGATGGGCGCTGGTGAGGCTGCTTTTGGTGGGCGCTGGTGAGGCTGCATTTGGTGGGCACTGGTGAGGCTGCATTTGATGGGCGCTTCATTAAAAGGTGGGGTATACATGGGAGGGGCAAAGGGGGTAGAGTCAGGGGTGGAGCCAAGGGGGATGGCAAAATAAGGTTTCGCCTAGGGCAGGGCTTGACAAATTTGCTTGGAATCTAGGAGCCAGCTAAAAAAGTTAGGAGCCAGTTTTTTTTTTTTTTTTTTTTAACTTCTTGAGATCCGCGCTGTAGCCGTCGTTCTGCTTTGCCGGGACCACGTCCTATGACGTTGTCCCCTGTACGAGCGGCCTGCGTGCCCCCTGCTCTGTGATCAGCGAGTCTGTGAGACTCGCTGGATCACCGATCCGAGTAGGGGGTCGATCCCGACCTCTTACCACGTGATCAGCTGTCAGCCAATGACAGCTGATAACGTGATGTCAACACAGCCGGTAATCGGCTATTTTTGTTTTCCTCGCCCTGACAGCACGAGGAGAAAAAAAAAAGCCGATCAATAACGACCGACAATGGTTAATTTTTATATTGAAAAAAAGCGATCTTAAAATTTACACAGACGACTAGAACCAAAGCATACATACACATATTACTGAATATATATATATATATATATATATATATATATATATATATATAGATAGATTATATCTATATATATATATATATATATATAGAAAAATATGTGTGTGTATTTTGGTTCTATTCGCCTGTGTAAATGGAGGCAGCAGGCAGGGCTCCATTAGCATTGCTGGATGTCATACCAACGGCCACCACTAGATGGCGCCAAGATCTTAGAAGGAAGCATAGGCTTGCAGAAGGCCGCAAAGCCGCGGCCTCAATTACCGGCCGGCGCGGCTCGACGCAATCGCGGGCCGGGGAGCGGGGTCCGCACCGAGACAGGATACCCAGATGGGCTGCCCCGGGCTCCAGGTCACTAATTCTAGTCGCCATGGCGCCCTGGCGCCTGGAGATTGTCGAGCCCTGGCCTAGGGTGTCAAAAATCCTTGCACCAGCCCAGAGTGTTAGAGAAAACTTGTTACCCGCACTTCCACAGCATTAGCAGTCTGTCAACGCCAGATGTATGCACAATTCCACTCTAAGTTGCAGTTCTGGTACATCCCCCAGGATAAATTTTTGATCTTCTGTGATTAAGTTAGTGCAGTGCAGCAGAAAAAAATCATCATAGAGCCTGACATTCAGGACATTCACTCAAGCAGGTATGTAGAGAACGTGTAAACTTGGAGCACCACTCAAAGCTGGAGGGTAACAGGTGTCCCTCAGAGAATAACAGCTGGAGGGTAACAGGTGTCCCTCAGAGAATAACAGCTGGAGGGTAACAGGTGTCCCTCAGAGAACAACAGCTGGAGGGTAACAGGTGTCCCTCAGTTGAAGTCGGATTTGATGAAACTAGTCAGGGCGTGACCTCTACGGCGACCGGAAGTGACGCGCTTCGTCATATCCGACTTCAGTGCCCTCAGTTGAAGTCGGATATGACGAAACGCGTCAGGGGTGGCCTCTACGGCGACCGGAAGTGACGGTTGCATGTCACAGCCAGCTGGATATTATCAGGAAGAAACAGTGCGGCTGTGTAATCCACACTGACCCTCTCCTGTACGGCGGACCGGTGACTACATTATTCGGTTACATGCTCTATTGATTTTAACGGCTTATACGCGTTGAGGGGCGGGTTTGGTTTACAATAAATGTGTGAAAACAGGATTACGCTATGTTGGAATTTTTCTTTCCATGATCTTATATGACTGGAGTGATTCACATTCTCTAACACATTGCTGATGACTCTCCTTTAAAGTGACATAAGGATTATCTTTAAGGCCTGTGATATACTAAGATCTGGTGAGTGTAGCCCCTTAGGGGAGTGTGCCTCACGCGGTGAAGATCTGGGTGTTTGGTGCATGCTTTGACAACTATTAGGATCACCTGCTATCTATAGAGTCTTATTCACTGAATGTCATCACATCATTACGTATATTGAGAGGTATGCAGTGATTTGACTGGACTTTCTTGTTGTTGCATTTTATTTGATTGATTTTTTTTAACAGCAGCTTTTAATCTTTGTATTTTTTTTAATCCTTTTGATCATTCATAGTGGTTAATGGGATAACCACAGTTTTGTGTGTAATGTCTACCTGTTAGTTTATAACCTACAAGTAACTTAGCGCTGAGCAGTGTAGATAGGCCGGTTTGTACACTTAGTTTAACATTGTTTTTTTTTTTGTTTTTTTTATGCTAAAGTTCACCAGATGACCGGGGTATGAGGGAAACTGCAAAAACTAGAGGGATGGGGGTTAAAAAAGTATATATCCAACCTTGCAGAAAGAATTGGGTTGATGTTACTTCCTATTAGACATGTGCAATTCGTTTCGTTTTTTTTTCGTTTTTCGTTAAAATTCGTTATATTCGTTTATTCGTTATCGTACGAATGAAAGAACGATTCGCTAAAATTTTTTACGAATAACGAATGTTCGAATCGAACGAATACGAAAAACAACGAAAATCCGAAATTAACCAAATTAGAAACAGCGAAACTACGAAAGACGAAAATCCGAAAAACGAAAACAGGAACAACGAAAATCAAAATGAACGAAAAAATTCGTAACTTTTTTTTTTTGTTGAATTGGTAATTTTTCGTGTCCCTTACAATGGCGCTGCTTAACATGCTTCGAATGGATTGAACGAAAAATATCGTACATTCGTAACTTTTTTTTTTTTGCGATTCGTAATTTTCCGTGTCTCTTACAATGGCGCTGCTTAACGTGCTTCGACTGGATTGAACGAAAAAAATTCGTACATTCGTAACTTTTTTTTTTGCGATTTGTAATTTTCCGTGTCTCTTACAATGGCGCTGCTTAACGTGCTTCGAATGGATTGAACAAAAAAATTCGTACATTCGTAACTTTTTTTTTTTCGATTCGTAATTTTCCGTGTCTCTTAAAATGTAATAATAGCATACACATTACATAAAATTATGAATTATGCTCCGATTACGAATCTACGAATGTTCCGAAAGTACGAATAAATACGAATGCGTCCGAATTTCGAATAAACGAATAAACGAAAGTTAAACTAACGGAAAAACGAATCAACGAAAAAAAC
The DNA here is from genome assembly GCA_028564925.1 of Lithobates sylvaticus. NCBI lineage: Eukaryota > Metazoa > Chordata > Amphibia > Anura > Ranidae > Lithobates > Lithobates sylvaticus. The sequence continues at coordinate 517,884,174 of CM053030.1, read as the reverse complement.
TCTTACGAAAAAACGAATCGTTACGAATACGAACACCGACGACTTACGAAATTTACGAATCGTTACGAATACGAACACCGACGACTTACGAATTTACGAATCGTTACGAATCAACGGAAACGAAAGAAACGAAAATAAACTAATTTTTCTATTGTGCACATGTCTACTTCCTATTAGGAAAGTTGTCAGGAGCTGAATCACCTGCTGGTGGCACTGTGAGGCACCAGAGCGGAAGGTTGTAGTTTCAGGTGTTTCTCAGTTAGCAGATCCCAGTAAACAGTTTCCACCTGATTCTGGCTGCTGGGAGAGTATTTAGGTTCTTAGCCTCTTACTCTTACTGTTTTGCAGTTTATGGGGTGGGGGGGGGGGGGGGCGTGGCGACTGTTTCCCCCCACAGTAATGCCCCGTACACACGGTCGGAAATTCCGACCACAGAATCCGTCTGATTTTTTCCGACGGATTTTGTCCGACACTGGTGTTGCATACACACGGTCGGACAAAGTTGTCGGAAAATCCGATCATTCTGAACGTTCGTTGCGTACGATGAAACTACGTAGAGGCTAGTAGCCGATAGGTTTGGTCTCCTAATTTGATCTGAGCATGCGTGGCACTTTGTCCGTAAGAATTCTCTACACAGGATCGGAAAAATCCCGATCGGATTTTGTTGTCGGAAAATTTGAGAGTAGGATCTCAAAGTCCGATGGAGCCCACACATGGTCGAATTTTCCGACAACAGGGTCCGATCGGACATTCTCCGTCGGAATTTCCGACCGTGTGTACGGGGCATTAGAATCACTCCCTAGAACACACTTAACCCCTTGATTGCCCTTAGTATTTAACCCCTTCCCTGTCAGTGTCATTTACACAGTAATCAGTGCATTTTTATAGCTGTAACAATGACAATGGTCCCAAAATAGTGTCAAAAGTTTCCGATGTGTCCGCCATAATGTCGCACTCCCGATAAAAATCGCTGATCACAGCCATTACTAATAAAAAAAAAATAATAATAACAATTCCATAAAACTATCCCCTATTTTGTAGGCACTATAACTTTTGCGCAAACCAATCAATATGCGCTTATTGCAATTTTTTTTACCAAAAATATGTAGAAGAATACGTATCGGCCTAAACTGAGGGAAAAAAAATTTTTTATATATTTTTGGGGGATATTTATTATAGCAAAAAGTATAAAATAATGCGTTTTTTTTTTTCAAAATTGCGCTCTTTTTTTTTTTTCAAAAAATTTGTTTTTTTTTTTCAAAATTGCCGCTCTTTTTTTGTTTATAGCGCGAAAAATAAAAAACGCAGAGGTGATTAAATACCACGAAAAGAAAGATCTGTTTGTGGGGAAAAAAATACGTAAATTTTGTTTGGTGCAACGTCGCACGGCCGCGGAATTGTCAGTTAAAGCGACACAGTGCCGAATCGCAAAAAGTGCTCTGGTCAGGAAGGGGGTAAAATCCTCTGGGGCTGAAGCGGTTAAACTAATGTAATTTTAATTTAATGAATTTGTATTTTTATAGCAATTTAATTTTAATTCATTTCCTTTTTTTTTCCTTTTTTTTTCCTTTTTTTTTTCCTTTTCCTTTTTTTTTTTTTTAATTTTTTTTTTTTTGCTTTTTTTTTATTTTTTTATTTTGCACAATTGATTTTATATTCAAATTTTCTATAGTTTAGAAGTATCTCCTTGTAATTTTCTAAGTAGCTGTTTTCTTTTAAATTTAATCAAACTATGTCAATGTTTTCTATGCGCTCAAAGGGTTTTGACCGCCATTTGGAAAAAAAATTATAAAAATGGGGTCTTTTGTTTTTGTGAGGATATGAGGGATGTGCATTCGCCTTTGGATTTTTCGATAACTTTTACACACAAGTTGAGATTTGGCACTTGAAGATGCTGATTAGTATTGATTATGACCGGAGATGAAGATCACATTCCAAGAGACATTCATCTCATGATCCAGAAGATTCCTAATGCCGCGTACACGCGATCGGAAATTCGGCCAGCAAAAGACAGATGAGAGCTTTTGGTCGGAAAATGCGACCGTGTGTAGGCTCCATCGGACTTTTGCTGGCAGAATTCCCGCCAGAAAAAGATTGAGAGCAGGTTCTCAATTTTTCGGTCGGAAAAAGTTTTGATCGTAAATTCCGATCGTCTGTACCAATTCCCGACGTGCAAAATTCCTACGCATGCTCGGAAACAATTCGACGCATGCTCGGAAGCATTGAACTTCATTTTCTCGGCTCGTCGTAGTGTTGTACGTCACCGCGTTCTTGACGGTCGAAAAGTTCAGCAAACTTTTGTGTGACCATGTGTATGCAAGCCTAGCTTGAGCGGAATTCCGTCGGAAAAACCATCCAAGATTTTTTCGACCGAAAATCCGCTCGTGTGTACGTGGCATAAGGGTTCAAATACTTTTCCGAACAACACCATTTTAGTAAATGCCATGGCGCTGCTTCTCATTTCTCCCATGTTTTTTTTTTCTTCCTAGTGATCAGTGAGCAGTCTGAGAATGGCCTGACCTGTATGGGATGTTTTAATGTGACGTCAGACTCGTGCCATGAATACAAGTCCGTAAAATGCCGTGGCAGCGAGCAACAGTGCTTCACCTACTCCAACAAACACCTGGAGGGCGGTGGTGAGTACAAGGCAGATCTGTAATAAAACAATCTACGACTGTCATTCTCAACCTCCTTAACACGAAGGAACCCCGTGAAATAGATCTCTGGTAACCATTGCTAATAATCAGGCCTGGGACAAGGGGTGGGCAGGAGGGACGGCTGCCCTGGGCACAAGGGACGGCTGCCCTGGGCACAAGGGACGGCTGCCTGGGCGCAATACCTTATTGCAGGAATGGGGGCGCCCTGTGCCAAATGCTTCTGTTACAAGGCTGACAGGAGTAATGCACATTACCCCAGTTTAGATCCCTGATATCTCACAAAAACTCCTTAAAAAAATTGTAAAAATGTAATAAAAAAAATAAATTTGTAAAAAATAATAAAAAAAATAAATTTGTAAAAAATAATAAAAAAAATAAATTTGTAAAAAATAATAAAAAAAATAAATTTGTAAAAAATAATAAAAAAAATAAATTTGTAAAAAATAATAAAAAAAATAAATAAAAAAAATAAAAACTACTGACACCGTCCACTGCCCTACTGACACTGTCAGTATATATACATGCACACACATATGGGGTGGATCTTTGGGGTGCACACAGGGCCGTCTTTACTATTAATTGGACCCTGGGCAGACATTTTCTTGGGCTCCCCCCCCCCCCTGCAGTTTCGTGCTCCACCTGCTCTGGGACATACAATAAATAGCAGCTAGACTCAAAATCAGTTTACTAAATCAGATCAGGCAGTGATTGCGATTGGTTGCTAGAGGTTACAACATATCACTACCGCTCATTGGCTGCTAGAGATCACAGCACGTGACTTCTGCTTGTTAATTGGTTGCTAGAGATTACTGTACATCAATACTGCTCACTGATTGGTTGCTAGAGGTTACTGCACTTTAGTACTGCTCACTGATTGGTTGCTAGAGGCTACTGCACTTTAGTACTGCTCACTGATTGGTTGCTAGAGGCTACTGCACTTTAGTACTGCTCACTGATTGGTTTCTAGACTGTACTCAGGGAGGCATGATATACATATGAATGCTGCCTCTATTTACATATCGATGCAGGCGGTCCAACACTATTAACATATTAATGATGCCGCTATTTACATATCAATGCCGGTTATTTACATGTAAACACAGGGGCTGCAGCTGAGCCAACTGTACACAACAATAGGGCAGAGCTGGGCAGCATTAGTAACAGAACTTCACACTGAGCTACCAGGACACAGTATGGGACAAACTTCAAGGGGTAAGGGAATTTAAACTGGGATAGTTGGCAAGTATGAGGCAGCTGCTTTGGGCCCCAAAACAATGACAGGGCCCAGGGCAGCTGCCCCTTTTTACCCTGCCTTAAAGACGGCCCTGGGTGCACACCTTAATGCAATAGGCTGTGCACACCTATGCTCACTATCCATAAGTGTGATGGTCAGTGGGAAGAATGCTCCTTCCATCTGTGGTCACTGGGAGAATCCCCCTCTTACAGATAGCTAAAAATATCAATGGTGTCATTGGAAAGGCATCTAAAGTGCTCCTTGCATTAGGAACCTCTAGCAACATCTAGAGCAGGGTTTCACAACCAGGGTTCCTTCAGAGGTTGCCAGGGAATCCTTGAGCAATGAACAATTTCTGCCCAATATACGTTCCCACTGACACCATTGATTTATTTTTATTTTTTTAGGTACAGTGCCTTGAAAAAGTATTCATACCCCTTGAAAGTTTCCACATTTTGTCATGTTACAACCAAAAATGTAAACGAATTTCAATGGGATTTTATGTGCTAGACCAGTGATGGTGAATCTTGGCACTCCAGGTGTTTTGGAACTATATCCATGTGTTTTGGAACTATATTTCCCATGATGCTCATGCACTCTGCAGTGTAGTTGAGCATCATTGGAAATGTAGTTCCAAAACATCTGGGGTGTCAAGGTTCATCATCACTGTGCTGGACCAAGCCACAGCTCAGGTGGGAGAATCTGTCCACAGGACAACTATTAAGCCCCATACACACGGTCGGACTTTTTCATGGATTCTGTCCGATCGGACAAGGTTGTTGAAAAATCAGACCGTGTGTATGCACCATCGGACAGTGTTCGTCGGTTTGACCGACGGACAAAGTCTTATCTCCTGCTGGAAAGATTTGCCGTCAACACGGTCCGATCACACCAAATCCGATCGTGTGTACGGTTGTCCGACCGGACAAAGTGCCACGCATGCTCAGATCACATTACAAGACCAAAGCTATTGGCTACTAGCCTCTACGTAGTCCCGTCGTAGGCAACAAACGTCACCACGTTCAGAATGATCGGATTTTCCGACAACTTTGTCCGACCGTGTGTACGCAAAACCAACATCGGACAAAGTATGACGGACAGGATCCGACGGACCTGGTCCGCGGATTGTCCGACCGTGTGTATGGGGCTTTAGTCGTGTTCTCCACAAATCTGCCCTTTATGGAAGAGTGACAAGAAGAAAGACATTGATGAAAGAAAGACATAAGAAGTCCTGTTTGCAGTTTGTGAGAAGCCATGTGGGGGACACAGCAAACATGTGGAAGAAGGTGCTCTGGTCAGATGAGACCAAAATTTAACTTTTTGGCCTAAAAGCAAAACTCAACTATGTGTCGTGGAATAACTAACACTGCACATCACCCTGAACACACCATCCCTACTGTGAAACATGGTGGTGGCAGCATCATGTTGTGGGGATGCTTTTCTTCAGCAGGGACAGGGAAGCTGGTCAGAATTGATGGGAAGATGGATGGAGCCAAATACAGGGCAATCTTAGAAGAAAATCTGTTAGAGTCTGCAAAAGACTTGAGACTGGGGCGGAGGTTCACCTTCCAGCAGGACAACGACCCGAAACATACAGCCAGAGCTACAATGGAATGGTTTAGATCAAAGCATATTCATGTGTTAGAATGGCCCAGTCACAGTCCAGACCTAAATCCAATTGAGAATCTGTGGCAAGACTTGAAAATTGCTGTTCACAGACGCTCTACATGCAATCTGACAGAGCTTGAGATATTTTGCAAAGAAGAATGGGCAAAAATGTCCCTCTCTAGATGTGCAAAGCTGGTAGAGACATCCCCAAAAAGACTTGCAGCTGTAATTGCAGTGAAAGGCGGTTCTACAAACTATTGACTCCGGGGGGCGCCATACAAATGCCCCCCACACTTTTCACATATTTATTTGTAAAAAAAATTGAAAACCATTTATCATTTTCCTTCCACTTCACAATTATGTGCCACTTTGTGTTGGTCTATCGCATAAAATCCCAATAAAATACATCTGCGTTTTTGTTTTTCTCGCCGAGGACTGCAGAGAACAGGGGCGGACTGGCCCGTCAATCTGATGCCCCATAAAAGGCCGCCACAGAGGCCAGCTTTAATCCCTGGCCTAGCCCCATAGCTGGCTTCACCGCTGGCTCTACTGCATAGTTGCCAACATAAAAAAAATTTATAGGGACACTTTTGTCTGTAGGCGGAGTCTTATAATTGGGGGCGGGGAATTTGTTTGTAGGCATGACGTAGCGTGAAAGAAAAATGTGGTGTGCTTCACTCGGCGCATCGAAAAATGGGCGTGGTTTAAACTAAATATTGGGTGTGGTTCAAAGGGGTTGTGGTTAGAGTCTGAGATGAACGAGGATGGAGGGAGAAAGAAAGGGAGAAAGAGGGGGAGAGAGAGAGAGAAAAAGAAAGAAATAGGGACGGAAGCTGAGAGAAAGAAGGAAAGAAAGAGGGGTGGAGGGACAGCAGGCCCAGATCCTACACCACAATAGAAATATGTGTATTCCAGAAAGATTAACAATCAGCAGATAAAGATACTCCAAACACCTGGTGTTGGCACTTTAATCATCACGGCACCAGGGTTGGTATGGTGTCAGGATGATTGAAGTGCATTATTTCTATTATTAGAATTGTAATATAAAATGAAATAGTTCAACTCACCATAATGCAGAATCAGTGGGACCCCAGAGCGTGTAATTTGCCACTGTGACCTGCCACCAAATGCCATCAGGTGTCCCCAGCAGAGTCCCTCCTTACACCAGGTGCCCCCAGCAGAGTCCCTCCTTACACCAGGTGCCCCCAGCAGCATCCCTCCTTACATCAGGTGCCCCAAGCGGAGTTCCTCCTTACATCAGGTGCCCCTAGCAGACTTCCTCCTTACATCAGGTGCCCCCAGCTGAGTCTCTCCTTACAACAGGTGCCCCCAGCAGAGTCCCTTGGCTCTGCCTCTCGTCGGATTGATAATGCATGATTTGATCTCTGCCGCCATTACAGAAGACCAGCTCTTGTGGAGGCCGAGCCTGACTTGCCGAGAGGAAGAAACAAGAGGCGGAGCCCGGGTGGCTGCCAATAGAAATGGAGCTGCCGTCGATCCCGGGGGGTTGGCGGCGAGTGACCAGGCTCCACGAGAGCTGGTCTTCTGTAAAATGGCGACGGAGATCATCACCAGTGCTGGCCCCGGACCCCTATCGGCGGCTCTGGTGATTCTCCAGGAGTCGGGACAAATGCCAATTTCCCGTGATTTTTCTCGGGACATGTAAAAATGGGACAAGGGTCCAAATCCTGTGAATGTCCTGGGAAAATCGGGACTGTTGGCATGCTACTGCCCACTGGTTGCTAGGGCCTCACTGCCTGGTGTCTGGCAACCAGTGACGACAGAATTCAAAGCGGAGGAGGATTTAACTTCTTCCTCCTCCCCTGCTACATGTCTATTGCTTTCCACCCACCTCCTCTTTGATCTTCTTAGGCAGCTTGGCATGCTCTGAGGAAAGGAAACTCAGAAAACTCAGAGGTAAGGCCGGGTGATGGATTAGATGTGACCCCCCCAAAAGTGAAGGACTACAGGTCCCAGCATGAGCCCCACAGAGCTGAGGATGTTCCAGCCCCGGAGTCACGTCCTTAAATCTAAGGAGTTCATGCTGGGACTTGTAGTCTTTCAATTTTGGGGGGTAACATCCTTAGATCTCAGGGGTTCATGCTGGGACTTGTAGTCCTTCAATTTTGGTGGATCACATCCTTAGATCTCAGGGGTTCATGCTGGGACCCTCCCAAAAGTGAAATACTTCAAGTCCCAGCACGAACCCCTCAGAGCTGAGGACATGACACCACCCCCTAACTAGTAACATTTAAATAGGGGGGGGGCGCCCGATTTTACACTGTAAGGGGGCAATTCTTTCCAATGACCACAAGTGTAAGGAGGATTCTTCCCAGTGACCATCACACTATGATATCATGAGTTGTAGATATAGGAATTATTAGCAGAGGGTTTCCTGAGCCCGGAAACTTAGTTAAAGGGTTCCTCTGTTGAAATTATTGAAAAAGGCTGCTCTAGAGGAACCCAAGGGTTTAATGGAACCCTGGTTGAGAAATGCTGCACTACGCTTTGCCTCTGACAATTATATCATAGATATAAAGTACATTTTTGGCTTCACTATACTTAGTGACATGGTAATCTGTTGCTAGGCCTGTTCAGGGTTCCCTAAGCTTGGTGGTTGATCTCTCCTGTCTGCGTCTGGAAGAAGCTTTCAGAACATAGAATGGGAGGATCAACCATTGTGTGATGAATATTTATCAGACCCCAGCAAATCCCTGGGAAGATGGTACCCAGAAGGCGGCTAGAGAGGTGATAAATGTTTTGGCGGTCTGGGTAAAGTGTTCTTACTCCTAGGAAGGGTTCCTCTTCTTCTGGGGCTGCTGCCCCAGGCAGCTAGTGTGTGACATGAGCTGCAGTTTGGGCCTTGGCTGGGGTTGGGCTGGGGGCCTGGAAAAGATTGCAAAGTGACCAGCTTTGGGAGTCCTGGTCTGGAGAAGGATCTTCTTGTCTCTCTCACTAAAGAGTGTTGTGTGAAAGTTCCTGGGACATTGCGAGTAAGGGTTGTAGGGTTGCCACCTTTTCTTCAATCCAAACCCGAACACTTTAGCGGCCTGGGACACCTTTGGGTGCCCCAAGGACAATAGTACTGCGGTGCGCATAGCGTGCCTTAGCGAACAGTGGGTGTGGCCAAATTGCTCTCGCTGACATCATTGCCCTGCCCTCCAGTGATGCCAAACCTGCCCCCAGACAGCTGCCCACAGCCAGGCGACAGATTTGTGTGTGACTATCTTGGTTACTTGGGGAGCCACAGCCCGGTCTGAATAATGTGTCTGGGTTTCAGTCCTCCTGAAACCCGGACACATGATTCAAAGCCCTGACTGTCCGGGTGAATCCTGGACAGGTGGCAACCCTAGACTCTTGTGTGCTTGCTGCTATAGGATTTGCACTAAGTTTGTTGATTTCTGGTGTAGTTTTGGAGTATTCTGGACCCTTATCCCTCTCCTGTACAAGTTTTCTGCAAATAAAATCCACAAAAAGACAAGCATGTGTGTCAGTTTGCTGGTCCAAATCATTTGGTGGAGGGGGGGATTATGGTGTGGTGTTGTTTTTCAGGGGTTGTTCTTGGCCCCTTACTTCCAGTAAAGGGAACTCTTCAGGCGTCAGCATACCAAGACATTTTGGACAATTTCATGCTCCCAACTTTGTGGGAACAGTTTGAGGATGGCCCCTTCCTGTTCCAACATGACTGCACACCAGTGCACAAAGCAAGGTCCATACAGACATAGATGAGCGAGTTTTGGGTGGAGGAACATGACTGGCCTGCACAGAGTCCTGACCTCATCCCGATAAAGCACATTTGGGACGAATTAGAGCGGAGACTGCGAGCCAGGCCTTCTCGGCCAACATCAGTGCTTGACCTCACAAATGCTCTTCTGGAAGAATGGTCAAACATTCCCATAGACACACTCCTAAACCTTGTGGACGGCCTTCCCAGAAGAGTTGAAGCTGTTATAGGTGCAAAGGGTGGGCCAACTCAACATTGAACCCTATGGACTAAGACTGGGATGCCATTAAAGATCATGTGTGTGTAACGGCAGGTGTCCCAATACTTTTGGTAATATAGTGTAGCTTCCTGAAAACATCACCGCACCCTTCCTCAGTACTCTTGGGAGGAGTTATGCAAATAATAAGAATGCCTTGCTGGGTGGATGTGAGTCTGGAGGAGTGAGTGTTCCTAAAGCCCCATAAGCAGTGTTGGTCATCTTACTTTAAAAAAGTAATTAGTTACGTTACAAATTACTTCTCCCAAAAAAGTAATTGAGTTAGTAACTCAGTTACTACATTGGAAAAGTAATTAGTTACTCAGCAAAGTAACTGTGACTTTTTTTTTTTAAATATTCTTAGGGGCGGGTCTAGTATTACTGTAAGCAAGGGGCGCGTTCCCCCCTGCACGTCTATTTCCCCTCTGTACCCCCCTGCACGTCTGTTCCCCCCCAACACATATATCTGTTTCCCCTCTGTACCCCCCCACACACACATACCTGTTCCCCCTCTGTACATCTGTCCCCCCCAAACTCACGGATTGGATAGTTGCTCGGATCAGAGTCACGGATCGGATCATTTTTCGGATCAGCAAATAATAATTGAATTTGCAAAAACCTGTGAAAATTCCACCACCATAAAGCCCCCACTGTAATATCCACATCATCTCCCCAACTGTAATATTGGCTGAGTATGGCTGGGTACGGCTGAGCATGGCTGGGTATTACCGTGTATTGCAGAGTATGGCAGAGTATTGGCATGGTGTTGCAGAGTATTGGCAGGGTGTTGCAGAGTATTGGCATGGTGTTGCAGAGTATTGTCAGTGTATTGGCAGGGTGTTGCAGAGTATTGGCAGGGTGTTGCAGAGTATTGGCAGGGTATTGGCAGAGTATTGGCAGGGTATTGGCTGGGTATTGCAGAGTATTGGCAGGGTGTGTGCTGGCATCCGATCTCTCCCCTCCACTTTACAGATCTGTACACAGAGGGGAGAGAGGAACCGGCATCATCTTGACGCCGGTTTGTTTACAAGTGATCGCTCCATCATTTGACGGAGCAATCACATTGTAAACGGCCGACGGGTGCACCAAGATGGCCGCCGCTCTGGAGCTAGGCTTTTCTAAGGCCGAGGCCGCGGATCGCGGCGAGTAATTGCGGTAACGCCGCCCCACGAGGGGAAGAGTAATCAGTTAGAAAGTAACAGCGTTACGTAACGCCGTTTACTTTAATCGCGTTTGTTACATCACTGCTCACCACTGTCCCCAGCAATGCAGCCTCACCACTGTCCCCAGAAATTCAACCTCACCCCTGTCCCCATCAATTCAGTCTCACCACTGTCCCCAGCAATGCAGACTCACCACTGCCCCCACTCCCAGCAATGTAGCCTCACCACTGTCCCCAGCAATGTAGCCTCACCACTGTCCCCAGCAATGTAGCCTCACCACTGTCCACAGCAATGTAGCCTCACCACGGTCCACAGCAATGTAGCCTCACCACTGTCCACAGCAATGTAGCCTCACCACGGTCCACAGCAATGCAGTCTCACCACTGTCCCCAGCAATGCAGACTCACCACTGCCCCCACTCCCAGCAATGCAGACTCACCACTGCCCCCACTCCCAGCAATGTAGCCTCACCACTGTCCCCAGCAATGTAGCCTCACCACTGTCCCCAGCAATGTAGCCTCACCACTGTCCCCAGAAATTCAACCTCACCCCTGTCCCCATCAATTCAGTCTTAGTCACCACTGTCCCCATCAATTCAGTCTCACCACTGTCCCCATCTATTCAGTCTCACCACTGTCCCCAGCAATGCAGACTCACCACTGCCCCCACTCCCAGCAATGTAGCCTCACCACTGTCCCCAGCAATGTAGCCTCACCACTGTCCACAGCAATGTAGCCTCACCACGGTCCACAGCAATGCAGTCTCACCACTGCCCCCACTCCCAGCAATGTAGCCTCACCACTGTCCCCAGCAATGTAGCCTCACCACTGTCCCCAGCAATGTAGCCTCACCACTGTCCCCAGCAATGTAGCCTCACCACTGTCCCCAGCAATGTAGCCTCACCACTGTCCCCAGCAATGTAGCCTCACCACTGTCCCCAGCAATGTAGCCTCACCACTGTCCCCAGCAATGTAGCCTCACCACTGTCCCCAGCAATGTAGCCTCACCACTGTCCACAGCAATGTAGCCTCACCACGGTCCCCAGCAATGCAGTCTCAGTGTCTCACCACTGTCCCCAGCCATGCAGTCTCACCACTGTCCCCAGCCATGCAGTCTCACCACTGTCCCCAGCCATGCAGTCTCACCACTGTCCCCAGCCATGCAGTCTCACCACTGTCCCCAGCCATGCAGTCTCACCACTGTCCTCAGCCATGCAGTCTCACCACTGTCCTCAGCCATGCAGTCTCACCACTGTCCCCAGCCATGCAGTCTCACCACTGTCCCCAGCCATGCAGTCTCACCACTGTCCCCAGCAATGTTGCCTCATCACTGTCCCCAGCAATGTAGCCTCACCACTGTCCCCAGCAATGCAGACTCGCCACTGTCCCAAGCCATGCCGTCTAACCACTGTCCCAAGCAATGCAGCCTCACCCCTGTCCCCAGAAATTAAACCTCACCCCTGTCCCCAGAAATTCAGTCTCACCACTGTCCCCATCAATTCAGTCTCACCACTGTCCCTGGCCGACGGGTGCACCAAGATGGCCGCCGCTCCGGAGCTAGGCTGGAGCCGCGGCCGTCGGGTGCACCAAGATGGCCGCCACTCCGGAGCTAGGCCGAAGCCGCGGCCTTTTTCTAAGGCCAAGGCCGCGGACGGCTCCGCGGATCGCGGCGAGTAATTGCGGTAACGCCGCCCCAGTAATGGGAACGGCGTTACCACGAGGGGAAGAGTAATCAGTTAGATTACTCGTTACCCTCTAAAGTTACGGCGTTATGTAACGCCGTTTACTTTAATCGCGTTTGTTACATCACTGCCCATAAGCACACTATTAGATTTTCTGCAGATTTTTGTCTTCAGATTTACCAAAACCATATAATAAGAGATCAAAACTTTAAGCCTCGTACACACAATCGGATTTTCTGACGGGAATTGTGTGATGACAGGCTGTTGGTGGAAAATCCGACCGTGTGTATGCTGCATCAGATAATTGTTGGCAAACTATCTGCAGACAAATATTGGATGGCAGGTTTATAAATTTTGAACAAAGTCATAACAAAGACAAATGTGTGTTGTCAGATTTTCCGATCGCGTCTACACAAGTCCGTCAGACAAAAGTCCAAAGTACAAACACGCATGCTCGGAAGAAAGGATGAGCCGGAAGCGGTCGGTCTTGTAAACTAGCGTTCGTAATGGAGAATTGACATTCGTGACGCGGCAAATTCTGAAATCTGGAAATGCAGCGCACAATTCTCTTTGTTTGCTGGTGATACTGATGGATTTATTGCAAACTAATTTTCAAAGGCTTTTTTTTTTTCTAGTGATATCAAGAATAATATTATTCTGCTTTTTTTTAATTATTGTTTTGGCAAGTTACCACACACCATTATCCTGTAGTTTTTAAGATCAAAGATACAACTATGTTGGTGTCCCTTGTTAATTTTACATTGTATTTTTTTTAATGTAACTGCCGACTCCCAAACTGTCATTTGAAGTAAAACACATAGCCAAGTATTATTCTACACAATTTTTTTATTGTGCATTAAAAAAAGAAAACAAATAAAATTAGACATGTTATCTGCCAATAGAATTTAATCAAAAAGTGCATTCTATGCATCCAAAAATATAGAAAATATAACAAATAAAATCATTATTCAACCAAAAAATAATGTCAAAGCAATAACTCCAAGGCCAATAATAAATAACACGTTATCTACTCCGATTCCGCAACATGGCTGTTTGAGGAACGACCGTTCAGAAACAAACTGAAAAGCGTGAAATGAAAAGTGCGAATCAACACTCACCAAACTTCTACTAATTAGCAGAAGGAGCCCAAAGGGTGGCACTAAATAGCTGAAAAACATCGTAGTACGTCACTACGTTCGTATTTGTTGGCCAACATTTGTGTGGCCGTGTGTAGGCAAGACAAGTTTGGGCCAACGCCCTTCAGACAAAATTCCCCGGTTTTGTTGGCCAACAATCCGATCGTGTGTACGAGGCTTAAGAGTTTAAATTTGTATGCAATCAGGCAGGCCCTTGCACTACATGGTTTTGGTAAACCTGAAGACAAAAATCTGCAGGAAATCTAATAGTGTGTACGGGGGTCTAAGTAGACCGCTCTTGGTAACACCCAAATGTGATGTTGGGCCTCCATGATTGAAAGGACTGAAAAATCCAATGAATGAAAGGGGCCAGGGACAGTCAGGCTGGGTAGGAAAGGGCTAGATGATGCTGAAGATCTTGCAGCCAAGGGGTTTCTAATGCATATTGTGAGAAGCTCGCAGTGTGCAGTGAAATCAGAGGAAGCAATGTCAGTCCAGAAGAGGAGCCGGTGTCCTGTCAAATACTGTCCCCCGTCGGATAGTGTCCGCTGTCTACTGCGCATGCACAGTACGGATGACAACCAGATTCTGAAAATATCCGAAGATGAACGGCGCCTGCGCCGTGAGTCCAGGTTCAAGCCCCACCATCCAAGTGGACATAGAGTTAGAATAAAAAAGAGCCGAGCGAGGCAGTGCCCGATGCGTGGCGAGTAAAGCGATCCCGCGAGGGGCCCTCTAACCATGTGCAGCCCTATGTCCACTTGGATGGTGGGGCTTGCACTTGGACTCACGGCGCAAGCGCCGTTCATCTTCAGAGATTTTCTGAATCTCCTTGTCCTCCGTACTGCACAGGCGGACACTATTCCATAGTTAGACATTTTTTGACAGAACACCGGCACAACTGTGCAAGACTGAATGAGTGCCCAATTATCAGTATTACATGGATTGACTATAGTTTATTTATCAAATGTATCTAAATGTTATTACATCAAAATCTGAATGGCTACTATGTCTCTCCACAGACCCCATCGCCATGGCGGGATGCGCGACACAGACGGCGTGCGGTCTGGACCTCGGTTATGACTCTATAAAGACGCAGTGCTATGGGGGATGTTCCAACAATCACAGTTCTCAGATCACGTCCTCGCTATCCATCGCTGCCTTCCTCATGGTTATCTATCTGTACTGAGCCCCCCTCTGCCGTGGTAGAATTACCTTTGTGCTCACCTCCACATCCAATCCATAAGGACCATGGGAGGTGCTTATAAAATTCTCATGCCTGGATTCAACCTCGTTTATTGAATGAGCAAAATGACAACCATTGTAATTTACTTTCTATGTATAGTCAAAACTTCCTCTGAACTCCAACTTGTCTAAATACAAGAGACACGTGCCTTACTTGAAGCTTGGGGGTCTATTTATACAAAAAAAATAAAAAATGTGCTGAGACATTCCCAATAATGTGTTTCATAAGTGTATTTCCTCAGATCGTCAGCTCCATCTAGTGGCCATGATACAGTATTTTCCTTAAATGTAGCAATTAGGAAAATATACCATTATGGCCACTAGATGGAGCTGATGATCAGAGAAAATACTCTTAATAAACACATTATGGGGGATTATTTGTGAATCAGAAACACGCGTATTCAATAAAATTATCAGGATTATCCTGTAACAACTGCGCAAATGCTGAGACATTCACACAGCAAAGTTTTTATGAATAGACCCCTTGTTGTGTTACGTGTATTTCTTCCATATCTCTGAAGTAATCCAGTGTGAGACTTTACCTCTGTGCAGATAAAGACCGCTCACTGCTGTTCTTTCTCCTTGTGCATGGTGACTGGTCTTGTCTCTGCCCCCTCCTGTAGTTTTCTGCAGGCAGCCTGTAGTGGGTGGGGTCTGCTAGGCCCCTCCCACAGCTCTCCTCTCTCCCCTTGTGCAGGGTGACTGTTCTTGTCTCCGCCCCCTCCTGTAGTTTCCTGCAGGAAGCCTATAGTGGGTGTAGCCTGTTGAGCCCCTCCCACAGCTCTCCTTTCTCCCCTTGTGCAGGGTGACTGGTCTTGTCTCCGCCCCCTCCTGTAGTTTCCTGCAGGAAGCCTGTAGTGGGTGGAGCCTGTTGAGCCCTCCCACAGCTCTCCTCTCTCCCCTTGTGCAGGGTGACAGTTCTAGTCTACGCCCCTGCTGTAGTTTCCTGCAGGAAGCCTATAGTGGGTGGAGCCTGTTGAGCCCCTCCCACAGCTCTCCTTTCTCCCCTTGTGCAGGGTGACTGGTCTTGTCTCCGCCCCTCCTGTAGTTTCCTGCAGGCAGCCTGTAGTGGGTGGAGCCTGTTGAGCCCCTCGCACAGCTCTCCTCTCTCCCCTTGTGCAGGGTGACTGGTCTTGTCTCCGCCCCTCCTGTAGTTTCCTGCAGGAAGCCTGTAGTGGGTGGAGCCTGTTGAGCCCCTCCCACAGCTCTGCTCTCTCTCTCTCTCTTTCTCTACTTGAGCAGGGTGACTGGTTTGTCTCCTCCCCCTCCTGTGGTTTTCTGCAGGCAGCCTGTAATGGGTGGAGCCTGATAGGCCCCTCCCACAGCTCTGCACAGCACAGTGATGTCACTGCTACTTTTTTAAAGTAATATCTGTGACCATAAAATGAGAAAACTTGGGGTGCCGTTACAGGTCCCTATCCCAATTGGGTGCGGTGACTCACACTGAAAAGGTGCCAGCGTAGAAAAGCCCGTCCCGGCTCAATAAGCAAGCATGGAAAGGAAGAAAGACCAAGAGCTGCACTCCAAAAAGAAGCCTGAATGTCAGACAAGTGAAAGCGGCTTCAGCCCAGCTCCTTTCAGGCCACACCCGACACATGACGCCATCCAGGCCACAATACTGACGCGTTTCGCCCCCCAACCACAGGGCTTATCCATGAAGGTCCATGACTATGCCCTGTGGGTGGGGCGAAACGCGTTAGTGTGGCTTGCCTGGATGGAGCCGGGCTGAAGCAGCTTTCACTTGCCTGACACTCCGGCTCTTTTTGGAATGCAATATCTGGAATGGAATGCACTATCTTTTTGGAAGGCAATATCTGGTTTGGCAAATGGTGCAAAAGTGGATTTATATCCTTTTGCAGCTATCGAGGAATTATTTAGGTAAACATTTTTTTTATACTCAGAGTTGGTAAAGATGTACTATGCCTTTAAGTCTTAAATGTAATCTGCTTTTAGCTTCCCTTCCCTGGTTCCCCCTTCTTCCCAGCAGTGTAGAAGTGAGCTGAACACTGAGAGAACACTATAGTAACATTGTACTACTCTGGGGAAGTAATCAAGATTTTTTTTTGATTTTTTTTTTTTTACACATTATGGTTGCTTATACCGGTGAATTTTATTGGTATGAGCAACCATTTTTACTGAATGAAACTGGTTTATCCAGTGTGTGTTGTTGTGATTAGCTGTGATTTGCCCAGTCTGTACCATGAGCTCACTGTGACCAATCACAGCTCACGACACAATTACACGTACACAATGGATGCATAGCTCCCAACTGTCCCTGATTTCGAGGGACTGTCCCTGATTTCGAGGGACTGTCCCAGGTTTGGAGCCCTCTGTCCCCCCTTCCTCCTCATTTGTCCCTCAATTTGGTATGATCCATATAGTTGTATATAAAATGCACTTTTTATCTTTCCAAAAGTGTTTCCCCAGTGCTAAACCTTTCATCCAAATTCTAAATTGCTGCATTTGTACATTTTATAAGCAAATATAAAGAAATATTAGTGGTTAAAAAAAGCACTTGCGGATTTAAATAACCTTTTTCTTTTGGTTATTTCCCCTTTAAGGGGCGTGGCAGGGGGGCGTGTCCTATGCCTACATACATTTGCTAATAGGTGTCCCTCATTCCCATCTCAAAATGTTGGGAGGTATGTGGGTGGCATGAAGGAAAGCCATCCATTGTTTACAATTGCCATGTGATCTGCTGTGATTGGTCACAGCGATCACATGGTACCGACAGCGGGCCAGAACACTGATCACTTATCGGCTGTGTCCGGTGACAGATTGCGCCCCAGCGCGCCCCCCCGGCGGCTGCATGCGAGGTGAGATCCAAGAGGACATTATGCCAAATAGACATGTGCAATTCGTTTAGTTCCTAATTAGTTTTTTAACGAATTTTGACAAATTCGTTAATTCTGAATTTCCGAATTTTTAAATTTCCGAAAATTTCCGAATTTCAAAATTTGCGAAATTTCCGAATTTCCGAAATTACGAATTCCCGAAACTACGAATTTCCGAATTTTGAATTTTGAATTTTCGAATTTCCGAATTTCGAATTTTAGGATTTTCGGATTACCGAATTTCCAAATTTTCGAATTTCCCAATTTCCGAATTTCGCATTTTCGGATTTCCGAATTTTCGGATTTCCAAATTTTCGGATTTCCGAATTTCGGAATTCCGAATTTTCGGAATTCGGAAATTCAAAAATTAGAAAAATCGAAAATCTGAAAAAAAGAAAGAAAATCTGTTAAAAACTAAGTAATAACTAAATCCGAAAATACGAAATTCGGAAATTCGGAAATTCAAAAATTCGGAAATTCGGAAATTCAAAAATTCGGAAATTCGGAAATTAGAAAATACGAAATTCGGAAATTAGAAAATTCGGAAATTCAGAAATCCAAAAATTCGAAATTCGGAAATTCGGAAATCCGAAAAATAGAAATGTGAAAATTCCCGAAATTTCCGAATTCCGAATTTCCGAATTTCTGAATTTTTGATTTTCCGAATTTCCGAAAAAAGCAAAAAAACGAATGAAACGAAAACGAAAATGAACAAATTTTTTGTCAGTGCACATGTCTAATGCCAAATGCAAGCTCACACTTTATACTCAGCTACATCAATCAGTTTTTTTTTTTTTCTCCTTTTGAGATAAAGGTTTTACATGAATAAATAAAAGCTGATCATTTTAATCACCCCTGCCAGTGTTAAGTGTTTTTTTGTAAACTGATAAATTCTGCTGGAGAGCTTGAGATTTGGAAAAAAAAAAAAAAAAGCAGACTTGCTGGCTGGATGGCCAGATGAATATAGAAGAAAGACTAAAAAAGAAAACGAATGCAGCCATCACCTAGGTAAGATGAAATATAATAAATGTTTGCTTTTGGGTTCAATACTGCTTTAACTGTATCGGAGCACCACAAACTTAAAAAACGATTTGACCACTTGACCTCCGAAAGATTTACCCCCCATTTTTTGCGATACGGCACTGCGTTACTTGACAATTGCGCGGTCGTGCAACGCTGTACCCAAAAACAATGTATCTTTTTTTCCCCCACAAATGGGCACTGACTGGCACCTTTATGTACCAATGAAAAACAGTGATGCCCAGCAATGCCACCCATCAGTGTCCAGCAGTGCCACCTATCAGTGCCCATCCATGCCCATCAGTTCCCACCTATTAGTGCCCATCCATGCCACCTATCTGTGCCACCCATAAGTACCCATCAGTGCCACCCATAAGTGCCCATCAGTGCCACCTATGAGTGCCCATCAGTGCTTCATACCAGTTCCACCTATCAGTGCCCATCAGTGCCACCTATTAGTGCCCATCAGTGCCGCCTATCAGTGCCCATCCTCAGTGAACGTCAGTGCCACCTCATCAGTACCACCTCATTGGTGCCACCTCATCGGTGTCCATCAGTGCCAGTCAGTGCAGCCATATCAGTGCCCATCATTGAAGAAGAACATGTACTTATTTACAAAAAATTTTAACAGAAACAAAGAAAAAAAAAAGTAAAAAATGTTTTCGGTCTTTTTTTATTTGTTGCGCAAAAAATAAAAATCACAGAGGTGATCAAATACCACCAAAAGAAAGCTCCATGTGTGGGAACAAAATGATAAAAATTCTGTTTGGGTACAGTGTAGTATGACCGCGCAATTGTCATTCAAAGTGCGACAGCGCTGAAAGCTGAAAATTGGTCTGGGCAGGAAGAAATAAAAGCCCAATTTGTCCTTAAAAAAACGTGGTATAATCCACCTGGATGCACAAAGTAGTAGTGATGATATGTACGGTTTTACTAACACATGTCAACATTGCAAAATTGTGCTTAGGCATTAACATTTGTTTTACCCTTAGGAGCGAAGGGGTTAATGAAAGCCGTCTGTAGGCAGGTGCAGTTAGCTAGTCTGCCCCTAGGGGGCTCTGAGACAGAATAGTGTCTGGTTACAGAGCAGACAGTGTCATCAGGTGCCAGAACCCTTTTAGTTAGAGCCCCCTGTAGTGATGTTATAGGGGAGTCAGTGCTAAGCCAGGTTGGGAGTAGTGGGGGCAGATGCTCAATATTTTGGGGGGGCGGCAAAAAAAACTGCCCCCTCACTTGCACCAACGTCACCCAACCCCTGCGGGAGATGGACGGCGGCAATCAGTTTCCCCCCCTTTTCGTGGGAGACAGACGGCGGCAATCAGTGGCCTTACCTTAGAAGGCTAATGCTGCTCCTCTCTCCAGCTTGCCGAGGGAAGAGCTGGGGCCGTTGATTTTCCTCCCCTCCGAACAGGAAGTGTGTCCTGAGACCCCATTGGAAGGGAGTCCTTAGACTCCCTGGCCAATGGGGTCTCAGGACCTGCTTCCTTATTGGCGGGAAGAAGAAGCAAGAAGACATTAGCGAATATTAATTTGCTAAAGTCACACAACTGGGTGGGCTCAGGGCGCGGTGCTCTCAGCCTCAGGCTCTGAACACATGCTTCAAAAAAAAACATTAAAATCCATGCGTCCTGCATGTAGATTAGGGGCCAGGCTCATGGATTAGGGGCGTGGCACCCCTGTGCCCCTAATGTAGAGGCCGCCACTGGTTGGGAGGAGTCCGAGTGCACAGCCAAGTAAGTTGTAACCCACACCAGCACAGAAGTAACAAGCACATGAAGTTCCCTGAATGAGTCTGCTCCCCTGGAGGTTCCCAGGAGAGGTTTACCTAGAAAGAGGGTGCCCACAGAGAGCCCAGTCCTGTAAATACTAATGACCCCAGGTGGAAGGAGAGATTAGTAGAGGCAGATGGCTGCTAAGAATGCTGCAAATTCTTTCACATGTGACTGCTGCAGACCGTCCACTAAATGTGATTGAATATGTATTGTCAAGTGACTTCGGAATGTATGTTGATGTGACTGTTATGCCATTCACTGGATTTCCTAAGTAAAGTGCAGCATTTCTACTCATATGTGTGGACATTCCTTCATTCAGATATAAAGGTCAATGGTGGGAATGTCATGTGGAGGCCTCTGGAGTGGGAGACAATATGGTGGAGAGTTTGGCCTTAGTAGAAGGGGAAGTGTTCTAGCACGACCGGAGTGGGGGTAGGAACTTGTGCTCTTTGTGCCAAATCTAGCCAACCACAAAGCCCCTCTTGCACGTAGATTCAAATTTATTGACCATAACTTTTTAAATGACTTTACCTTAAAAAGTTAAAGTTTTCATAAATGAATAAGAGGATCTAAGAGGATCAAGTGGTGACATCTATGAATCTGAGTTTTCCATTTATTTTGTGAAATAACAGTGCAGAGATTGCAGCAGGAAAAAGAAGACTCCACGGCAGTGGGTAACAGAGATGAGAACCCCAATGAGCAATCGTGGTGACAAGGCCCTCAAAATGGAAGACCTCATAAGAGAGCACATTAGTTACGGTTCCATTTCTGGTGTGATGCATCCAAATGCTGGGACAAGGTGCTTTATTATCCAAGCCGAAAGGGCAAAAGTGCGACTCCCCGCTCCCCATTATGAGCTACAAACTACCTCAGTAGTATAGGTTGGTATAGGTTGCAGGTCCTGTCCTTTTTGTGTCCCTTCCTCTTGCTGAAGAGGGACCATCTCTACTGCTTAACCTTAGGCCCGACTCTGGATACATCATCATATCATAGTGTTGAGCAAATTTAACTTTTTAAAAAAAAGAAAATATACATGTCTCTGAGTAGGACCTATTTGGTGGCCATGTTGGGTCCAATTCAGCTTTTCCCCCATAGAGGTCCCCATCTGTTTCAAAGTAGGGCATATAAAAGAGAGGGAGGGAAGGAGCCTGGGTGATTAGTGTCCAGGCCCCTGTGGGAGTTTCGGGGCTTTCATCCCCAATAATGTGACTACCTTGTATGGGCTTTCCATCTCAGGGTGCACTCCCCTTAAAGGATTGTGCCAGGAGGAGCACTCTGCAAGAGAGAGAGCCATTGAGTGGACATAGCGCTGTATAGAATCAACCTGTCAGGAACCGGGTCTGAGCCTGCAACCTCTGCTGTGTCTGGTAGCATCTCTTCTTGCTGAGCCACCTGAGATGCTGATCAGCTCCCTGGACAATTCTTTGGACAATCTTGTCTTTGTTTCTGGAGATCCTTGAACTCTTTGCTCCTCCAATGAACTTCTTTTTTAGCCATACCTTTGCAATTCCCGTTTGCCAGATTATTGTGCTCTGTTCAGCCGATATCTTGTTCTTGTCACTCCTGCTGCCGTCCGTATCTTCATTAGCACTCGTTACTGACATTTGGCTTGTTATCCAACTACGCTTCTGCTTTATCCCAATCTGAAACCACTTGTAGGTTGGGGAACAAGACAAGTATGGCTTAGGCAAGGAGAAGGAATGTGGTGGTCAGGAGAAGGACTGTTGGCTCGCTGGGCCATGGTGACAGGTCTACTGCCTGGTTCACCACCATGACAGCATTGTGTTTGGGCCATGTGGGTATTCAGTCGCCAACAGAACTGGCCTTCAACCACTCTACTGGGGCCCCAGAAAACTCTGTTGTATATTAGTTGCGCAGTCCCCTTGCCAATAGGCCTTTTGGCCTTGGAAAGTGAGCCAATCCCTCTGCCTGAAGGTTGTCCATGCAGACCCTCTGGCAAGGGAACCTGCGTATCAATCATCACCAAGGTGCGCTACATCCCAACTTTCTAAAATGGAGGAAGCACTTTCTAGCACAATGTATATAACAAAGAACTCCTCCCCCCACCTCCCCCTGACAGGCCCACATTTGATGTATAAAATTATTGGCTAAACCAGGAAGTGTTGTTTCACCATATTTTTCCTTTATGCTGCGTACACACGAGTGGAATGTCCGACAGAAAAAGTCAGACGGAAGCTTTTCATCGTATATTCTGATCGTGTGTGGGCCTCATCAGACTTTTTTTTTCGGAAATTCTGACGGACCTAGAAATAGAACATATTTTAAATATTTCCGACGGAACCAAATCCTATCGGGAAAACCGCTCGTCTGTATGCTGTTCCGACGACACATGCTCTGAGGCAAGTACAAGACGGAAGCTATTGGCTACTGGCTATTGAACTTCCTTTTTCTAGTCCCGTCGTACATGTTGTACATCACCGCATTCTTGACGATCGGACTTTTGTGTGAGCGTGTGTAGCCAAAACAGTTTCAGCGGAATTCCGTCAGAACTCCGTCAGAAAAACCTTTAGAGTTTATTCCGATGGGAAAACCGGTCGTGTGTACAGGGCATTCAAATTTTTCTGGAGGCGGTTTTGTTAAAACTGATTTCACCATAAAATTACCAATTTAGCCTGCAAAAAAAAATTTGGGCAAAATTTGCCATGACATGGTTGACAGACTTCATAAGCTTGTATAAATAAATACTTTTCTTTTCTTAACCGCTTCCCGACCGCCCCCTGCACATATACGTCGGCAGAATGGCACGGGCAGGCAAAAGCACGTACAGGTACATCCCTTTTAATTGCCTAGCCGTGGGGCCAGCGGCGCGGTCGGGAGCTCCGTGACCACGGCCGCGGGACCAGCGGACCCGATCGCTGCTGGTGTGCCGCGATCGGGTCACAGAGCTGAATAACGGGGAGAGGTCTATGTAAACAAACCTCTCCCCGCGCTTCCTACACTGCCTGTCACTAATCGGCTGTTCCCTGTCATCGGGAAAGCCGATCAGTGATGTCAGACGTCAGCCACGCCCCCTAATGTAAAAAAAAAAACACACACGTCACAGACCATAACCCCTCCCTGCCCCCTAGTGGTTAACTCTTTCACTGCCAGAATTAATGCATTTAAATAGCATTGATTGCTGTATAAATGACAATGGTCCCAGAAATGTGTCAAAAATGTCCGATGTGTCCGCCATAATGTCGCAGTCACAATAAAAATCGCTGATCGCCGCCATTACTAGTAAAAAAAAAAAAAATATTAATAAAAATGCTATAAAACTATCCCCTATTTTGTAAACGCTATAACTTTTGCGCAAACCAATCAACAATCGCTAATTGCGTTTTTTTTTACCAAAAATATGTAGAAGAATACGTATCGGCCTAAACTGAGGAAAAAAAAAAATTTATGTATATTTTTTGGGGATATTTATTATAGCAAAAAGTAAAAAATATTGAATTTTTTTCAAAGTTGTCGCTCTATTTTTGTTTATAGCGCAAAAAATAAAAACCGCAGAGGCGATCAAATACCACCAAAAGAAAGCTCTATTTGTGGGAAAAAAAGGACGCCAATTTTGTTTGGGAGCCACGTCGCACGACCGCACAATTGTTAGTTAAAGCGACACAATGCCGAATCGCAAAAAGGGGCCTGGTCCTTTGGCTGCCAATTGGTCCGGGGCTAAAGTGGTTAACCACTTGCCCTCTAGAAGATTTACACCCATTCATGACCAGGCCATTTTATTCCGATACAGCACTGTGTTACTTCAACTGACAATTGCGCGGTCATGCAACGCTGTACCCAAATGAAATTTGTGTCATTCTTTCCCCACAAATAGAGCTTTCTTTTGGTGCCATTTTTTGCACTATAAACAAAAAAAAGACCACCAACAATTTTGAAAAAAATATATATTTTTTTTTTCTTTCTGCTATAACACATACCCAATAAAAAAAATGTAAAAAAAAAAAATCGAATTTCTTCATAAATTTAGGCCAATATGTATTCTGCTTCATATATGTTTGGGAAAAAAAATCCCAATAAGCGTATATTGATTGGTTTGTGAAAAAGTTATAGCGCCTACAAACTACGGGATACAGTATATACTGGGATTTTTATTTTATTTTTATACTAGTTATTCACCCTTGACCCCCAGACAGGCACTCCCCTGCTCCTAAGACAGTAATAGCAATGACAGGAATGTCAACCTTCGTCTGAAAATCCGGCTTTCCTGTTTAAAGTGGTAATAAAACATGCTCTAACATGTGAAGAGGTCTACAGACTTACAGTAAGCCGACAGATTTCTGTACTGCATTTACTAAATAATGGCACTAAAGCTGTAAAAAAAAAACAGCCATACAGTGAAATAAAATAAAAACAGCAGTGTATATAGGACTGTGCAGAGCATTACAAAATTAGTCTTGAGACTGTAATGCATTTCACAGCCCCCTGTCCTTTATATATATATTTTGTATTTATTTTCCCCTGTAAACTGTTCTCTTTAACCGTTTGCGGACCGCAAAACTTAGTTACACGGTGGCGGAGCGGCTCTCCTGCGCTGGATCGCGTACCTAGTACGTGATCTGGCACTTCCGGGTAGGGGGCACAGCTGAGCTGTGATTAGCCGACCCCCCACTGATCAGCGAGGAGAAACACAGAACGGAGCTCTGCTTATGTAAACAAGGCAGAGCTCTGTTCTGCCAGCAGGGATGTGCTGGGTTTTCTTTCCCTGCAAAGCAGGGAGAGAAAGCCATCTTTTCCTTTAGTAAAAAAAAAGCTCACATAGTACACAAAAACACAGGTTAGGCACACAATTAACCCTTTGATCGTCCCTGATGTTAACTCCTTCCCAGCCAGTGTCATTAGTACAGTGACAGTGCACCCAACTGTCCCTGATTTCGAGGGACTGTCCCTGATTTGGAACAAAGTCCCTCATTCCTCTTCATTTGTCCCTCATTTTTGGTCTGATCCACATAGTTGTATATTAAAAGCACTTTTTAGCTTTCAAAAAGTGTTTCCCAGTGCTAAACCTTTCATCCAATTTCTAAATTTCTACATTTGAAAATGTCAATAGACAATATAAAGGAAAATTAGTAGTGGAAAAAAGCACTTGTGGGTTTAACTAATCTTTTTTGTTTGTATATTTCTCCTCTTATGCCCCGTACACACGGTCAGATTTTCCGACGGAAAATGTCCTATCGGACTTTTTCCATCTGAATTTCCGACGTAAAAAGTTTGAGATCCTGCTCTCAAATTTTCCGACAACAAAGCCCTATCGGACTTTTTCCGATCGTGTATAGCGAATTCCGATGGACAAAGTGCCACGCATGCTCAGATCACATTACAAGACCAAAGCTATTGGCTACTAGCCTCTACATAGTCCCGTCGTATGCAACGAACGTCACCACGTTCAGAATGATCGGATTTTCCGACAACTTTGTCCGACCGTGTGTATGCCACACCAGTGTCGGACAAAATCCGTCGGAAAAAATCTGACGGATTTTGTGGTCGGAATTTCCGACCGTGTGTACAGGGCATAAGGGGGTATGGCAGGGGGTGTGTCCTATGCCTACATAGTTTTTCTAATAGGTGTCCCTCGTTCCCATCTCAGAAAGTTTGGAGGTATGACAGTCCATATTTTTAGCACTGATCTCTATATCCCAGATATCAAGCAATTGTGCAGCAAGTTTGAAAATGAGTTGCCAAGCTATTGCTAGACTTGTCGGCTTCACAGGTTTGTTGCACAGTTGCAGCGAGTCCGCATTGCATGACTCCAGAACAACTTCGCAAACATTCTGCAAGTCTGCTGCAAGTTTTGGTTCAGTTATGTTGTGCAATAGTCATCCCACCACAGGGGGGCACTGTGGCTGAATTTTCTTGCAACGCTCTTGCTGTAGATTCACCACTGCAACTTTGCTAGTGCTGTAGACTTGCCACGCAAATTTGCTACAAATTGGAAAAGTGTCAACTAGAACTTGTGCTTCAACTGCTCTGCAAGTTGCCAGTGAAAATGTGCAGCACGTTAACAAGACTTACAATTCAACACTGCCACAAATGTGTGGCAAGTTATCCTTGCTATCTGGGATGAGTGTCACTGGTCCCCAAAAAGTGTCAAAAAGTGTCAGTTTGTGTCCGATTGTCCACCACAATATCGCAGTCCTGCCATAAGTCACGGATCGCCGCCATTACTAGTTAAAAAAATAAAATACAAATACCCCATAGTTTGTAGATGCTATAACTTTTGTGCAAACCAATCAATATACGCTTATTGGGTTTTTTTAACCAAAAATATGTAGCACAATACATATTGGCCCAAATTTTTGAAAAAATGTAATTTTTTTATTTTTTTATTAGATATGTTTTATAGCAAAAAGTAAAAAATATTGTTTTTTTTTTTTTTTCTAAATTGTCTGTTTTTTTTTATTTTTTATTATTAAAACCACAGAGGTCATCAAATACCACCAAAAGAAAGCTCTATTTGTGGGGAAAAAAGAACACATATTTTATTTGGATAATTGTCAGTTGAAATAGCGCAGTGCCGTATCGCAAAAAATGGCCTGGTAATGAAGGGGGGGGGGTAAATCTTCCGGAGGTCAAGTGGTTAAGACATGCTCAGTGCAGCTTGTGTTACCTGAACAACTTCCTAGTTCTCTGAGCTCCTGTTTGCCTAGTGTTTTGTGTATTCAGTGTCTTACTTCCCGTGTACTGACCTTGGGTTCATCTTCTGTTTGTGCTTGTCTGCCGCCCATCCTGACCTCGGCTCGTTTCCCGGATTCCCTTCTGTCTCATTCCATCTGTACGCTGCAGACGCAAGTGGTCTCCGAATTGTCACCTGCAGGGGTGTTGCTAGGTCTACAAAAGATCTGGGGCTAGAGCCCATAGCAGCAAATTAAAGAAAATCATATGCTTGGGCGGACATACACATGTATATATTATATGTATGTGTGTAGTATTACATTATATATTATATATATCATCATTCTCCAGAGAGCCCCCCCTTGCATCAGGGCCCCCAGAGAGCCCCCCACTTACATCAGGGTCCCCAGAGAGCCTCCCCCTTGCATCAGGATCCCCAGAGAGCCTCCCCCTTACATCAGGGTCCCCAGAGAGCCCCCCTTACATCAGGGCCCCCAGAGAGCCTCCCCCTTACATCATGGTCCCCAGAGAGCCTCCCCCTTACATCAGGGTCCCCAGAGATCCCCCTTACATCAGGGTCCCCAGAGAGCCTCTCCCTTACATCAGGGTGCCCAGAGACCCCCCCTTACAGCAGGGTCCCCAGAGAGTCCCCCTTACATCAGGGTCCCCAGAGATCCTCCCCCTTACATCAGGGTCCCCAGATAGCCCCCCTTACATCAGGGTCCCCAGAGAGCCTCCGCCATGCATCAGGGTCCCCAGAGAGCCTCCCTTTGCATCAGGGTCCCCAGAGAGCCTGCCCCTTACATCAGGGTCCCCAGAGAGCCTCCCCCTTACATCAGGGTCCCCAGAGAGCCTCCCCTTACATCAGGATCCCCAGAGAGCCTCCGTCTTGCATCAGGGTCTCCAGAGAGCATCCCCTTACATCAGGGTCCCCAGAGAGCCCCCCTTGCATCAGGATCCCCAGAGAGCCTCCGTCTTGCATTAGGGTCTCCAAAGAGCCTCCCCCTTACACCAGGATCCCCAGAGAGCCCACCCTTGCATCAGGGTCCCCAGAGAGCCCCCCCCACTTACATCAGGATCCCCAGAGAAACCCTCCTTACCTCAGAGTCCCCAGAGAGCCCCTCCTTACATCAGGGTCCCCAGGGAGCACCCCCTTACATTAGAGTCCCCAGAGAGCCCCCCTTACATCAGGGTCCCCAGAGATCCTCCCCCTTACATCAGGGTCCCCAGAGAGCCTCCCCTTACATCAGGGTCCCAGAGAGCCTCCCCCTTGCATCAGGGTCCCCAGAGAGCCTCCCCCTTGCATCAGGGTCCCCAGAGAGCCTGCCCCTTACATCAGGATCCCCAGAGAGCCCCCGTCTTGCATCAGGGTCTCCATAGAGCATCCCCTTACATCAGGGTCCCCAGAGAGCCCCCCTTACATCAGGGTCCCCAGAGAGCCTCCCCTTACATCAGGGTCCCAGAGAGCCTCCCCCTTGCATCAGGGTCCCCAGAGAGCCTCCCCCTTGCATCAGGGTCCCCAGAGAGCCTGCCCCTTACATCAGGATCCCCAGAGAGCCCCCGTCTTGCATCAGGGTCTCCATAGAGCATCCCCTTACATCAGGGTCCCCAGAGAGCCCCCCTTGCATCAGGATCCCCAGAGAGCCTCCGTCTTGCATTAGGGTCTCCAGAGAGCCTCCCCTTACACCAGGGTCCCCAGAGAGCCCACCCTTGCATCAGGGTCCCCAGAGAGCCCCCCCACTTACATCAGGGTCCCCAGAGAAACCCTCCTTACCTCAGAGTCCCTAGAGAGCCCCTCCTTACATCAGGGTCCCCAGAGAGCACCCCCTTACATTAGAGTCCCCAGAGAGCCCCCCCTTACATCAGGGTCCCCAGCAGGGGCGGACTGACAGGTCGGTGACTCGGGCGCCGCCCGAGGGCCCGGGGCCATTAGGGGCCCGGACTCGGCCACATGAGGGGCCACTTGAAACGGCTGTATTACATGCCGCGATGCCGCTAACAATACTGCTAGCGGCGCGCGGCTCCCCGCCGGCCCCTTCTTCCCTCCTGTCCGTCCCAGGTGCTTCTACTGTATGCGTTGTGACGTCACCTGGGACGGACGGGAGGGAAGGAGGGGCCGGTGGGGAGCCGCGCGCTGTTAGCAGTATTCGCGGTATGTAATACAGCCGCTTCAACCTGCCGAGTCCGGGCCCCTAATGGAAGAAAAGAGTGGAGGGGCCGGTGTATCGAGGGGGGAACCGTTTTCGGCACAACACCGGCGGGGAGCATCGGAATCGGCATCGGCATCGGTGAGTCACGGGGCCCCGGGTCCCCCTACCCCACAGTGTCACCCCTACCCCACAGTGTCAGTGTCACCCCTACCCCACAGTGTCACCCCAGCCCGCAGTGTCACCCCTATCCCACAGTGTCACCCCAGCCCGCAGTGTCACCCCAGCCCGCAGTGTCACCCCAGCCCGCAGTGTCACCCCTATCCCACAGTGTCACCCCAGCCCACAGTGTCACCCCAGCCCGCAGTGTCACCCCTATCCCACAGTGTCACCCCAGCCCGCAGTGTCACCCCTACCCCACAGTGTCACCCCAGCCCGCAGTGTCACCCCTACCCCACAGTGTCACCCCAGCGCACAGTGTCACCCCCAGCCCACAGTGTCACCCCCAGCCCACAGGGTCACCCCCCAGCCCACAGTGTCACCCCCCAGCCCACAGTGTCACCCCCAGCCAACAGTGTCCCCTTGTGTGCATGTCCCCCCCTGTGTGTGCGCTCTCCCTCCAGTGTCCCCCTGTGTGTGCGCTCACCCTCCAGTGTCCCCCTGTGTGCGTTTCCCCCCCTGTGTGTGCGCTCTCCCTCCAGTGTCCCCCTGTGTGTGCCCCCCTGTGTGTGCGCTCTCCCTCCAGTGTCCCCCTGTGTGCGTTTCCCCCCCTGTGTGTGCGTTCTCCCTCCAGTGTCCCCCTGTGTGTGCCCCCCTGTGTGTGCGCTCTCCCTCCAGTGTCCCCCTGTGTGCGTGTCCCCCTGTGTGCGTGTCCCCCCCTGTGTGTGCGCTCTCCCTCCAGTGTCCCCCTGTGTGTGTGTGCCCCCCTGTGTGTGCGCTCTCCCTCCAGTGTCCCCCTGTGTGTGTGCCTCCCTGTGTGTGCGCTCTCCCTCCAGTGTCCCCCTGTGTGTGCGCTCTCCCTCCAGTGTCCCCCTGTGTGTGCGCTCCTCCTCCAGTGCCCCCCCTGTGTGTGCGCTCTCCCTCCAGTGTCCCCCTGTGTGTGTGCGCCTCCCTGTGTGTGCGCTCTCCCTCCAGCGTCCCCCTGTGTGTGCGCTCTCCCTCCAGCGTCCCCCTGTGTGTGCGCTCCTCCTCCAGTGCCCCCCTGTGTGTGCGCTCTCCCTCCAGTGTCCCCCTGTGTGTGCGTGCCCCCCCCCCCCTGCGTGTGAGCTCTCCCTCCAGTGTCTCCCTGTGTGTGTGTGTGTCCCCCTGTGTGTGCGCTCTCCCTCCAGTGTCCCCCTGTGTGCGTGTCCCCCCCTGTGTGTGCGCTCTCCCTCCAGTGTCCCCCTGTGTGTGTGCCCCCCTGTGTGTGCGCTCTCCCTCCAGTGTCCCCCTGTGTGTGTGCGCCTCCCTGTGTGTGCGCTCTCCCTCCAGCGTCCCCCTGTGTGTGCGCTCTCCCTCCAGCGTCCCCCTGTGTGTGCGCTCCTCCTCCAGTGCCCCCCTGTGTGTGCGCTCTCCCTCCAGTGTCCCCCTGTGTGTGCGTGCCCCCCCCCTGCGTGTGAGCTCTCCCTCCAGTGTCTCCCTGTGTGTGTGTGTGCCCCCCTGTGTGTGCGCTCTCCCTCCAGCGTCCCCCTGTGTGTGCGCTCTCCCTCCAGTGTCCCCCTGTGTGCGTGTGCCCCCCTGTGTGTGCGCTCTCCCTCCAGTGTCCCCCTGTGTGCGTGTCCCCCCCTGTGTGTGCGCTCTCCCTCCAGTGTCCCCCTGTGTGCGTGTGCCCCCCTGTGTGTGCGCTCTCCCTCCAGTGTCCCCCTGTGTGCGTGTCCCCCCCTGTGTGTGCGCTCTCCCTCCAGTGTCCCCCTGTGTGTGTGCGTGCCCCCCTGTGTGTGCGCTCTCCCTCTAGTGTCCCCCTGTGTGTGTGCCTCCCTGTGTGTGCGCTCTCCCTCCAGTGTCCCCCTGTGTGTGCGCTCTCCCTCCAGTGCCCCCCTGTGTGTGCGCTCTCCCTCCAGTGTTCCCCTGTGTGTGTGTGCCCCACTGTGTGTGCGCTCTCCCTCCAGTGTCCCCCTGTGTGTGTGCGCCTCCCTGTGTGTGCGCTCTCCCTCCAGCGTCCCCCTGTGTGTGCGCTCTCCCTCCAGTGTCCCCCTGTGTGCGTGTGCCCCCCTGTGTGTGCGCTCTCCCTCCAGTGTCCCCCTGTGTGCGTGTCCCCCCCTGTGTGTGCGCTCTCCCTCCAGTGTCCCCCTGTGTGCGTGTGCCCCCCTGTGTGTGCGCTCTCCCTCCAGTGTCCCCCTGTGTGCGTGTCCCCCCCTGTGTGTGCGCTCTCCCTCCAGTGTCCCCCTGTGTGTGTGCGTGCCCCCCTGTGTGTGCGCTCTCCCTCCAGTGTCCCCCTGTGTGTGTGCCTCCCTGTGTGTACGCTCTCCCTCCAGTGTCCCCCTGTGTGTGCGCTCTCCCTCCAGTGCCCCCCTGTGTGTGCGCTCTCCCTCCAGTGTTCCCCTGTGTGTGTGTGCCCCACTGTGTGTGCGCTCTCCCTCCAGTGTCCCCCTGTGTGCGTGTCCCCCCCTGTGTGTGCGCTCTCCCTCCAGTGTCCCCCTGTGTGTGTGTCCCCCTGTGTGTGCGCCCTCCCTCCAGTGTCCCCCTGTGTGCGTGTCCCCCCCTGTGTGTGCGCTCTCCCTCCAGGTGTCCCCCTGTGTGTGTGTGTCCCCCTGTGTGTGCGCTCTCCCTCCAGTGTCCCCCTGTGTGTGTGTCCCCCTGTGTGTGCGCTCTCCCTCCAGTGTCCCCCTGTGTGCGTGTCCCCCCCTGTGTGTGCGCTCTCCCTCCAGTGTCCCCCTGTGTGTGTGTGTGCCCCCCCCCCCCTGCGTGTGCGCTCTCCCTCCAGTGTCCCCCTGTGTGTGCGTGCCCCCCCCCCCTGCGTGTGCGCTCTCCCTCCAGTGTCCCCCTGTGTGTGCGCTCTCCCTCCAGTGTCCCCCTGTGTGTGTGTCCCCCTGTCTGTGCACTCTCCCTCCAGTGTCCCCCTGTGTGTGTGTCCCCCTGTGTGTGCGCTCTCCCTCCAGTGTCCCCCTGTGTGCGTGTCCCCCCCTGTGTGTGCGCTCTCCCTCCAGTGTCCCCCTGTGTGTGTGTGTGCCCCCCCCTGCGTGTGCGCTCTCCCTCCAGTGTCCCCCTGTGTGTGCGTGCCCCCCCCCCCTGCGTGTGCGCTCTCCCTCCAGTGTCCCCCTGCGTGTGCGCTCTCCCTCCAGTGTCCCCCTGCGTGTGCGCTCTCCCTCCAGTGTCCCCCTGCGTGTGCGCTCTCCCTCCAGTGTCCCCCTGCGTGTGCGCGTGTCCCCCCCCCCCCCCCACCTGTGTGTGCGCTTGGTCCCCTTGAGTGTGGGGACCAAGGGGGCCCCATGATCTTCTATTGCCCGGGGGCCCCATGAGTTGTCAGTTCGCCCCTGGTCCCCAGAGAGCCCCTCAATTACATCAGGATCCCCAGAGAGACCCTCCTTACCTCAGAGTCTCCAGACATCCACATATTACATCAGGGACACCAGAGAGAGGGCCGCCATGAAAGATGATGCAACCTCTCTGCTGCCCATGGATGCATAGTGAGGGCAGGCAGTGAGAGATGATGTCATCGCTCTGCTCCCTCACCCGCCCAGATCTTCCGTGCTGCTCTCTGGTGCTGCCCCCTGCACTCACAGCCTGGCTGCAGAGAGGCCACGCCTCGGTAGTCGGCCATGGCCCTGTGGTTTGGGACCCCTACAGAGACATGGGGCTATGTGCCCCAGATTCGGGGCTATAGCCCCAAAAGCCACCCCCTAGCGATGCCACTGGTCACCTGGGCGACCTAGTTTCAGCTTGCTGCAAGTCCATCTCCCCCATGAGGGGCCCCTCGGAAGATGAAGGTTGGGGCTTAGACTTCCTGAGCCCTGGGGATCCCCGGGTTGGCATTCTACAAGGGCTTACTACCGCAGAAACCTGACACTCAGTTAATAACACAACTCCAAACTCGCTTCTCTCTGGTGCTCCGTTGGTCACAGGCACTCAGATGTCATCACATACAATGAAGGGTCAGCAGTCCTGCATTGTAAGTGAGGACACCAAGAGCCCACCTACAACCCAGAGTATCAGAGGAAAGAAGACAGCGTGGCTGGAGGAGCAAGGGATAAGATAAGTAAAACTTATTTTTAATGGTTCCCTAGACAAAAAATAGCATTTGACCCTTATAGTCTGAGGGAAGCCCCATTATAAGGGTAGCTTTGAAATTCCATTTTGAAAAAATGAGGACTTCCATTGTCAGACTGTATGAAAACAAAGGAAGGACCAGCGTGCTTTTGTACTCTGGTTACAACGGGGGAATTAACAAAGAGTGGTGTAAGCATGCTGCTTGCACCGCTCTTCTAAACATAAAAAATGAAGCATATGCTGCTCCTAATTAACCAACTCCTGACCACCGTATAGGGAAATGATGGGGTGGTTCTATTGTTCTGAGACATTGTCATATGATGTCGTCCCAGGCTTGTGCAACTGCGAGGGCGCGCAGCGCCGCGGGGGTCGGCCGCGTGCTATGTCCCCTGGACACGACGCATCCCCCATCTCGGTAAAGAGCCACTGATTCGGCTCTTTACCCATGTGATCAGCTGTGTCCAATCATGTAAACAAGGAAATGCCAGTTATCGGCTTCCCTTTCCACTGACAGCGCATGAGAAGAGGAGAGCCGATCAGCGGCATTGCCTCACAGGGGAGACCTGCACAGATAATCAGTGCCCTGATTATGAGTGCAGCCCCAACAGTGTCCATCAGTGATGCCAATCAGTGCCCATCAGTGATGCTAATCAGTGACGCCAATCAGTGCTGCCTTTCAGTGCCTAATATCAGTGCTCATAAGTGCCACCTATCAGTGCCTATCAATGCCACCTATGAGTGCTTATCAGTGCTGCATATCAGTGCCTCCTATCAGTGCTGCATATTAGTTCCTCCTCATTATTGCCACCCCATCAGTGCCCTTCAGTGTCGTCCCACCAGTGCCCATCAATGTAGCCTATCAGTGCCCATCAGTGCCCATAAATGTAGCCTATCAGTGCTGCCTCATCAGTGCCCATCAGTGCTGCCACATCAGTGCCCATCAGTGCTGCCTCATCAGTGCCCATCAGTGCTGCCTCATCAGTGTCCATTAGTAAAGGAGAAAAAATACTTATTTACAAAATTATCTACAAGAAACTAATGCCCTGTACACACAAGCGGAATTTCTGTCCGAAAAATCTTGGATGTTTTTTCTGACGGAATTCCGCTCAAGCTTGGCTTGCATACACACGGTCACACAAACGTTCTCTGAACTTTCGACTGTCAAGAATGCGGTGACGTACAACACTACGATAAGCAGAGAAAATTAAGTTCAATGCTTCCGAGCATGCGTCAAATTGTTTCAGAGCATCTTATCTGGTGCGGTTGGCACAGATAAACCTAAAACAGGTCTATCTGCTTAGTTAATGTGGCACATGCCCCTCCTGAAAGGAAACTTAATTTTTTTTCCCCAGAATGTGTGTATATGGCAGAATGTGGACAGATGTTGCTTATTTTTTCACCCCACCTCTTAAAAAAGGTGTGAAAATGTATTTACCACAATAAAATAACCCAAAAATAACATTCTGAAAATGTGAAAGAATACCCACAAAACATTTCCATATACAACACAACTTAGAGTCCTTTTAACAAATTTTATTATTGGGAATATTTTTTTAAGGTGCAGCTTGTGGTATCTAACTATTTGAAATGTTATGGTGCTGGTGCTCTTAGGAATAATGGCCATCATCTAGGATGAAGTATCACTTCTTAATGGCCACCCGTATTTCCTCCATTATGTCCTGGATGGTTTTATTCATAATTCTGAGGACTTTCTCCTGGAGATCATGCAAAGTGCCATTGGGCACTTGAAGACAGGTAAAGTTATACTGCACATTTATGGGCTGACACTGTTCATTGGTGCTTGGCCTCTGCGTTTGTGGCTTGTTGGGCATTGTGCCATTTTGATTTGGTCTTCTTGTGGTTTTGATCATCTTATCATCTCTATTACCATCAACAATTATTTTCTTCTCTAAATCAGCATTGGCATTTGTTATATTAGTGGCATTAGCAGTAGGTGGCAGTTTGGTGGGAGCTCTACTTTTTAGTTTGAGGGTTTCAGCTAAAGTCATTTTAGTGGTAGGTGTACTTTTAGTAGTAGTTGGCCTAGTTTTAGTGGCACGTGTGGTTTTAGTAGGACTTGGCCTAGTTTTTGGGCTACGTATGGTTTTAGTAGCAGTTGGCCTGATTTTTGGGATACGTGGGGTTTTAGTAGTAGTTGGCCTTGCTTGCGTGATAGGTGTGGCTTTATTAGTAGTTGGTCTCGTTTTATTGATAGATGTGGTTACATTACTCATTAATGTTGTATTAGTAGTTTCAGTAGTAATTTTTGTAGACTTGGTCGTTTGATGGACCCCATTATTGCCCCCTTCGTCACTCTTCCTGAGCAATGCATTAGGCAAGCGCAAGTTATTATGCAGCTTTTGAATTTCCTCTGGCTTCGCTTTTTCTGGTTGGTGGTGGTTCATTTGTGACTCCTCAGCAGACCAGAAGAGCTTTTCCAGCAGCTCCAGGTCGCTCATACTCTTTGACGTAGTCAGAGCATGACCACCAGGTGGATGCTTCACCTCCTCGTGAGAAGGAGAAAAAATATTCTTCAACTTTTCCAGTAGCTTCTGACACACTGTGTCTTCAGTGACTACTTTATTTGCCGAGGTGGTTGGTGTAATCGGTATCACATCTTCCGTCGCTAAAATAGAGTAAAAAAATTATCAATAGAATAAAAAATGTCCATCACTGGCAACTTTTTTGGGAACTGATTAGACACTTTTGAGCAAACTCTAAACACTCAACATCACGCTTAGGGTCATTGATAATGATTGATTTTGATTTTTACATATCTTCTGTAGAATGCTACATGATTATGATCCTGTATAGTTGCTGGTTAGAGGCTAGATCAGCCTTTCTCAATGTTCTCAACAAGAAGGAACCCTTGAAATACCTTTCAGGTCTCAGGGAAATGTGATGGTCATTGGGAAGAATGCTCTTGACAGTTGTGGTCATTGGGAAAAAAAAACCTCCATTACAGATGACTGAAAGATCATTCGTGTCAGTGGTTACTCATCTGAGAGGCAGCAGTCACGCATTACTCAAGGAACCCAAAGCAACCTCTGGAGGAACCATGGTTGAGAAAGGCTGGGCTAGACAATGCAATCAGCATCCTCGCTGCGAGGGACCATGCACACTTGCTTAACCCCTTGCCGACCGGGCTATAGCCGAAAGATGGCTACAGCACGGTCGGGTTTTTCTGGGGGGGGCGTCCATGGACGTCCTCCCAGAATCTTGCTCTTGCGCGCCCCCCTGGGGCGTGCTCCTCGAAATATCCGTGACTACTGGTACCGGCCGTTTACCACGTGATTGATCCCTCTAACGAAAACAAACCGGCGTCATGTCATGACACTGGTTCCTCCCTCCCTTCTCTGTAGCGCTCGGTACAGTGCGAGGGGGAGAGATTGCAGCAGCGCTGTGGGCTGGATGTGTAGTGCCCACAGCGCTGCTCTGTGACAATACTCTGCAGTACTCTGCCAATACTCTGCCAATACTCTGCCATACTCTGCCATACACTGCCAATACTCTGCCAATACTCTGCAACACTGAAATACTCTGCCAATACTCTGCCAATACTCTGCCGCAACACTGCAACACGCCAATACTCTGTCAATACTATGCCAATACTCTGCAATACATTTTTAACAGAAACAAATAATTTTTTATTTTATTTTTTTTACCGAATATTCAGTCTTTTTTGATTTATAGTGCAAAAAATAAAAAACCCAGCAGTGATTAAATACCACCAAAATAAATCTCTATTTGTGTGAAAAAAAGGACAAAAATTTCATATGGGTACAGTGTTGCATGACTTGTCATTCAAAGTGTGAGAGCACCGAAAGCTGAAAATTGGTCTGGGCAGGAGGGGGGTTTAAGTGCCCAGTAGGCAAGTGGTTAAAGACAGAGATGGATTTGAATGTACAATATATATGTAAAGCGCAGCATAAATCGACAGCGCTATATAAATACCTGTAATAAATTAAATTAAAAAATTATATATATATATATATATATTTTTTTTTTTACCGTTTTACATTTATGTTCGTTTTTATAGCACCAAATCAAAGAGCTCAGGCAGTGAGGACACACTTTAGTATTCTTGCCTTGGGTGCCAGAGAACATTGTCCTGGCGCTGCTCGGTCTTGTTTTAAAACTTCATCCTCGTATCCCTTCTTTGAAAATTGTTCATATGGGATTGTATGATATTTTTTAATTTTATACATTTATTTATTTTATGGTTGAACTGGATGGACTTGTGTCTTTTTTCAACCTGACTAACTATGTAACTATGTTTTGTCAGTTCTCCGGCTTCAGCTGTATAATCTCCCTCATTGCTACAATTTTGTTTTAATCTTAGATACTGACCCCCGGGTATGTTTTTTAGCTATTGGAATAGGTGGCAACTGATGTTTAAAATAAAACTAATACAATATACATTTTTCCTAAACATTTTGGTACAAATTTTACCATCAATAAATACACCTAACTCAATGTGGTTCACCACCAAAGGGTTGATTTATTTTTCACTTGTTCTATACAAGACAAAAGCTTTTGATGGGTTTCTATCCAAATAAAAAAGACGTTATCTACTGTATAAATCTTTTCCACATGACGAGGTTCATGCCAAGCCTCCCCCCAGGGCAGAAGATATAAGCCCACAATGATGTTATTATCAGGGAATTAGCGCTGGACGATCGGGCCGCTCTCCAGTGCGCATGCGCGGGGGTTCGGCGCTCCGGCGCATGCACACTCGCGGCTCGGTGGTCCGGCGCTCGCGCATGAACGCTGGCGCACGCCTGTGCGCAATGGCGCACAATTAGCGTCCCCTGGGCGCCTTTAGAAGCCGCCTGACGCACAGGCACTTTGCTGGTCTGTCTTTCCAGCTTAGTGCCTGTGTGTTCCTGTGACCCCTGCTTATACCTGATCTGCCTCTGCCTGTGTTGACCCGGATTGCCCTGACTCGGCTGCCTTCTCCTGTGCTTGACCCCCTGGCGTGTATAACGGACTCTGCTGTCTTCTCCTGTGTTTGACCCCCTGCCTGTGACCCGGACCTGCCTCTCGTCTCCTTGCCTGACCTCCTGCCTGTGACCTGGACTTTGCCTTGTGTTTTCCCAGACACCTCTTCCCCTGCCAGTGTTGCCACTCAGTGAATACCGTACTAGACCCTTGGCCGGGTCTTGAATACCTGCCTGCTGCCTTAGTTCCCCTTACCCTGGGAACCCTCTTCAAAAAAATTACGTATATATACAGTGAGTGGTCGGGAAGTGGTTAAACTAACTGCCGCCTGTCTACCTGCCCAGGCCAGGTCCTCACCTCCTCCGGACTTTTACACCAGCTCCGCCCACCTGACGGAGGTGACCTGTGCCTCCTGGTGCCATTTGCTCCCTGTCCCATCTCGAGGGTGCAGACTGCGCTGGGTCGCAAGGGTGAACCGCTCTCAGCATCTCGGCCTCGGTAAGTATGTTCCTGATAGTTATATACATAAACCAGCAAAGCTTGGTGCAAAACTCGCCCCCATCGCTGTGCCTGTCAACTGTAACTATAATGTGCTATCAAAAACAAAATGGTTGTGTTTCAAAATGAAATCAATTGAACAACAATAAAATGTATTTGTTGTTTGCTGTTGGGGTAAACTCCCAATACACTGGGGAATACATTCTGGGGTATGTTACTAATTCTGGGGTATTAATGCTGGGCATGTCCCCAATATGCTGGGACACACAGTCATGAGCTGGTGAGAGTTTCTTGTCTAGTCTCCCAGGTAAGTATCATAAGGGGACCTACTTTCCAATGGCCACCAATGTAATGGGACACTACAATGGCCACCAATTTAGGAGCATTCTCCCTAATGACCTTCAATGTAAGGAGCATTCTTCCCACTAATCACCAATGTAAGGAACATTCTTCCCACTGATCGCCAATGTAAAGAGCATTCTTCTCACTGATCACCAATGTAAGGAACATTCTTCCCACTGATCACCAATGTAAGGAACATTCTTCCCACTGATCACCAATGTAAGGAACATTCTTCCCACTGATCACCAATGTAAGGAACATTCTTCCCACTGATCACCAATGTAAGGAACATTCTCCCCATTGACCACCAATGTAAAAAGCATTCTCCCCATTGACCACCAATGTAAAAAGCATTCTTCCCACTGATCACCAATGTAAGGAGCATTCTTCCCACTGACCACCAATATAAGGGGCATTCTTCCCACTGACCACCAATGTAAAAAGCATTCTTCCCACTGATCACTAATGTAAGGAGCATTCTTCCCACTGACCACCAATATAAGGGGAATTCTTCCCAATAACCACCAATGTAAAGGATATTCTTCCCACTGATCACCAATGTAAGGAACATTCTTCCCACTGATCACCAATATAAGGAACATTCTTCCCACTGACCACCAATGTAAGGAACATTCTTCCCACTGACCACCAATGTAAGGCACATTCTTCCCACTGATCACCAATGTAAGGAACATTCTTCCCACTGACCACCAATATAAGGGGCATTCTTCCCAATGGCCACCAATGTAAAGGATATTCTTCCCACTGATCACCAATGTAAGGAACATTCTTCTCACTGATCACCAATGTAAGGAACATTTCTACCACTGATCACCAATGTAAGTAACATTCTTCCCACTGATCACCAATGTAAGGAGCATTCTTCTCACTGACCACCAATATAAGGGGCATTCTTCCCAATGACCACCAATGTAAAGGATATTCTTCCCACTAACCACCAATGTAAGGAGCATTCTTCCCAATGACCATCAATCTAAGGAACATTCTTCCCACTGACCACCAATGTAATAGAACACTAAAAATAAAAGGGAGTCCTTTTCCACTGTCCCCCAATGTAAGAGGACACATTTCCACTGATCCCTGGATATACTCCAGGGATAAAACGATAATCCTGCCACTTTATAAAACTCTGGTTCGGCCACATCTGGAGTACTCCGTCCAGCTCTGCTCACCAGTCCTCAGAAGGTATGTGCTGGAGCCTGGAACTGGAGAGAGTCCAAAGAAGGGCAACAAAAATTAATAGGGGGACTGGAGGACCTCAATTAACAAGCACTAAATTTATTCTCGCTGGAGCAGCAACACTTGAGAGGGGATATGATAGCGATTTACAAATACCTCATTGGTGACCCCAGCATAGGAAAAAAACGACTCAGTCTCAGGGGGTGTAAGAGGACACGGGGCCACACAATGAGTTTGGAGGAGAAGCGGTTTAACCTTAAACTGGGCAGGGTTTTTTTTTACTGTCAGGGCAATAAGGATGTCTCTTCCAAAATTGGTGGCGGTAGCGGGGAGTATGGATATTTTATGGATATTTTTAAAGACTCTTAGATGTGCATCTTAAAGAACACAACATACAGGGATATGGGAAATAATTATAGACACTGACACATGTACACCTACACAGGTTGAACTGGATGGACTATTGTCTTTATTCAACCTTACCTACTATGTAACCAATATAAGGGCCACAAATGTAAGGGGAATCCTTCCACATTGGTCACCGATCCAAGGGTCCTCTTTTCTTTGGATCACCATTATGAGGGGACCTTTTTCCACTACCACTTATAAAAGGGCACCCCCTACACTGTCCACCAATGCAAGAAAGCTCTTCTCTACTGAACAATAATGTAAGTGAGCTTTTCTCCACCAAGCACCGATGTAAGGGGATCCTTCTCTAATGACCACCAAAGTAAGGAAGCTGTTGATCACTGACCAGCAACGTAAGCTGGCACTTCTCCACTGACCTCCAGTGTAAATAGGCAATTTTCCACTGACCGCTAAAGTAAGTGGGCACATCTAAACTGACCACAAATGTAATGAAACTCTACACCAGTGATTCTCAACCAGGGTTCCTCCAAAGGTTGCTAGGGGTTCCTTCAGCATTGGGCAATTTCTGCCTCTCAGATACCGTATATACTTGAGTATAAGCCGACCTGAATATAAGCCTAGGCACCTAATTTTACCACAAAAACTGGGAAAACGTATTGACTCTCGAGTATAAGCCTAGGGTGAGAAATGCGCAGCTACTGTAAGTGGAAAAGAGGGTCAACAATGCCCATTTGCAGCCTCACTGTGCCCATTTGCATGCCTCACTGTGCCCAT
This sequence comes from Lithobates sylvaticus, assembly GCA_028564925.1. NCBI lineage: Eukaryota > Metazoa > Chordata > Amphibia > Anura > Ranidae > Lithobates > Lithobates sylvaticus. The sequence goes on along the minus strand of CM053030.1, from coordinate 517,842,761 downwards.
TTGCAGCCATAGGTCCCCCAAACTTCAAACTTGGTAGTTAATGGTTCCTAGATGCCCCCTAGCTGCAGCCAAAAATGTGGGTCTCTGGACCCAAAGGGTCCCGAAATGACATTGCTGCAGATGGACACAGTTGAACGACTTTGGGGCCCCGTATCTTGGTGCTAGGAACCCCAAATTTGGTATGCAAACCCAAAGCAACTAGCACTACAGCATATCCAAATGTGGTGTTCCTATCACCAAGTGGCCCCCGAGATACGGGGCCCCAAAGTCGGGTCGGAAAATGTTAAGCAATTTTCTGCAGCAGAGAATGACATTTTCCGACCTGACTTTGGGGCCCCGTATCTCGGGGGCCACTTGGTGATAGGAACACCAAATTTGGTATGCAAACTCAGACATATTCAAATTGGATATTGTTCCTATCACCAAGTGGCCCCGAGATACGGGGCCCCAAAGTCGGGTCGGAAAATGTCATTCTCTGTGCTTGACTCGAGTATAAGCTGAGGGGGGCATTTTCAGCACAAAAAAAATGTGCTGAAAAACTCAGCTTATACTCAAATATATACGGTAAGTTCCCACTCACACCATTAATCTTTTTAACTATCTGTAAGGAGGTAATTCTTCCCAATGACCACAAGTGTGAGGACCATTCTTCCCACTGACCATCACATTAATGTATCATGAGTTGTAGATTTCAAATTTTTAGCAGGGGTTCCCCCGAGACTGGAGAAGGGTTACTACAAGGGTTCCTCTGTGTTGAAAAGGTTGAGAAAAGGTTGAGAAAGGCTGCTCTACACTGACCACCAATGGACCTTTCTCCAGTAAGTGACTGTGTGTTATGTCCCGTACACACGGTCGGAAATTCCGACCCCAAAATCCGTTGGACTTTTTTCGACGGATTTTGTCCGACACTGGTGTTGCATACACACGGTCGGACAAAGTTGTCGGAAAATCCGATCATTCTGAACATGGTGACGTTCGTTGCGTACGACGGGACTACGTAGAGGCTATTAGCCAATAGCTTTGGTCTTGTAATGTGATCTGAGCATGCGTGGCACTTTGTCCGTTGGAATTCGCTACACAGGATCGTAAAAAATCCGATCGGACTTTGTTGTCGGAAAATTTGAGAGCAGGATCTCAAATTTTTTCCGTCGGAAATTCCGATGGAAAAAGTCCGATTTTTTTTTTTTTCTGACAACATGGTCTGATAGGACATTTTATTAAGGAGCCCACACATGGCCAGATTTTCCGACAACATGGTCCGATCGGACATTTTCCGTCGGAATTTCCGACCGTGTGTACGGGGGCTAAGAAGCAATCAGTTCTCTGTTCTGCTGTCTTTATGACAGACACAGCACAGAGAACAGGAGAGCTGGAGCCGTCGGAATTCGCTACACAGGATCGGAAAAAGTCCGATCGGACTTTGTTGTCGGAAAATTTGAGAGCAGGATCTCAAATTTTTTCCATCTGAATTTCCGACGGAAAAAGTCCGATTTTTTTTTTTTTTTTTCCGACAACATGGTCTGATAGGACATTTTCCGTCGGAAATTCCGACCGTGTGTACGGGGCATAACTGGCAGGACCACTGGGTGAAAAATAAAAAAGGAAAAAAATTGAAATATGTTCAATTTGTATTCATGGGTTTTGATCTGCTTTAATTCCTATGAAATGAAAAGTAACTTACCAGCTGCAGAGAAGAACAGTAAGATGAAGAGAGCCCCCTGAGGGGTCCCGTTGGGTTCCATCTTCCTCTTTGGTCAGAGTTTGAATTCACTGACCAGTCTGAGATTCTGAGAAGGTACGTCTGTCCGTGTGCCACCCAGGAACTAGAATGGCACAATCATTGTCCCGCATCAGACTCCTTATCATATCTTATCAGTGAGCAGATAAATTTCTGTCTGCGAGAAAAAATCATCATAATCCTCACCGTCCTCCTTTGTTCTACCTTCCAGGAAAGCCTTTCTTCTGATTCTCTCTGTGATGTAATCCCAGACTGAATGACCATGACTTTGCTCTGCATATTGTGTATCATAAACAATCACTTTAATTAAACCACTTCACCTTCACCAGGATTTACTCCCTTCATGACCAGGGCATTTTTTTTATTATTCAGCACTGTGCTACTTTAACTGGTAATTGCGCCGTCATGTAACAGTGTACCAAAATGTAATTTATATCATTTTTTTCTCACACAAATAGAGCTTTTCTTTTTATGGTATTTAACCACTTCCAGACTGGTCTTTGTGGCGTATTTGCCGCAAGATCACTTTTATCGGCGGTGGGAGAGGGCCCCCCCTCCTCCCCCGCACTCCGGTGCCCCCCGCCGCTTACCAGGAAGCGATCAGATCTTCACCCTTGCTGGGCATGGAGACGAGTGAGGGGAAGATGGCCCCCACCCCTCTCCATAACAATGCAGGGCGGAAGCAACGTCAAAACGTCACTTCCGCCCATAGCTCTTAAAGGGCCATTTTTTTTTTTATGTCAATTTTTTTTTTATTTTTTATTGCATTTTAGTGTAAATATGAGATCTGAGGTCTTTTTGACCCCACATCTCATATTTAACCGCTTTCAGCCCCGGACCAATTTGCAGCCAAAGGACCAGGCCCATTTTTGCGATTCGGCACTGCGTCACTTTAACTGATAATTGCGCGGTCGTGCGGCGTGGCTCCCAAACAAAATTTACATCCTTTTTTCCCCACAAATAGAGCTTTCTTTTGGTGGTATTTGATCGCCCCTGCGGTTTTTATTTTTTGCGCTATAAACAAAAAAGCGCGACAATTTTGAAAAAAAAACGCATTCTTTTTTATTTTTTGCTATAATAAATATCCCCCAAAAATATATAAAACATCATTTTTTTTCCTCAGTTTAGGCCGATACGTATTCTTCTACATATTTTTGGTAAAAAAAAATTGCAATAAGCGATTATTGATTGGTTTGCGCAGAAGTTATAGCGTTTACAAGATAGGGGATAGTTTTATAACATTTTTATTAATAATTTGGCGGCGATCAACGATTTTTTATTGTGACTGCGACATTATAGCGGACACATCGGACATTTTTGACACATTTTTGGGACCATTGTCATTTATACAGCAATCAATGCTATTTAAATGCATTGATTCCTGTATAAATGACACTGGCAGTGTAGGGGTTAAGTATGCCTAGGGGTGTGTTTCTTACTGTGGGGGGGCGTGGCTGTCAGCTAGTGAATGCTGATCTCTGCTCCAATCACAGGGAGCAGAGATCGGCGTCACTAGTTGCTAGGCAGAACGGGGAGATGCTGTTTATTTCCACATCTCCCCGTTCAGCCTTCCCGTGAGACGATCGCGGGTGTCCCCGCCGCGATCGAGTCCGCGGGACCCGCGACCGGCCTCACGGGGGTCCCGACCTGCGCGATGGCACGGCGGCATCTTAAAGGGGACGTATATATACGCCCTTATGCCTGTCCGTGCCATTCTGCCGACGTATATCGTCGTGCGCCGGTCGGGAAGCGGTTAAGAGGTCCTGTCATGCTTTTTTTCTATTACAAGGGATTTTTTACATTTACACAAAACAGTGTAAAAATAAAAATTAAAAGGTAAAATAAATAAGAAAAAAATTATATTTTTAAACGCGCCCAGTCCCGCCGAGCTTGCACGCAGAAGTGAACGCATACGTAGCGCCCGCATATGAAAACGGTATTCAAACCATACACATGTGAGGTATCGCCGCGATAGGTAGAGCGAGAGCAATAATTCTAGCACTAGATCCCCTCTGTAACGCAAGACGTGCAACCTGTCGCCTATGGAGATTTTTAACGTAAAAGTTTGTCGTCATTCCACGAGCTGGCGCAATTTTGAAGCGTGACATGTTGGGTTTCAATTTATTCGATGTAACATTATCTTTCACAATATAAAAAAAAAAATTGGGCTAACTTTACCGTCTTATTTTTTTATTCAAAAAAGTGTATTTTTTCCAAAAAAAGTGAGCTTGTAAGAACAAATACAGTGTGACAGAAAGTATTGCAACGACCGCTATTTTATTCTAGAAAATGTATACTGTTTGGGGGTTCTAAGTAATTGTCTAGCAAAAAAATTTTTTTTAACTTGTAGACAACACATCTCAGAAAGAGGCTCGGTCCTTAAGTGGTTAAAGTGGAGTGCCCCTTAAAAAACACTTACCTGTCCCAGGGTCCAGCGATGCGGGGGAACAAAGCCCCCCCTCGTTCCCCACTCCGCTCGCGGCACCGGCATCCTTACTGTGGGCACCCGGCTCCACAGCCGGGCATCCACTGCGCATGCGCGAGCGGCACCGCACGCCGTGATACGCCGCGCAGACATCATGGACCTGTCACGTGTCCCAGATGACTGACTGCCGAGGGGAAGTGACGTTTTTAGACCGGGTTATGGAAGAGGCAGATTTCGTGGGACCACCTAGCAACAGGGAGAAATAGTTAAGTGAATTTTTTTTTTTATCCAATTATTTTTTATTAGCAGATTTAATGCAGAAATAAATAAAGTTGTAATTTTGGGGGAAACACTACTTTAACCACTTAAGCCCCGGACCAATTTGCAGCCAAAGGACCAGGCCCCTTTTTGCGATTCGGCACTGCGTCGCTTTAACTGACAATTGCGCGGTCGTGCGACATGGCTCCCAAACAAAATTGGCGTCCTTTTTTTCCCACAAATAGAGCTTTCGTTTGGTGGTATTTGATCGCCCCTGCGGTTTTTATTTTTTGCGCTATAAACAAAAATAGAGCGACAGTTTTGAAAAAAATGCTATATTTTTTACTTTTTGCTATAAAAAATATCCCCCAAAAATATATAAAAAACTTTTTTTTTCCTCAGTTTAGGCCGATATGTATTCTTCTACATATTTTTGGTAAAAAAAATCACAATTAGCGATTATTGATTGGTTTGTGCAAAAGTTATAGCGTTTACAAAATTGGGGATAGTTTTATAGCATTTTTATTAATATTTTTTTTTACTAATAATGGCGGCAATCAGCGATTTTTATTGTGACTGCGACATTATGGCGGACACATCGGACATTTTTGACACATTTTTGGGACCATTGTCATTTATACAGCAATCAGTGCTATTTAAATGCACTGATTGCTATGTAAATGACACTGGCAGTGAAGGAGTTAACCACTAGGGGGGCGGGGAGGGGTTAAGTCTGTGACGTGTGTGCATCTCAATACTTTTGCTAATATAGTGTATATTCCCTGGTGACAGGTGTGAGCTTTACAGTAGACTGTGCTGTGGTTGATTTTTGTGATACACAAGATACAAGGTTCAGAACATATTTAGTCCAGACTCCAATACTCGGGAGGAGAAGCAGAATGTGTTTTGGGGTGAAATTCTAAGTATTCCCATGCTGTGTGTTAGAAGGATCTTATTAAATTTACAACTTTGTGTAACAAAATACATTTTCATTTACATTTTCTTTCTGCATTTTCTAAATACTTCAGGCAAAAAGTGAGGTCTTCAAAAGACTCACCAACCATGCCTCTCAGAAAATACCTTTGAGTGTTTACTCTCCAAAATGTGGTAATTTTATGGGTGTATATACAATGGAACGTTGGATTGCGAGTTAATGAGCGTTTCGCAATGTGAGCTATTATTTTTTTTTTAATCCTGACTCAGTTTGCGAGTGTTGTCTTGCAACACAAGCAGCATTCAAGCCTCTGTGTTGTGCAATACCGCATTTGGCCAGAGGTGCGGGTCTGCCGGTGACACTCGGAGACGTTTGGAGTCGCTGGGAAATACAAGGCAACACTTGAAAATACTGAGTTCCCGAGTGTTTCCGAGTGCATGTGAGTTGTCTTCTAGTATTTCCAAGTCTCTCCAGAGCCCCCCCACCTATGGCCACATGCGGTATTGCATGCAATAGAAGTCAATGTAGAACGAATTATCTTTGTTTTCATTGACTTCTATGGGGAAACACGCTTTGATATGTGAGTGCTTTGGATTACAAGCATTCTCCTGGAACGAATTATGCTCGTAATCCAAGGTTCCACTGTAATGTCCTGGTGCTCCGGTGCTCCAGGATGTCCAAAATTGTGATAGACAATCAGGAAATGAGATGCCTTATTTATGCCCCTTGAAGGCCAAAAGGTGCTCCTTGGACTTTGGGCCCCTCTATGCAGCAGGTCTCATATATTAAAAGTCTCACACATGTGGTATCTCCATACTTAGGGGGAGTAGCGGAATGTTTTGGGGTGTCATTCTAAGTATGCCCATGATGTGTGTTATAAATATTTTATTAATTGACAACTTTGCGTAAAAAAAATATTTTTCATCTTCTTTCCACATTTTCCAAATAATTGTGGCAAAAAAAATATTTAAAAGACTTACTATGACTCTTAAAAAATACATTGGGATGTCTGCTTTCTAAAATGTGGTAATTGTTTTGGGTGTATATAATGTCCTGGTGCTCCAGGATGTCCAAAATTGTGATAGGCAGTAAGAAAATGACAGGTCTAATTAATACCCTTTGAAAGCATAAAGGTGCTCCTTCAACATTGGTCCTCTCTATGCAGCAGGTCTCACATGAAAAGTCTCACATATGTGGTATCTCCATACTTAGGGGGAGTAGCGGAATGTTTTGGGGTGTCATTCTAAGTATGCCCATGATGTGTGTTATAAATGTTTTATTAATTGACAACTTTGCATAAAAAAAATAATTTTTTTATCTTCTTTCCACATTTTCCAAATAATTGTGGCAAAAAAAATATTTAAAAGATTTACTTTGGCTCTTAAAAAATACCTTGTGGTGTCTGCTTTCCAAAATGTGGTAATTGTTTTGGGTGTATATAATGTCCTGGTGCTCCAGGATGTCCAAAAATGTGATAGGCAGTCAGGAAATTGGATGCCTAATTTATGCCCCTTGAAGGCCAAAAGGTGCTCCTTGGACTTAGGGCCCCTCTATGCAGCAGGTCTCATATATGAAAAGTCTCACACATGTGGTATCTCCATACTTAGGGGGAGTAGCAGAATGTTTTGGGATGTCATTCTAAGTATGCCCATGATGTGTGTTATAAATATTTTAATAATTGACAACTTTGCGTAAAAAAATATATTTTTTTATCTTCTTTCCACATTTTCCAAATAATTGAGGCAAAAAAATCTTTAAAAGATTTACTATGGCTCTTAAAAAATATCTTGGGGTGTCTGCTTTCCAAAATGGGGTACATTTTTGGGTGCATATACTATCCTGGTGCTCCAGGATGTCCAAGAAATATAATGGGCAGTCAGGAAATTGGATGCCTAATTTATGCGTCCAGCAAAGGTGCTCCTTGGACTTTGGGTCCCTCTATGTAGCAGGTCTCACATATGAAAAGTCTCACACATTGACAACTTTGCGTAAAAAAAAAAAAAAAAAATGTCATCTTCTTTCAACATTTTCCAAATAATTGTGGCAAAAAAAATATTTAAAAGACTTACTATGACTCTCAAAAAATACATTGGGATGTCTGCTTTCTAAAATGTGGTAATTGTTTTGGGTGTATATAATGTCCTGGTGCTCCAGGATGTCCAAAAATGTGATAGGCAGTAAGAAAATTACAGGTCTAATTAATACCCTTTGAAAGCATAAAGTTGCTCCTTGAACATTGGGCCTCTCTATGCAGCAGGTCTCACATGAAAAGTCTCACACATGTGGTATCCCCATACTTAGGGGGAGTAGCAGTATGTTTTGGTGTGTAATTCCAAGTATGCCCATGATGTGTGTTATAAATATTTTAATAATTGGCAACTTTGCATAAAAAAAAAATATTTTTTTATCTTCTTTCCACATTTTCCAAATAATTGAGGCAAAACAATCTTTAAAAGATTTACTATGGCTCTTAAAAAATATCTTGGGGTGTCTGCTTTCCAAAATGTGGTAAATTTTTGAGTGTATATAATGGCCTGGTGCTCCAGGATATCCAAAAATGTGATAGGCAGTAAGAAAATGACAGGTCTAATTAATACCCTTTGAAAGCATAAAGGTGCTCCTTGAACTTTGGGCCTCTATGCAGCAAGTCTCACACATGTGGTATCTCCATACTTGGGGGGAGTAGCAGAATGTTTTGGGGGTGTCATTCTAAGTATGCCCATGATGTGTGTTATAAATATTTTATTAATTGACAACTTTGCATAAAATAAAAAAAATTTCATCTTCTTTCCAGGTTCTCCAAAAATTTGTGGCAAAAAAAAAAAAAGAATCTTCAAAAGGCTTACTATGCCTTTTAATAAAGGCCTTGGGGTGTCTGCTTTCCAAAACATGGTCATTTTCGGGTGTTTCTCCTGTCCTGGCACTCCAGGGTCTCAAGAAATGTGAAAAGTCAGGAAATTAGATGCGTAACCAGTGGGTTGAACGAGAAAAAATATGCCACACTCTGTCAGCGGGGAGCTTTCCCCGCCGTCATAATACAATGATCATTATTGCCCGCTATAGCTGGTGGCACTGATCATTCAGGCTGGCTATACATAAGTTGATCGATAGTTTGACTTGTGTACAACCAGCTAGCCTACACATGGATAGAAATTCAGCTAGTTCTTGCTGAACTGTCCAAATTTCGATCCATGTATGGCCGGCTTTAGTAAGGGGCTGTAATAATTGTCCGGTGGTAAAGAATGGGTTACAGCCCAAATACCTGTCCATGATTCAGGTCCACGGCAGCCTGTAAACACACAATATCCTGCCTGTCTCCATTGTGACCCTGGACATATTGTTATCGGCTCTTCCAGACCTTTGTTACAGGTAATTAGCTATAACAAAGAGCTGGAAGATCTGATAACAATATGTTCAGGGTCACAGTGGACCTGCATCATGTCACGGATTGGGCAAATGGCCTGTAACCCATTCTGTACCACTGGCCAATTATTATAGCCAGTTACTGAGAAATTACTGTAGCCATTGGATGCCCCTTACAGCCAGGGAACTAGTATTTTTAGGAGGGGAGTCCAGCGATGTTGGGTCTCCATACTGGTTCCATGCAGGTTTTATTGAAATTACAAAAAAAAATTTTTACCCACCATTATGCCCATTACCATTGCCTGGTAATATTTTGGTATTGGAGGGGTGGAGGAGGTGACTTTGCTGAGATGGGCGATTGGGAAGGAGACGGCACGTCAAAGAATGGAAGCAGAATTCCAGTACAGATGGAAGAGCGGGAAAATCCCTTTTCTAGGTCTTGTTTATGCTTGCAGTTCGGGGGGCATGGTGGTAAAAATAGCAGGGTTGTACACATGCCACAGATGTAGCAAAAAATGTTAACCCATGTCGCAGTTGGCGGGCGATACCACTCCTGAACGTGACCAGTTCAGGTAAATAGGCTGTGCCTCAGCCACGTGCAATGCATGCAGTTGTGGCAGGGCACTGCAGGCTTTTAAGGGTTAAAACAGGTGATGAGGAGGCGATATAACCTCTCACAGATGGCTTTTAACTGCCCTCTGAAAAGCGATCGAAGTAAGAGGTGGCAATTTAAACAAAAGAGAGTAGGAAGAGTCTTTTCTACTGAACCCTTTGTTGACCCCATTTTATATCTAATGAAGGCTAATTGGGTGTAAAAAAAAAGGTGGCAAATAAAGGGTTAAATGGAAAAGACCAAGAACAAGAAAGAAAACCTTTTTTTCTTTTTTTTTTTCTCCTTAGGCCCTGGCAGGGCACCAGGTAGAGCAGGGGCGGGCATGTGCTAAGAAAAAGACAGCAGAATAAAAATGAGCTATGGGAAAGAACCTGGCATAGTTGCCAGTACTATGCATGCGCACAAACGTGTGCGTTAGGGTGGGTGCTCCTTCCTCCTGGGTATCCTGTATTCCTTGGACCCAGGGCCTGTGCCACCACTAGGCAAACTGGGCAGCTGCCTAGGGCGCACTGCTGCCTAGGGCGCCCGGCCACTGGTGTTCCTACTCTCTTCTCTCTGCAGCAAGCAAATAAGTCTCAGCATCAGAGCACATAGTGTCGGAGGCGCAGCGGAGGACTGTGTCTGTGTCCGGACTCCTGAATCAATGGAAGCAAGGAAACATTCATTGATGGGTGCTGGTAGGCTGCATTGATGGGGGCTGGTAGGCTGCATTTGATGGGCGCTGGTAGGCTGCATTTGATGGGGGCTGGTAGGCTGCATTTGATGGGGGCTGGTAGGCTGCATTTGATGGGCGCTGGTGAGGTTGCATTGATGGGTGCTGGTGAGGCTGCATTGATGGGCGCTGGTGAGGCAGCATTGATGGGCGCTGGTGAGGCAGCATTGATGGGCGTTGGTGAGGTTGCATTGATGGGCGCTGGTGAGGCAGCATTGATGGACGCTGGTGAGGCTGCATTGATGGGCGCTGGTGAGGCAGCATTGATGGGCGCTGGTGAGGCTGCATTTGATGGGTGCTGGTGAGGCTGCGTTGATGGGCGCTGGTGAGGTTGCATTGATGGGCGCTGGTGAGGCTGCATCGATGGGCGCTAGTGAGGCTGCATTGATGGGCGCTGGTAAGGCTGCATTGATGGGCGCTGGTGGGCTGCATTTGATGGGCGTTTCATTAAAAAGGTGGGGCATACATGGGCAGGGCAAAGGGGGTGGAGCCAAGGGGGGACAGGAAAATTAGGTTTTCTCCTAGGGTGTCAAAGATCCTTGCAACGGCCCTGCTTGGACCTCCTGTTACCGACCTGGCTTGTCTCTGGACCTTCCTGCTGTCTGATTCCTGGTTTGACACTGGCTTGCTCTAACTACTCTCCTGCCCAACTGTGCATGACATTGGCCTGTCACCTGACGACTCTTCTGCCTGCTCCCCTGGATTCCTGTGTATGACCTTGGCTGTTGTTCCTGACCACACTCCGGCCCACTCTCTGCCTTGCCTCTTCATGTAACCTCGGCTTTCATCCGGACTATGCTTTCTCTGTCAAAAATGCACAGGATTGTGCGTTTAAAAAAATCCTTCACCCTTTCCAAAAACGCAGAGGCACAAAAATGCGTTGATGTGAACGTGTTCCATAGGAACCCATGTTAAAAAAATGTCCTGCATTTCTGCAAAAAGCATAAAAAAACGCATTGGTGTGAATGGGGCCCCATAGCGTGATTTACCATTTAAAAGGTACCAAAAGGTAATGTTTTGTAGCTTAAATTAAAATTGGAAATCAGGAAATGATGAATTAAAAAATTCATAATTTCACCAAATTGCAATGGTAGCCTTGCTCCTCCTTCCCTACCCTCCTCATCTCCGTGATGTGCCTGACACTGATAGTTGTCTTGCATTGCATACAATACATGCGCTTGGGAGGGTAAGGAAGATTTACCCCCCTTTCAAGACCTGGCTATTTTTTTGCTATACGGCACTGCGTTACTTTAACTAATAACTGTGCGGTCATGTGACGCTGTACCCAAATAAAATTGATATTTTTTTCCCCCACAAATAGAGCTTTCTTTTGGTGGTATTTTATCACCTCTGCAGTTTTTACTTTTTGTGCTATAAACAAAAAAGACTAACAATTTAAAAAAAAAAGAATAAAAATAAATAAATAAAAATAAATAAATATATATATATATATATATATATATATATATATATATATATATATATATATATATATATATATATATATATATATATATATATATATATATATATATATATATATATATATATATATATATATATATATATATATATATATATATATATATATATATATATATATATATGTTTTACTTTGGCTATAAAACACATCCAATAATTTTTTTTTTAAATCTTATCAATTTCTTCTTTATCAATTTAGGCCAATATGTATTCTGCTACAAATTTTTGGTAAAAAAAATCCCAATAAGCACATATTGATTGGTTTACGAGAAAGTTATAGCGTCTACAGACTATATATTTATGGAATTTTTTTTTTTTTTTACTAGTGATGGTGGCAATCAGTAACGTACAGCGGGACTGCGACATTGCGGCGGACATTCTGACACTGACTTGACACTTTGTGGGGACCGGTGATCCTAATACAGTGATCAGTGCTAAACAATATGTGTACAAATGACACTGGCTGGGAAGGGGTTAACATCAGGGGCGATCAAAGGGTTAACTGTGTGCCTAGCCAGTGTTTATCTACTGTGTGTGCTGCTTTTACTAAGGGATGTAATGGATTCTAGTCCCTGGTTTGCAGGAACACAACATTTTTACATAAGCAGATTCTCGTTCTGTGTTGTTTACTAATGATTGGCGGGTGCCACCAGGGCCGTTTTTTCCACTGGGCATGCTGGGCAGTTGCCCGGGGGCCCCACTTGTCTGGAGGGCCCCATCCAGGGCTGATCCTCAGCGCTGCAATCTGCTGCTTAAATTGACCTACTGCACTGGCTGCTCACTTCGCCGTCCAGCATCTAGCTAGCAACCAGTGACGTCAATCAGAGAGGCCGCGGCCGCCCCAGCATTCATAGCGCACCGCGGCTGCCCCAGTGGCTTGTGGACAGGCTCCACCCACCTCTGCCATGTTCTTCAGACAGCATGGAGAGGGAGTAGAGCGGAAAGACGGCCCTTGATAGCTGGCGCTGCCTTGCTGCTGTGAGTGACACACTGTACTGCACCAGGCCAGCGGCCTCAAGTAAGTCTAACAATGTTTACTTAAGTAAGTTCAAGTTGTGCATCAAACACAGCCACTGTCTGTGCCCCTCAAAAGCTGCCACTGTGCCCATCAAACACAGCCACTGTGCCCATCAAAGCTGCCACTGTGCCCATTAAAATCTGCCACTGTGCCCATCAAAGCTGCCACTGTGCCCATCAAAGCTGCCACTGTGCCCATTAAAAGCTGCCACTGTGCCCATTAAAAGCTGCCACTGTGCCCATCAAATGCTGCCAATGTGCCCAAACGCTGCCGCTGTGCCCATCAAACTCGTGTTATATTGTCCAAACGTTGTGTTAATGTTTAAAGTGGAAGTAAACCCCCCTATCGTTTTTAGCCAAGGAAGCTGCCATCTTTGCCTCTGTTTAATCTTCAACTGCCACGGTGCTGCACATGTGATCCGTTATGACACCAGCCATTGGATGGTTTGACTGTTTGGTTGAGAGCACAGCCAATGTGCAGTTAGCATTCCCGGCATGCCTTTTTTTTGAAACTGTTAAATCGATGGGTTTACTTCCGCTTTAAACACTGCTTTTGTTGGAAGTACCAATAAATATAGCCTTATTGATAATTTGCATTTTTATTCTCGTGCGTGATCGTGTAGACAGGGCCCCAGTGCACTGTATTGCCCGGGGGCCTATAATGCTCTTAAGATGGCCCTGGGTGCCACAGGACATTGAGTGCCCGCCACCCGCAGATCAACTTCTGCTGTAAATGATCACAGCAGAAGTGCCCCGTTGGCAGCGCGCAATGCTCCCCCTGCAGGCGGAAGTCTGGAATGACATACATACACATCGAATAGAAGTCAGAGAGCCCGTCCACCTTTCTCTTTTACATATAAGCTCACCGCTTTCATCCAGTAGCTCAGAGTGAAGCGGCAGGTGGTAGTGAGGGGGTCCCAGTTCAACTTTTGCATCAAGGCCTACCAGCTTTAACCACTTGCTTACCGGGCACTTATATCCCCTTCCTGCCCAGGCCAATTTTCAGTATACAGCATTCTCACAATTTGAATGACAATTGCGCAGTCATGCAACACTGGACTCATATGTAATTTTTATCATTTCTTTCACACAATTAGACCTTGCTTTTGGTGGTATTTAGTCACCACTGTGGTTTTTATTGTTTGCTAAATAAACCAAAAAAAAGACAGCAAATTTGGGAAAAAAACAAAATGTTTTTCATATTTTGTTATAAAATTTTGCAAACAGATAATTTTTCTCCTTCACTGATGGGCACTGATGAGGGGGGCACAGATAGGCTGCACTGATGATGCGGCACTGATGGACACTGATAGGTGGCACTGATGGGCACTGATCAGGAGGAACTGATAAGGCTGCACTGATGGGCACTGATAGGTGGCATTGATAGGTGGCATTGATAGGTGGTATGGAGAGGTGGCACTGATAGGCGGCACTGATGAGCACTGATAGGCAGCACTGATGGGCACTGATAGGTGACACTGATGAGCACTTATAGGCAGCACTGATGGGCACTGATAGGCGGCACTGATGAGTACTGATAGGCAGCACTGATGGGCACTAATAGGCAGGAATGGTGGGCACTGATCAGGAGGCACTGGTGGTCACTAATTGGCAGCACTGGTGGGTGGCACAGGTGGGCACTGTGTAGCAGTACTGATGGGCACCGATAGATGGCAATGGTGGGCACGGATTTGCAGCACTGGTTGTTACTTAGGGGGCCGATGTCCCTCTAACAGAAGCATCGGTCCCCGATAACCGACTTCTGTTTACTTCCGTGATCAGCTGTCATTGGCTGACAGCTGATTACATGGTAAAAGGCCCGCTGTGATTGGCCCTTTACCCTGCTCTGTGATCAGCCGAGTCTGAAGAACTCGGCGATCACAGAGTGAGACCCATGAGGCGCATGGGCAGTGCGAGAACGGGAGGATGTACATGGACCCCCCTCCCGGTATTTGAGGTCCGTGTTGTAGCCATCTTTCAGCTATAGCACGGACGTTAAGTGGTTAACCGCTTCAGATCCGCGCTATAGCTGAATGACGGCTACAGCGCGGACCAACTTTGCTGGAAGGCATCAATAGATGTCCTCCCGTGCTCGAGCGGCCCCTTACCACGTGATCAGCTGTCAGCCAATGACAGATGATCATGTGATGTAAACATAGCCGGTAATTGGCTATTTTTTGTCCTCACGCTTACAGTGTGAGGAGGAAAAAAAAGCCGATCACCGGTGGTTGTCAGAGGGACATCAGTCCCGATCAAGGAAAGCAGCCGCCAACTCATCTGTGTCCACCTGTGCCACCTGCCAGTGCCACCTACCAGTGCCGTCTACCAGTGCCCACCAGCACCACCTACCAATGCCCACAGTGCCACCCATCAGTGCCCACATTGCCACCTATCAATATCACCAATCAGTGCCTCATCAACAGTGCTGCCCATCAGTGTCACCTACCAGTGCCCATCAGTGCCACCCATCAGTGTCCATCAGTTCCATCTATCAGTGCCACCTATCAGTGCCACCTATCAGTGCCACCCATCAGTGTCATCTATCAGTAGTACCTATCAGTAACACCTATCAGTGCCACCCATCGGTTCCACCCATCAGTGCCCCCCCATCAGTGCCATCTTATCAGTGGCCATCAGTGCCTCCTTATCTGTGCCCATCAGTGCCGCCTTATCTGTGCCTATCGGTGCCCATCAGTGCAGCCTATCAGTGCCGGCTCATCAGCGCATATCATTGAAGGAGAAAAATTACCTGTTTACAACATTTTATAACAAACTATAAAACATGATTTTTTTTTTCAAAATTTTCCATCTTTTTTGGTTTGTTTAAAAAAAATAAAAACCCCAGCTGTGTTAAAATACCACCAAAAGAAAGCTCTATTTGGTCTGGGCAGGAGGGGGGTTTAAGTGCCCGGTAAGCAAGTGGTTAAGCTATGTCTCTGAGCTTTGAGCTTCAAGCTACAAAACACTCAGGTGTGAATAGGACCTGTACCACACCTGGTTGGAGGCCGACTTGACGAGAGGACTTCCCTTGTGGCTGATTGCTGAGCACCCCCAAAAGGTGAGAACAGGAAGTGCAAGGCCCAAAAGAAGCACATGTGTCTTTCAGGTAGCTCTGCTGGTGGTTTCTGTCTGCGGAGTCCATCGGATAGTTGTCAGCTGGTCTATCAGGACTGATCGGATCTCTGCTTCCACTCATACGCTGATGACACCCAATTATACTTTCGGATCACCGGACAAAAAGACCATCATCGGCAATTAGAAAACTGCCTCACTCGAATAGACGACTGGATGACTGCCAGCTCTCTTAAACTCAACGAATCAAAAACAGAACTTCTTATTCTACATGCAAACCAAAACTCCCGAACCAAGATCCCTTGGACACCTCCTACCATCCTTGGACAGACCATCTCCCCAAGAACCAAGGCCAAGAGCCTCGGAGTCATTTTTGACTCAGAAATGTCAATGGAGGCACAAATAGGATCAGTAGTTAGCGGATCTCACCATCTCCTTCGCCTTCTACGCAGACTCATCCCCTTCATTCCAAAGGAGGACAAAGCAGTGGTAGTTGGAACAGTCATTAATTCGCGACTGGACTACGCAAACTCCCTCTACATAGGGTTACCCCAATATCAACTTGCACGCTTACAACTTATCCAAAACACGGCGGCAAGGCTGATAACAGGAAAAAAACCCTGGGAATCCATCTCCCCTTCCCTGAGGAGCCTACATTGGCTAACCGTAAAGAATCGGGTCATTTTCAAGACCCTCTGCCTCACCCACAAATGCACCCATGGAGACGCGCCTCAATACCTTCTCGAGAAAATAAAACGCTACACACCCAATCGCAGTCTTCGATCGTCCGACCAAAACCTCCTCCTCATCCCCAAGTCCCGCTACAAATCAAAAGGGGAACGAAGATTCGCTGTCCAAGGACCACGGCTATGGAATGCACTACCAACCTACATCCGCTTGGAAGAAAACCATCAGGTCTTCAGGAAAAAACTCAAGACCCACCTCTTCTAAGAAGCTTGACAACAAAGCACTAATTACAGCGCCTTGAGGCGATTCGGTTCGCATTGTAGCGCTATACAAATTATTCATTCATTCATGGCAGGACCTCTTGGAGATGCAGCAGGACTAAGGCAGTAGCCACAAGCAAGATGGCACCAGAGGAGTTTGCGTGGCAAGACTGCCAGGACCAGGACATATAGATTATGATGGTCAGCAGTATGTAACAAACACTGCACATTACATACGCCCAACTTCTGCACTCTGTATGGTGTATTGTACATCGCATACCCTGACCAGTGTTGGTCATCTTACTTTAAAAAAGTAATTAGTTAAGTTACAAATTATTTCTCCCAAAAAGTAATTGCGTTAGTAACTCAGTTACTACATTGGAAAAGTAATTAGTTACACAGCAAAGTAACTGACTTTTTTTTTTTAAATATTCTATACGTGTAACTAAGGGGCGGGTCTAGAATTACTGTAAGCAAGGGGTGCATTTATTATTATTGTTATATATCGTGTAACCAAGGGGCTGCTCTATTATTACTTTAACCAAGGGGCAGATCTGTTATAGCGTGTAAGCAAGGGGCGGGTCTATTATTATTATATCGTGTAAGGGGCGGATGGCTACAGAAGAGGGCGAATGTTAAATTAATGGGCAGAGCTCGATATATAACAATAATAATAAATGCGCCCCTTGGTTACAGTAATACTAGACTCGCCCCTTAGTTACACGATAGACGCCCCTTGCAGAGTAGCACGAGCATCAGGAGCGTGCGGCATCGCCTCGTACAATTACATGTTAACTGCGCCTGCGCGGTGTAGAGTTCACTCAGAGCTGTTTAGGTTCGGCAATTTTCGGAAGCTCCGTAGTCCTTCGTACTGCGCAAGCGCTGCGCCTGCGCAGTACAGGGGGTCCTTATCTGGCGGGGGAACTTTTTCGGCAGGACACCGGAATTACACTACTGCCATCTAGTGGTGGTAGATGTAATTGGGGTAACTAAGCCAAAGTAATGGGAACTGAGTTACCATGAGGGGAAAAGTAATCAGTTAGATTACTCGTTACCCTCTAAAGTAACTGCGTTAAGTAACTCAGTTTATTTTAACTCAGTTACTTACATCACTGACCCTGACCAGCCAAGAAAAATACCCTCAGTAAAAATCCTCCTTTCCCAAGCAAAATCACTCCCCCAGTAAACACAGCACCCCCTCCGAGACAACACACAACCAGCAAAAATATGCCCCCTCCCAAGCAAAACCCCTCAGCAATAATCCATCACCTGCAATCACCCCCCTACAGTTACCCCTGAGGACAAATCTTCCTTCTCATAAAGTCACAATTATTTAGGCAGAAGTACCCCCCCCCCCCCAAGGGAAAATCCCTCAGACAACCAAAAGTCTCCCACCTACCAGAAAAAATATCCCCCTCCCCCAAAACAAGGTAGTCAGGCACGACTACAAGCCCCCCCCCCTCATTCCCCGCTCCGCTCGCGGCGCCAGCATCCTTACTGTGGGCACCCGGCTGTGGCTTCACAGCCGGGCACCCACTGCGCATGCGCGAGCGGCGCCGCACGCCGTGATACACCGCTCAGTCACCTGGGACCTGTCACATGTCCCAGATGACTGACTGCCGAGGGAAAGTGACGTTTTTAGCCCAGGCAAAAGAGGCAGATTTCGTGGGACCGCCTAGCAACAGGGAGAAATTGGTGAGTAAAAACATTTTTTTTATCCAATTAATTTTTTTTAGCTCATTTGCTGCACAGACCATTAATGTTGAAATTTTGGGGGAAACACCACTTTAAATACAAGAACAATTGAGATCCTATTCCTGGGAGGTTTAGAACTTTTCTGATCTGAACCAACAGAAAAATTGAGACATGTGGGGAGGGATAGTGACATCTTGTGGCTGAATACACATAATACAATGGTTGATGGCAGGACACAGATAAGTTTTGTTTTTCTTTAAAACTCCACTTTCGTGGAAATAAAATACAAAAAATAAAAAATAAATTATAAAGCATATACAAGTGTTACACAAGCCATGTTATGATTTAACCACTTCAGGACAGAGACCATTTCTGACACTTGTTGTTTAAGTTAAAATCTGTATATTTTTCTAGAAAACTACTTAGAA
This sequence comes from Lithobates sylvaticus, assembly GCA_028564925.1. NCBI lineage: Eukaryota > Metazoa > Chordata > Amphibia > Anura > Ranidae > Lithobates > Lithobates sylvaticus. The sequence continues at coordinate 517,824,077 of CM053030.1, read as the reverse complement.
CCCCCAAACATTATATATATATATATATATATTTTTTAGAAAAGACACTGGAGAATAAAATGGTGGTTGTTACAATATTTTATATCACAGCGTTCTTTCATACGCAATTTTTTGGGGGAAAAAATACACTATTTTGAATAAAAAAATAAAAAAAACAGTAAAGTTAGCCCATTTTTTTTTTGTATATTGTGAAAGATAATGTTACGCCGAGTAAATAGATACCCAACATGTTACGGTTTAAAATTGCGCACACTTGTGGAATGACGACAAACTATGGTACTCAAAAATCTCCATAGGCGACGCTTTAAAATGTTTTACCGGTTACCAGTTTAAAGTTACCGAGCAGGTATAGCACTAGAATTATTGCTCTCGCTCTGATGATCACGGCGATACCTCATATGTGTTATTTGAACACCATTTACATTTGCAGGGGCGTGACCTACGTATGCGGTTTCTTTGGCGCGCGAGGACAGAGGTGCTTTAAAAAAATAAATGTTAATTGGTTTATTTATTCATTTATTTATTTTACTCTGTGTTCCTCTGTACAAGGATCAGTTCTCCTCTGCCCTGACAGGACATGGATCTGTGTGTTTACTCTGCTCTGTGATGAGCAATCGCGGGTGCACGGCGGACATCGTGGCCGCCGGGCACGCGCATCGGGTCCCCAATGATGTGGCGGCGCGCGCTCTCCACAATGCTGGGAAGCCGAGGACATCATATGACCACACACCCGGAGGGAGGAAGGGTTCCTGCCGCCGTCATTTTACTATACTGCGGAAGGGAACTGGTTAAAGTGGTGTTGCACAGAAAAAAAAAAAGATCATTAAAATTCCTAAAAAAAGAAAAAAAAAACATTTGGAATTTTTTTTTTAACTCACCACTAAATGCCTGTTGCTAGGGGGTCCCTCGTAGTCTGCCTGGGCTGGTGACATCACTTCCCCTCGGTGCAGGAAGGGCTCAGCTCTGACCCCTCCCTCCTGTCAGTCATCTGGGACATGTGACAGGTCCCAGATGACTGCGCGGCCAATTGCGGCTCGTGTCGCCGCTCGGGCATGCGCAGTGCATGCCCGGCTGTGAAGCCACAGCCGGGTGCCTACAGTTAGAATGCCTGCGTTGCCGAGCGGAGGGGGGGACGAGCGAGGCTTCGACCCCCCGCATCGCTGGACCCTGGGACAGGTAAGTGTCCGATTATTAAAAGTCAGCAGCTGCAGTATTTGTCTGACTTTTAATTTATTTTTTTTTTAATGGAAACTCCTCTTTAAGGTCATTATGTATTCTGCTACATGCCTTTGGTATAAAAAAAAAAAAAAAATCCCAATAAGCGTATATTGATTGGTTTGTGTGAAAATTCTAGCGCCTACAAACAATGGCAGGGGCCTATCTCATTTCTTGCGACCAGAACAAGCCAGGAAAGTACAAATACCCCCCAAATGACCCCTTTTTTGAAAGAAGACATTCCAAGGTATTTAGTAAGAGGCATGGTTAGTTTTTTGATGTTGTCATTTTTTTCCCACAATTCTTTGCAAAATAAAAAAAAATTTCCCCACAAAATTGTCATTGTAATAGGTTATTTCTCTCACATGGCATATGTATACCACAAATGACACCCCAAAATTACGATACCACATGTGTGGGACTTTTCCCCAGCCTGGCCACTTAGAGAGGCCCAACATGCAGGGAGCGCCATCACGTGTTCTAGGAACATAAATTACACATCTAACTTGTTGACTACCTATTACACTTTTGAAGGCCCTGAAGCACCAGGACAATGACACGTGACACTGACGTGGCACTGATGACAGATGGCACTGATATGTGGCACTGATGACACGTGACACTGATGTGGCACTGATGACAGATGCCACTAATATGGGGCACTGATGACACGTGACACTGATGACAGATGGCACTAATATGTGGCACTGATGACAGATGCCACTAATATGGGGCACTGATGACACGTGACACTGATGACAGATGGCACTAATATGTGGCACTGATGACAGATGGCACTTATACGTGGCACTGATATCATGTGGCACTAATACGTGGCACTGATGAGAGATGGCACTAATACGTGGCACTGATGACAGATGGCACTAATACGTGGCACTGATGACACGTGACACTGATGACAGATGGCACTGATACGTGCCATTGATACACTTCAGTGTCACGTGTCATCAGTGCCACATATTAGTACCATCTGTCAGTGCCACGTATCAGTGCCATCTGTCATCAGTGCCACCTGTCACGTGCCATCTGTTATCAGTGTCACCAATTACATAATCTTTAATCACTCCTTTTATGACTATGTTTATTTTACCTGCACACAACACTCACACCCATGTATCCTTCCTTAACCATTTGGTTCTTATACATCCACTTTCATACCATTTCCAAACACTTTTTACACGTTTTCAATCCTTTACCCTTTTCACATTCTCTGTGACATCATTCACCACTCCATTCCCTGAGTACATAGATGTGGCCACTTTTGGCTCATTCACACTATTGATTTAATCCTTGATATTATTATTCACCCTCTCTTTCACACTACTAGGAATTCAATACCACCAATATTCTCCCCTCTATTCATTTAATTACTCTAACCTATGATGGATTATTTTAATATTGTCTGCCCGTTCATTAGTTAAGTTAAATATAGTTAACACAATAAACTTTTAACTTCTATGGGTTCCCCATGAGCTAACGCTCTGGTAATTGCCATAGGTCCTGGCCTCGCCACCTCTGGCACGCTGCGGTGGGGGGACACCTGTTTACGTGCGACTCCTCGTAAGCCGCATTGAGTGAATCCTCGTCCCTTTTTTGGTATCTCGCTGTGGCATGGAGGCGCGCAGAATGGTCTGATAGCTATGTGGGGGACCTCCTGACTGAGAGGCATCTGATCTCCAAATGCAGTGGTAACTATGTACTACGTGTTACTAAACATTTTTTTACATATATTATATTTCGTTTTTTAACAAATTTTATATAGTGTTACAAATTTTTCTTTTTCGAGCAAACTTATCCTCTGAAGAGACCCCAAACACTACCTGATTTTGCACTGCGTCGCTTTAACTGACAATTGCGCGGTCGTGCGACGTGGCTCCCAAACAAAATTGACATCCTTTTTTTCCCAAAAATAGAGCTTTCTTTTGGTGGTATTTGATCGCCCCTGCGGTTTTTATTTTTTGTGCTATAAAACAAAAAAGAGCTACAATTTTGAAAAAAACGCATTATTTTTTACTTTTAGCTAAAATAAATATCCCCCAAAAATATATAAAAATATATATTTTTTCCTCAGTTTAGGCCGATACGTATTCTTCTACATATTTTTGGTAAAAAAAAAAATCGCAATTAGTGATTATTGATTGGTTTGCGCAAAAGTTATAGCGTTTACAAAATAGGGGATAGTTTTATAGCATTTCTATTAATATTTTTTTTTTTACTATTAATGGCGGCGATCAGATTATTGTGACTGCGACATTATGGCGAACACATCAGACATTTTTGACACATTTTTGGGATCATTATCACTTATACAGCAATCAGTGCTATTTAAATGCACTGATTCCTGTGTAAATGATACTGGCAGTGAAGGGGTTAACCACTAGGTGGCAGTGTAGGGGTTAAGTGTTCCTAGAGGCATGTTACTAACTGTGGGGGGGGGGCGTGGCTGTGATCTAGTGAACACTGATCTCCTCTCCAATCACAGGGAGCAGAGATCGGTGTCACTAGTTGCTAGGCAGAACGGGAAGATGCTGTTTACTTCCGCACCTCCACGTTCAGCCATCCCGTGAGACGATCGCGGGTGTCCCCGCGGCGATCGAGTCCACAGGACCCGCGACCTGACTCACGGGAGTCCCGACCGGCGCGCGCTCGATGGCACAGCGGCAATCTTAAAGGGGACGTACCTGTACGCCCTTTTGCCTGTCCGTGCCATTCTGTCGACGTACATCGTCGTGCGGCGGCCGGGAAGCGGTTAAAGCATAGAATAAGCATAGATAGAAAAAACTTTTACTTTTTAGCACAAATAAAAACAGGCAGTAAAAGAAAACAAAAACAATTAACACAAATCAAAAAATCTACATTAAATCAATTACACATGTAGCGGGTGTTTCACAATATAACCCGCAAATCTCGCCAAGTTGGCCAGAGCAATATACACAGGCGTTCCAGCTTCAGTTAGACCCCTTTCACACTGGGGCGTTTTTCAGGCGTTTTTCAGGCGCTTTAGCGTTAAAAAAAGCGCCTGTAAATCGCTTGAAAGAAGCCTCATCTGCAATCACAAAGTAAAAGCCCGAGTGCTTTCACACTGAGGCGCTGCGCTGGCAGGGCGTCAGAAAAAGTCCTACAAGCAGCTTCTTTGCAGCGCTTTTGGATCGGTGAATACACGGCTCCTAAAGCGCTCCTTCCCATTGAAATCAATGGGAAGCGCCTGCAAAACGCCTGAAAAGCGCTTTTGGCAGCGGCGCTTTGTGGGCGCTTTTAACCCTTTATTTGGCCACTAGCAGGGGTTAAAAGCGCCCCACTAGAGCTCGAAAAACGCTGGTAAAGCGCTGCTAGTTTAAGCGGCGCTTTACGAGCGTTTTTCGGGCGCTGGCAGTGTGAAAGGGCTCTTAAAGCACTTGGGCTTTCACATTGGGATTGCAGATGAGCCTTCTTTCAAGCGCTTTACAGGCGCTTTTTTTTAACGCTAAATTGCCTGAAAAACGCCTAAAAAGTGCCTGAAAAACGCCCCAGTGTGAAAGGGGTCTTAGGGAGAAGCTGCCTGTCATGTCTGGGCTTTTTCAAACCCTCCCCCCCTTCCTCTCTAATGCCCCGTACACACGGTCGGAAATTCCGACCACAAAATCCGTCGGATGTTTTCCGACGGATTTCGTCCGACGCTGGTGTTGCATACACACGGTCGGACAAAGTTGTCGGAAAATCTGATCATTCTGAACGTGGTGACGTTCGTTGCGTACGACGGGACTACGTAGAGGCTAGTAGCCAATAGCTTTGGTCTTGTAATGTGATCTGAGCATGTGTGGCACTTTGTCCATCGGAATTCGCTACACACGATCGGAAGAAGTCCGATAGGACTTTGTTGTCGGAAAATTTGAGAGCAGGATCTCAAACTTTTTCCGTCGGAAATTCCGACGGAAAAAGTCCGATGGAGCCCACACATGGTCGGAATTTCCGACAACATGATCCGATAGGACATTTTCCGTCGGAAAATCCAGGGAGCAGCAAAGTACTGTGGAATAGAAAGTCCAGCACAATGCAGCCTGACTGACTGAAGTAACAGGACTACAAATCACAGGCTGCATTGCGAGTGGCATAGGGTGCCCACATGTCCAGGAATTGCACCCGGCCCTGGGTCGATCTAATGCCCCCTAAAATAGCCTTTGCATCGTATGTCGGTAACTGTCTCAGCCTGTGGTGGACCCCTAGCTGGCAGAGACCCTTCACCACCGCCGCTGGCTCAGTGCCCAAACTGGTTGCTACCTGCCGCCCGCTTGGCGTGTAGCAACTAGGGTTGCCACCTGTACGGGATTCACCCGGACAGTCCGGGTTCTGAATCATCTGCCCGGTTTTCAGACTCTCTGAAACCCGGACAGACCATTCAGATAGGGGAGTTCCTCTAGTATATTTGTCACTGTGGAGACAGCAGCAGTGTCACTGCTTCTCCATAAATACACTGTGCTGGTGTGTTTTTTATATATATAATCATTGCTGTCCCCCCCCCCCCCCCCCCTCCAGGCTCCTGTAGGGTCTCTTATCAGTGACTTAACTCCCCCCCCCCCCCCCCCCCTGTGATCACTAGTGCGGTGTGCCGGGAGGCGGAGCTGAGGAGGAGAGATCATGTCAGGAGGAGTAGATGATGTCGGGCTGGCGCTGCTCACACTACATGAAGGGAAGAGGTGAGCTGAGAGTTTCTCTGAGTCTCCTGGGGTGGAAAGCTGACAGGACTTGTTTTTCAGTAGTTGCTGTGAAGGGTTAAGGTGACAGGAGGAGGATCGTTCTGAAGTGTGTCTGATCATATCTTCCAAGCTGTGTCTGTACAAACATCCCCCCCTCAGTCCAGATAATGTGCAGTCATTTATGACCATTCATTAACCCTGTGTGTGTGGAGAGTGTAAACTTCTGATTGTACAGAGCTTGGACAACACAGGGATATATGAATGGTCATACATTACATTCACATCATCTTTATATACAGAGTGCTGGGAGATGGCAGTTTTCATTGTTGTAAATTTTAGTGGCTTTTGTTTTTATATACATCACTGTTTCTCAGCCCCCAACTCCCCCCAGGTGCACCACCCCCCCCCCCCACCACTTCATATATCCAGCTGGCATCATCCCCTCCGCACTGCTCACCTACTGCCCCCACCATCCCCTCCGCACTGCTCACCTACTGCCCCCACCATCCCCTCCGCACTGCTCACCTACTGCCCCCACCATCCCCTCCGCACTCCTCACCTACTGCCCCCATCATCCCCTCCGCACTCCTCACCTACTGCCCCCACCATCCCCTCCGCACTCCTCACCTACTGCCCCACCATCCCCTCCGCACTCCTCACCTACTGCCCCATCATCCCCTCCGCACTCCTCACCTACTGCCCCCACCATCCCCTCCGCACTCCTCACCTACTGCCCCACCATCCCCTCCGCACTCCTCACCTACTGCCCACATCCATCCCCTCCGCACTCCTCACCTACTGCCCCCACCATCCCCTCCGCACTCCTCACCTACTGCCCACACCATCCCCTCCGTACTCCTCACCTACTGCCCACACCATCCCCTCTGCACTCCTCACCTACTGCCACCACCATCCCCTCCGCACTCCTCACCTACTGCCCCCACCATCCCCTCCGCACTCCTCACCTACTGCCCCACCATCCCCTCCGCACTCCTCACCTACTGCCCACACCATCCCCTCCGCACTCCTCACCTACTGCCCCCACCATCCCCTCCGCACTCCTCACCTACTGCCCCCACCATCCCCTCCGCACTCCTCACCTACTGCCCCACACCATCCCCTCCGCACTCCTCACCTACTGCCCACACCATCCCCTCCGCACTCCTCACCTACTGCCCACACCATCCCCTCCGCACTCCTCACCTACTGCCCCACCATCCCCTCCGCACTCCTCACCTACTGCCCACACCATCCCCTCCGCACTCCTCACCTACTGCCCCCACCATCCCCTCCGCACTCCTCACCTACTGCCCACACCATCCCCTCCGCACTCCTCACCTACTGCCCCCACCATCCCCTCCGCACTCCTCACCTACTGCCCACACCATCCCCTCCGCACTCCTCACCTACTGCCCCCACCATCCCCTCCGCACTCCTCACCTACTGCCCACACCATCCCCTCCGCACTCCTCACCTACTGCCCCCACCAACCCCTCCGCACTCCTCACCTACTGCCCACACCATCCCCTCCGCACTCCTCACGTACTGCCCACACCATCCCCTCCGCACTCCCCTCCCCCCACCATCCCCTCCGCACTCCTCACCTACTGCCCACATCATCCCCTCCGCACTCCTCACCTACTGCCCCCACCATCCCCTCCGCACTCCTCACCTACTGCCCACACCATCCCCTCCGTACTCCTCACCTACTGCCCACACCATCCCCTCCGCACTCCTCACCTACTGCCACCACCATCCCCTCCGCACTCCTCACCTACTGCCACCACCATCCCCTCCGCACTCCTCACCTACTGCCACCACCATCCCCTCCGCACTCCTCACCTACTGCCCCCACCATCCCCTCCGCACTCCTCACCTACTGCCCACACCATCCCCTCCGCACTCCTCACCTACTGCCCACACCATCCCCTCCGCACTCCTCACCTACTGCCCACCACCATCCCCTCCGCACTCCTCACCTACTGCCCACACCATCCCCTCCGCACTCCTCACCTACTGCCCCCACCATCCCCTCCGCACTACTCACCTACTGCCCACACCATCCCCTCCGCACTCCTCACCTACTGCCCCACCATCCCCTCCGCACTCCTCACCTACTGCCCACACCATCCCCTCCGCACTCCTCACCTACTGCCCACATCATCCCCTCCGCACTCCTCACCTACTGCCCCCACCATCCCCTCCGCACTCCTCACCTACTGCCCACACCATCCCCTCCGTACTCCTCACCTACTGCCCACACCATCCCCTCTGCACTCCTCACCTACTGCCACCACCATCCCCTCCGCACTCCTCACCTACTGCCCCCACCATCCCCTCCGCACTCCTCACCTACTGCCCCCACCATCCCCTCCGCACTCCTCACCTACTGCCCACACCATCCCCTCCGCACTCCTCACCTACTGCCCACACCATCCCCTCCGCACTCCTCACCTACTGCCCCCACCATCCCCTCCGCACTCCTCACCTACTGCCCACACCATCCCCTCCGCACTCCTCACCTACTGCCACCACCATCCCCTCCGCACTCCTCACCTACTGCCCACACCATCCCCTCCGCACTCCTCACCTACTGCCACCACCATCCCCTCCGCACTCCTCACCTACTGCCCACACCATCCCCTCCGCACTCCTCACCTACTGCCCCCACCATCCCCTCCGCACTCCTCACCTACTGCCCACACCATCCCCTCCGCACTCCTCACCTACTGCCCCCACCATCCCCTCCGCACTCCTCACCTACTGCCCACACCATCCCCTCCGCACTCCTCACCTACTGCCCCCACCATCCCCTCCGCACTCCTCACCTACTGCCCACACCATCCCCTCCGCACTCCTCACCTACTGCCCACACCATCCCCTCCGCACTCCTCACCTACTGCCCCCACCATCCCCTCCGCACTCCTCACCTACTGCCCACACCATCCCCTCCGCACTCCTCACCTACTGCCCCCACCATCCCCTCCGCACTCCTCACCTACTGCCCACACCATCCCCTCCGCACTCCTCACCTACTGCCACCACCATCCCCTCCGCACTCCTCACCTACTGCCCACACCATCCCCTCCGCACTCCTCACGTACTGCCCCCACCATCCCCTCCGCACTCCTCACCTACTGCCCACACCATCCCCTCCGCACTTCTCACCTACTGCCCCCACCATCCCCTCCGCACTCCTCACCTACTGCCCACACCATCCCCTCCCCTCCTCACTCCTCACCTACTGCCCACACCATCCCCTCCGCACTCCTCACCTACTGCCCACACCATCCCCTCCGCACTCCTCACCTACTGCCCACACCATCCCCTCCGCACTCCTCTCCTACTGCCCACACCATCCCCTCCGCTCTCCTCTCCTACTGCCCACACCATCCCCTCCGCACTCCTCACCTACTGCCCACACCATCCCCTCCGCACTCCTCACCTACTGCCACACCCATCCCCTCCGCACTCCTCACCTACTGCCCACACCATCCCCTCCGCACTCCTCACCTACTGCCCACACCATCCCCTCCGCACTCCTCTCCTACTGCCCCCACCATCCCCTCCGCACTCCTCTCCTACTGCCCACACCATCCCCTCCGCACTCCTCTCCTACTGCCTACACCATCCCCTCCGCACTCCTCTCCTACTGCCCCCACCATCCCCTCCGCACTCCTCTCCTACTGCCCACACCATCCCCTCCGCACTCCTCTCCTATACATACTACCCCCATCATCCCCTCCGCACCCCTCTCCTATACATACTGCCCCCACCATCCCCTCCGCACTCCTCTCCTATTGCCCCCACCATCCCCTCCGCACTCCTCTCCTATACATACTACCCCCACCATCCCCTCCGCACTCCTCTCCTATACATACTGCCCTCACCATCCCCTCCGCACTCCTCTCCTATACATACTACCCCCACCATCCCCTCAGCACTCCTCTCCTATACATACTACCCCCACCATCCCCTCTGCACTCCTCTCCTATACATACTACCCCCACCATCCCCTCCGCACTCCTTCTGCCACTCTGCATGTTGCAGAGCTTGGTGCCTCTATGCATTGGCCTGCCACAATAATGTTGGCTTCCATGAGACAGCCATCTTTAAACCTGGGGAACCCATGATCTTCAATTGCCCGGAGGCCCCATGAGTTTTCAGTCCGCCCCTGGCCCAGACTGCTCACTGCAATTTTAAGCCAAGAGTGTCAACTTTGTTGACTCTGAGGTAAAGGGGGACTCTTGTGATTAACTCCATATGATTAGAAATGTTATTTAATCACAAAATATATGTATAGTGTATACTACATTAATACATAAAAATGTCCTTGCATTGTACAGAGGTAATGAATTTAATGTACTAAAAAAAATTAAAATTGCCGTGCGCTGCTAATGTGTTCGGGTTTGGCTTGAAGAAAAGGTGGCAACCCTAGTAGCAACCAGTGACGTCACGAGCAGGAGAGAGGCAGAGACCCATCACAGCGGAGGAGATTTAGCTTCACCCACCTCCTCCCTGTATGTTCTCGAGTCCAGCCAGGCAGCGGCATGCAGAAGAAACTTCTGAGACAGACTGCAGTGTAGAAAGGCAAGTAAAATGCTCACCCACCAACATGACAGATCCATTGCGGTTAAAATCCTGTCAGCTCTTCCCCAGCAGCCAGAGTTCTGTGCTGAACTGTCAGCACTTCAAAGAAACTCAGAGTGTGGGTCAGCCTGGAGATAGCGAGCCTCTCAGTGCACCGTGCAGCGGACGGTCGGCAGAGGCAGGAGAGGACACTGACAGATGAGATGACACCCTCCGAGGGATGGAAGGAGGACACATCCTTAGATATCAGGGCAGAGTTCATGCTGGGACTTGAAATCCTTCACTTTTGGGGATGTGACCCCCCCCCCAAAAGTGAAGAACTACAGGTTCCAGCATGAACCCCTTAGAGCTGAAGATGTTTCCTGCATCACTGCATTGCACACATGATAACTCCTCACACCCGGCCCTTCTGTACAGCTGTTCACTGTCTCTTCACTCCCACTACCTGTTTGCCTCTCACTACACCTGCAGCAGCCCCCCCACAATCCCACTGTCCCCCTGTCCATCCCACGGTCCCCCTGTGCACCCTACTGTCCCCCTGTGCACCCCACTGTCCCCCTGTGCACCCCACTGTCCCCCTGTGCATCCCACCGTCCCCCTGTCCATCTAGAGTTGCCACCTCATCCCTTTAAACCCGAACACATATGAATTACACAGGGTCTGAGGCTAATTGAATGCAGGTAAGGCACTAAGTGAGTTTAATTACCATCTTAATCAGCCACAGAACCTGTGTAATTAATATGTGTTCGGGTTTAAAGGGATGAGGTGGCAACTCTATGTCCATCCCACAGTCCCCCTGTGCACCCTACTGTCCCCCTGTGCACCCAACTGTCCCCCTGTCCATCCCACTGCCCCCCTGTGCATCCCACTGTCCCCCTGTGCATCCCACGGTCCCCCTATCCATCCCACGGTCCCCCTGTCCATCCCACAGTCCCCCTGTGCACCCTACTGTCCCCCTGTCCATCCCACTGTCCCCCTGTGCATCCCACTGTCCCTCTGTGCATCCCACTATTCCCCTGTTCATCACACTGTCCCCCTGTCCATCCCACAGTCCCCCTGTGCACCCTACTGTCCCCCTGTGCATCCCACTGTCCCCCTGTGCATCCCACTGTCCCCCTGTGCATCCCACTATTCCCCTGTTCATCCCACTATTCCCCTGTTCATCCCACTGTCCCCCTGTCCATCCCACTGTCCCCCTGTCCATCCCACGGTCCCCCTGTCCATCCCACGGTCCCCCTGTACATCCCACTGTCCCCCTGTGCACCCCACTGTCCCCCTGTCCATCCCACAGTTCCCCTGTCCATCCCACTGTCCCCCTGTGCATCCCACTGTTCCCCTGTCCATCCCACTGTCCCCATGTGCATCCCACTGTCCCCCTATGCATCCCACTGTCTCCCTGTGCATCCCACTGTCCATCCCACTGTCCCCCTGTCCATCCCACTTATTTCATATGCCCCTACCCCAAAAATTGGCAAAAGTCAAGTCAAAAATCATATTTTTTTGGGGGGGGGGGGGGGGGGGTGTCCCTGAATGGCAGTTTGGAAATGTGGTCACCCTAGAGTGGCAGGAAGTTTGTGTGTAAGGGGATAAGGTCACAGGAAGGAGACCTGGGAGTTCTCTTGTTTCCTGGACTCCATAAGGGGACCAGCTTCTCAGTTGTTGTGGAGGAGGATCGTGGCCTACCAAGGGGCACACCATCTACAACTCCAGCCCAAAGGAACAGATTGACCAAGCTGGAGAAGGACGCCCTGCAGCTGTGCGGTATGTCCTAGGAGAGGCCGTTGCAGCAGCTCAGAGACTAAATGGCACTGCGATACACCTGCATCCAGGAGAGACGATCGATTACATGTCTGAGGACCGCTGACTGTGTACAGGATTTGATTTGGTGAGAGGGCTGTGCCCAGGAAACTTTATTGCTTTTCCTAAGACACTACACCTATATAATGTGCACAGGCGCCTGTTAGCTGGATCACACAGAGCTCCTACATTGCCGGTGAAGATAATAGACGCAAAGCTTTGCTCATCGAACATTGTTGCTGTGGCTCTTAAAGGGGACACACCGCGGATATTGAAATTACTTCATTGTGTGTAATAGAGACACTGTAGGCCGGCCTGGGGTTCCCCTTTATTCATAGCATTTCACACATATGAAAAGCTTGTTTTTTGGAGCTTATTGAATCTTTGCATATTAAATAAAATACAATAAAAACGAGAAATAAATATGCTAAAACTCATTAAGTTATTGTAGCAGCGCTTGATATTCAGATCAATGAGTCTGAATGCTAAGTGAAATAAAATAATATAGAGTAATAATAATAAATACAATAAAAGTCCAGCAATATTCAAGATAAGTGGGGGAGAAAAACGGTTCTAAGTTGTTGTCATATATTCTGTTAGACCATCCACCGGCACACTTCACCACGTGCAGTAGGTTGCCCTATGGGGATGCACTCACCAGATATAAAAACAATAAAGGCATGTAATCTCCACTCCTCCTCCACCTTAGCAATTCTCCTCCACAACCTCAGGTCTCCAAATCACAGATGCCACTCATATCATGTTGAAAAAATGATATATCCACATAGTGTAATATTGCTTAAACAATTTATTGAAAACCTCCCAAACGACAAATAAAACAATAACCCCTATGTTATTGTGCGTACCAGAATCAAGTTTAAAATAGGGCAAATGTAAATAGCACTCAGCCTGTAACGTCTGTGTCCCCTTTTCCGGATCTAGGTGGGATCAGTTCCGCTTGGTATAGCAGCAGCGGTTCTCTTCCTGTGATCTGTCCGTGGAACGCAGGCGTGGAGCGCATACGTCACTTCCGGTTGTTTGGCTTACGTTTCTGACGCGTTTCGTCACTTCCGACTTCGTCACGAGGGCGTAAACCAACAACCGGAAGTGTTCTTTTTATAGTGACTGATTGCGCTCGCGACCAATCACCGTGTCTGCACATGCGGCAGCCGGGACGGGCCCAATGATACTGTCTCCATATATCGTATTACTTAGTGCTCACAATGGATGTGAGCGGGGAAACCATGGCACACCAACTACGCATGCGGACACTGTGTATTAGCCAAGGGGTAAATGGCATGAAATAAAATCATACACCATGAAAGCAACTTGCACGGCGGCACCATAGCTCAGCCGCACAACATAGGCATATTACATATAAATAAAGGTAGAACAAGTACCCGCTCCCTGACATAAAGAGCGCAGATGTATTTCTAATATACTAGCTAAGCATATTTAAAACAATACTAAGTTCTTCTAACTGAACATAGCCAGATGGTGATGTATCCATCAGATTAATCAGGGATTATAAATACGGCACTTAATAATGTCCTCATATGTAATTACTCATATAAAAGAATCATGGTTTAAATCCCATCCATAAATATATAAATAAATATAATAAATATAAATAAATATATAATATATAAATATAGATCAAAATAAAGGAATATATATATATGTATGGTAGTAAACATTCGTTAAACTGGGTCAAAATGAACTAGAGTTCTGTATATTTCAAAATACTGTTAAAATATAATATAATGTAATATTAAAATATAAAAATATATAAAATAAAATATATGATTATAAAAATAGTCACTGCATGCTGAACTTTATCTTAAGCAGCTGCTTTTAGAGAGTGTTTATATATTTTATTATATTTAAACATTGCGGGTGGTTAAAAGGCGCTATTACATTAAAATCATTAGACTCCTAGAAAAAGTAAATTATTACATTTTGACTGCCAAAGAGAAGGGAACCCATACCTTTTGGGCAGAACTTATTATAATTTTATAATCTTATTGTTTGAGAGGGTGTTTAAGGAGCAGGTGGGATGCCATAGAGAGAGGAAGCTCGGGGGCCCACCCTGAGAAGGGACACTGGGAGAAACACATACTCCCAGACAGACTGACACCCATACACCATGCATGAATACATATTTTAACATTCAAGAAGATTCCTGAACCCGGCAGCCATCTTAAAAATCCTGGTAACCAGCAATCCAGACTAATAGCCATTTTGGAATGGGTAAATATGCCATGTTGATTATATCTTGTATGTTCTTCCAAATATTGATGTATTGAATATTCTACTACAGGGGATCCCCGAGTTACGAACTCGTTAGGGACTGGCCGCCTGTACGGAAGTCGGAAATGTTCGTAAGTCGGCCGCGCATGCGCAGACCGACAAATACAGAGATTTCCGGACATTTCCGATGTTCCGTCTATTGCCGTTCTGCGCATGCGCGGCAAATTACGGCCATTTCCGGCATTTTCCGAAGCTCCGTATGGCCGCGCATACGCAGAACGGCCGAAAGACGCCGAAAAAGAGCGAAAAATGGCGGAGGGTCCCCGCAGCGCCCTGTTCGTAAGTAGGGGTTGTTCGTAGGTCAGGCGTTCGTAAGTCGGGGACCCCCTGTATTGATAATCGTTCTCCCGAATCAATAACCGCCTTTTAGATTTTTTTTCTATAAAATTCTATTTTTCATTATATATTTCTTTTTGCATAGTTGCCACTTTTATTGACAAACAAACGTCTAATTTATTTCACATTGTTCAACACTTACTTACCTGCAGTATAGTAACAGTTGGACGTGTGAAATACAGATGTTCTGTTTAATTGTCATGTATCATAAGGTTATTGATTCTACTGAGAAGTTATCATGGTGATATTATGTCCAAGGTACTACGCTCCTATTTTGCGGATGTTTCTATTAAATTTCAAAGATGTTCATGTAATGCAATCTGTACTTTAATTTCATATAAATATTTGTTTTTTGTCAACCAATAAATGTAACTTTTTTGTATGATCACTAGACATGTGCACAATAGAAAAATTCGTTTAGTTTCGTTTCGTTTCTGTTCGTTTCCGTTGATTCGTAACGATTCGTAATTTCGTAAGTCGTCGGTGTTCGTATTCGGACTCGTTCGTATTTTCGTAAGAGTTATTTTTTCGTTGATTCGTTTTTTTCCGTTAGTCTAATTTTCGTTTATTCGAAATTCTTATTTTTGTATTTTCGTTATATTTTGTATTCGGACGCATTCGTATTTTCGTAGATTTAGTTACATTCATACTTTCGTAAGATTGACTTATTCGTACTTTCGTAACATTGTTTTCGTAGATTCGTAATCGGAGCATAATTCATAATTTTATGTAATGTGTATGCTATTTACATGTTTAACCACTTCAGCCCTGGACCAATTGGCAGCCAAAGGACCAGGCCCCTTTTTGCGATTCGGCACTGCGTTGCTTTAACTGACAATTGCGCGGCCGTGCGACGTGGCTCCCAAACAAAATTGGCGTCCTTTTTTTCCCCACAAATAGAGCTTTCTTTTGGTGGTATTTGATCGCCCCTGCGTTTTTTATTTTTTGCGCTATAAACAAAAATAGAGCGACAATTTTGAAAACAATGCAATATTTTTTGCTTTTTGCTATAATAAATATCCCCAAAAAATATATAAAAAAAACATTTTTTTTCCTCAGTTTAGGCCGATACGTATTCTTCTACATATTTTTGGTAAAAAAAATCGCAATTAGCGATTATTGATTGGTTTGCGCAAAAGTTATAGCGTTTACAAAATAGGGGATACTTTTATAGAATTTTTATTAATATTTTTTTTTTTACTAGTAATGGCGGCGATCAGCGATTTTTATTGTGACTGCGACATTATGGCGGACACATCGGACATTTTTGACACATTTTTGGGACCATTGTCATTTATACAGCAATCAATGCTATTTAAATCCATTGATTCCTGTATAAATGACAGTTGTAGTGAAAGAGTTAACCACTAGGGGGAGGGGAGGGGTTATGGGCTCTGACGTGTGTGTGTTTTTTTACATTAGGGATGTCTGACGTCATTGATCGGCTTTCCCGATGACAGGGAACAGCCGATCAATGACAGGCAGAGTAGGAAGCGCGGGGAGAGGTTTGTTTACACAGACCTCTCCCCGTTCTTCAGCTCCGTAACCCGATCGCGGGACACCAGCGGCGATCGGGTCTGCTGGTCCCGTGGCCGGGGTCACGGAGCTCCCGACCGGGTCGCGAGCACGCCGCTGGTGGCGCGCGCGCGACCCACGGGCAGGCATTTAAAGGGCCACGTACAGGTACGTGATTTTGCCTGCCCGTGCCATTCTGCTGACGTATATATGCAGTGGGCGGTCGGGAAGCGGTTAAGAAACAAAGAATTTCTCTCTCACAAGTCAGAACTTAACTCAAAAATCCACCAAAACACAGAGCCTCCGACCCAACCACGTTTATCAACTAACAAAAAAAAGTAACGAATTTACGAATCCATTCGAAGCACGTTAAGCAGCGCCATTGTAAGAGACACGGAAAATTCCGAATCAACAAACAAAAAAAAAAAGTTACGAATGTACGAATTTTTTCGTTCATTTTCATTTTCGTTATTTTTGAATCTTTGTTCGGTATTTTCGTTGTTTCTGTTTTCGTTTTCGGATTTTCATTCATTCGTAGTTTTGTTGTTTCTAATTTAATTATTTCGTATTTTCGTTGTTTTTCATATTCGTTCGATTCAATAATTCGTTAAAATTTTTACTAAATCATTTGTTCATTCGTACGATACGAATGAACGAATATAACGAATTTTGACGAATAACGAATGCGTAACTAAACGAATTGCACATGTCTAATGATCACTTGTCTCCGTGAATAAGTTTCACATGTATAGACTGTGTCATATAGATTGATTTTGTATCTTAAAAATATCCTCGTTAAAAATGACTTAATAATTACTGCGCGGGAACTGTCCTTAAAAAAAACACAACAGTATTGTCACTTGGGCTCCAGTATCCAGAAGGCCCTTTGTGTAAATTCCCTCCACCTGGATGGGGACATCTGGGGAAGGTCCCACTAATTTGGGGGGTACTTTGGAGGAGGCGGCTGGTTTGACCCGCTTGTTGGAGCGGACCTGTACTCCCTTCTTGTAGGGGTTTGAGTTCTGTTTGGCTTCCTGTGATACCCTGTGAGTCTGGCGTGCACTGGGTTGGTGACACCTCTTGGTCTGAGTCGGGGAGGCTGAGATGCTGGGTCGTTCTGAGATAGTATCGGGGGTTTTCTCTA
Source organism: Lithobates sylvaticus (assembly GCA_028564925.1). Classification (NCBI taxonomy): domain Eukaryota; kingdom Metazoa; phylum Chordata; class Amphibia; order Anura; family Ranidae; genus Lithobates; species Lithobates sylvaticus. Next base: position 517,806,476 of record CM053030.1, on the reverse strand, counting down.
TGGGTCTCGATCCCTCCTTTAAGGCTGTCTTCATGTCGTTACATTTTTTGGAGTTAGCTGAAACTACAGGGCACCCGGGTGACTCCCTCACCGAGGCCCCCTGAAGTCTCCCGCCGGCTTTTGACGTTGTGTCTCAGACTTCTCTGGACTTGGGCACACTCGCCGAAAATGTCCAATTCCTGGACCTCCGAGTCGAGGGAATGGGTGTGGTCTGAATTACTTCTGTCGCCGTTTCTCCCCCTACTTTTGTTTGAGAGACCTCTGCCAGCAGTGAATTCAGCATTTCCATCACTTGTGCCATTTGGGACTTTAAAGTGGCTATTTCAGAGTCCTTTTCCACTGTCTTCGCAGATCTGACTCCAACGAGAGAGGTGGAGGTTGTTCGAACAGTTGCCTGCTGGTCATCTAGCAGCGCCTCTTCGTCTCTAACCACTCGGATGAGGTCAGGGTATCTTAATGACATGACACAGAGGTTTTCAAATGAACCCAGACTGGGTCAGAGCGCAGAGCCCCCTTAAGATCTGCTGTATCCTGGCTTGGTCTATGGCCGAGGGCGTCATTCCTTTCTTTAGCACGATTTGATATAACATTTTAAAGCGGTTCTGCACTGGGTTTTTTTTATTTTTTTTTTTGGGGAATATGCTAAGGATTAATAGCAAAATCGGGGGACTCACCTGTTCCATCTTCATTCGCGATCGCAGACGGTTTTCCTCCGATAAAGTTCTTTATGTTCTTCTTTTCTGCTGGGGGCCATCTTGCCTGTGGGCATGTGAAACCCCAGAGGCACTTTAGATGGCCCAGCATGCACCGCCGTTACTGCGCCGAGCTCGCGCGTGCGCAGTAACGGCAAAGTGCAGCTCACGTTCTCCGAAATCTCGCGAGATTTCGGAAGATGCCCGCACAGACTCCTGGATCAATGACACCAGATCCCAGGAGACAGTGCGTCGTGACGAGGATCCCCGCACAGACCCCGCCCACCCCCGCAGAGACAGAGGACCGGAAGTCATCGATTACAAGGTAAGTGAAAAAAAAAAAAAACACATTTCATTTAGTACTCTTTGCCTGATTTGGAAGGCAAAGAGATTTACTAAATGAAATGTGTGCCGAACCGCTTTAATTCAGATGCCTGATCTATTCAGAAAGACGCTCTCCTTGGTGTTGGAGGGTGTGTTCAAACTGGTAGATTAAGTCAACTGCCTTTTCTAACCGCCAAAATTCTTCTTGCAGCATAACCAAGTAATCGTAGGCCATGCAGGTGGTATTACTGAACCTCAAGTTACTGACAGCTTCTGTGGCAGCTCCTCGCAGGCTCTCACTTATATGCTGTTTCTTTTGGGCCTCCGGCAGTTCCCATTCTTCCAGTGCCTGCATGGCTTGCTCTATCCAAACATCAAATTCTTCCTCCCCAGCCGGCACATTGGTGGGAGGTTCCTCTGCCAGGGTTTTATGCAAGGGCAAACTGTCTAATTTCTTGTGCACACTAACCTGTTTTTCTCTGCGTGTATTCTAAAAGCATGTACCAGGTCAAGGACTGTTACTTCCTTTGGGGACCAAAGGTTTTTTGGTGGGGGGAGTGTGTAGCTGGTGTTTCACAATATAACCCGCAAATCTCGCCAAGTTGGCCAGAGCCATATACACAGGCTTTTCAGCTTCAGTTAGGGAGAAGCTGCCTGTCATGTCTGGGCTTTTTCAAACTCTCCCCCCCCTTCCTCTCTTTACACAGACACTCAGAGCTGCTTGTTTGGCTCAGTCTCTTCCAAAGGGAGTTTACAATCACCAGGGAGCAGCAAAGGACAGTAGAATAGAAAGTCCAGCACAATGCAGCCTGACTGACTGAAGTGTGTAACAGGACTACAAATCCCAGGCTGCATTGCGAGTGGCAGGAAGTTGGTGTGTAAGGGGATAAGGTCACAGGAAGGAGATCTAGGAGTTCTCTTGGTTCCTGGACTCCATGGGGGGAGCATCTTCTCAGTTGCTGTGGAGGAGGATCACGGCCTACCAAGGGGCACACCATCTACAACTCCAGCCCAAAGGAACAGATTGACCAAGCTGGAGAAGGACGCCCTGCAGCTGTGCAGTATGTCCTAGGAGAGGCCGTTGCAGCAGCTCAGAGACTGGACACCACTGCGACACACCTGCATCCAGGAGAGACAATCGATTACATGTCTGAGGACCGCTAACTGTATACAGGATTTGGTGAGAGGGCTGTGCCCAGGAACCTTTATTGCTTTTCCTAAGACTCTACACCTAAATAAAGTGCACAGGCGCCTGTTAGCTGGATCACACAGAGCTCCTACATTGCCGGTGAAGATAATAGACGCAAAGCTTTGCTCATCGAACATTGTTGCTGTGGCTCTTAAAGGGGACACACCACGTATATTAAAATTACTTCATTGTGTGTAATAGAGACACTGTAGGCCGGCCTGGGGTTCCCCTTTATTCATAGCATTTCACACATATGAAAAGCTTGTTTTGGGAGCTTATTGAATCTTTGCATATTGTCATTTATTTTCTTGTTTATGATTGCATAGTGTTACTGACTGTTTTCCTTTAACCACTTCAATACCAGACACTTAGACACCTTCCTGCCCAGGCCAATTTTCAGCTTTCAGCGCTGTCGCAATTTGAATGACAATTGCACGGTCATGCTACACTGCACCCAAACAAATGTTTTATCATTTTGTTCCCACAAATAGAGATTTCTTTTGGTGGTATTTGATCACCTCTGCGATTTTTTTTATTTTTTGCGCAAAACAAATAAAAAAAGACCGAAAATTTAGCAAAAAAACAAGTTTTTCTTTGTCACTGTTAATTTTTTTTGTAAATAAGTACGTTTTCTTCTTCAATGATGGGCACTGATATGGCTGCATTGATGGGCACTGATAAGGCAGCACTGATGGGCACCGATGAGGTGGCACTGATGGGCACTGGTGATGGGTACTGATAGGGACTGATAGGTGGCACTGGTATGCGGCACTGATGGGCACTCATAGGCGGCACTGATGGGCACTCATAGATGGCACTGATGGGTACTAATGGGTGGCACTGATGCATACTTATAGGTGGCACTGATAGGTGGCATGGATGAGCACGGATGGGCACTGATGGGTGGCACTGATGACATTGATGGGTGGCATTGCTGGGCATCCCTGTTTTGTAAAGTAAATATGAGGTACCAGTCAGTGCCCATTTGTGGTCACTGGCATATTTTGGGCATTTTTTTTTACATGTGGATAGCCATGGGGGATGTACCTGGCCATCCGCATGCTGGGGGCTTCCCTGGTGGTCCTGGGGGCTTCCCTGGTGTTCTAGTGTGGGCACCTGAGGGGGGGCTGCGCTGATAAACAATCAGTGCATACCCCCCTGTCAGGAGAGCCGCCGATCGGCTCTTCTCTACTCGCGTCTTTTAGATGCGAGTGAGGAAAAGCAGATCAACGGCTCTTCCTGTTTACATCGTGATCAGCCGTGATTGGACACGGCTGATCACGTGGTAAAGAGCCTCCGCCGGAGGTTCTGTACCGAGATCGGTGTAGCGGTGTGTCAGACTGATGCAAATGCAAAGAGCACTAAATGAAAGAAACTAAACTACACTAAAGATGACCCCCTTCCCACTCACAAAGCCTCCAGAAAATCCTCTAAATAAGGAATAGAAAAGGAGTTGACACTTTTTATTTCAAGCAAATCATAACTGAGCTAAGTATCTGGTGCTGGATGAAGAGGATGGGAAAGGATAAGTGCAGTAAATGTGTTTTGGCCCCCATAACATTTATTTTCTGCAGAGCTTCCCACCACAGCACAATATTGGGCTCTGTGTATCTACTGCTTTTTAGAAGAAGAATTCCTTGTGAATGGATGAAAGGTCTATGATGATAATGAATAGTCATAAAAAAAATGTCATCCAGATAGTTAATATTTAATGGGTTCTACACATTATCCTTCACCCTTCCTTCTATTGGGAGACAGATCTCCTTTCCTATGAAGTTATCCAAAAGAACTTTGCTTGCAGTTCCATTTTATCTGCTGGAAACCTCGGGGGGAACGGATGGCCCTGAGCAGGATTGGGGGCCGCGCCCTGACTCTGTGGACCCTCGCTATATTCTTCATGACCGCGGTAAGTGTGTCTGTATGTGTGTGATGACTGAATCCCTACGTGTCACGTCTCCTTCTGTATGAACATTGTTTCTTTATTAGGGATTTATTACAAAGAATGAATTCAAGAAATATGTCATTGGAATAGGAACTCTTGTATGACCATTACTAGGCATCAATCTACATCCATCCTACACTCCACACTCCTCTCCTACACATGCTGTCATACCCCCTGCTCTCCTCTCCTTCACATGCCATCCTACCCTCTGCTTTCCTCTCCTTCACATGCCATCCTACCCTCTGTTCTCCTCTCCTACACATGCCATCCTACCCTCTCTTCTCCTCTTCTACACATGCCATCCTACCCTCTCTTCTCCTCTTCTACACATGCCATCCTACCCTCTGTTCTCCTCTCCTACACATGCCATCCTACCCTCTGCTCTCCTCTCCTTCACATGCCATCCTACCCTCTGCTCTCCTCTCCTTCACATGCTGTCATGCCCTCTGCTCTCCTCTCCTTCACATGCTGTCATGCCCTCTGCTCTCCTCTCCTTCACATGCTGTCATACCCTCTGCTCTCCTCTCCTACACATGCCATCCTACCCTCTGCTCTCCTCTCCTACACATGCCACCCTACCCTTTGCTCTCCTCTCCTACACATGCCATCCTACCCTCTGCTCTCCTACACATGCCATCCTACCCTCTGCTCTCCTCTCCTACACATGTCATCCTACCCTTTGCTCTCAACTCCTACACATGCCATCCTACCCTCTGCTCTTCATTTCTTCACATGCCATCTTACCCTCTGTTCTCTTCTCCTGCACATGCCATCCTACCCTCTGCTCTCCTCTCCTGCACATGCCATCTTACCCTCTGTTCTCTTCTCCTGCACATGCCATCCTACCCTCTGCTCTCCTCTCCTGCACATGCCATCTTACCCTCTGTTCTCTTCTCCTGCACATGCCATCCTACCCTCTACTCTCCTCTCCTTCACATGCCACCCTACCCTCTGCTCTCCTACACATGCCATCCTACCCTCTGCTCTCCTCTCCTACACGTGGCATCCTACCCTTTGCTCTCCTCTCCTACACATGCCATCCTACCCTCTGCTCTCCTACACATGCCATCCTACCCTTTGCTCTCAACTCCTACACATGCCATCCTACCCTCTGCTCTTCATTTCTTCACATGCCATCTTACCCTCTGTTCTCTTCTCCTGCACATGCCATCCTACCCTCTGCTCTCCTCTCCTGCACATGCCATCTTACCCTCTGTTCTCTTCTCCTGCACATGCCATCCTACCCTCTACTCTCCTCTCCTTCACATGCCACCCTACCCTCTGCTCTCCTACACATGCCATCCTACCCTCTGCTCTCCTCTCCTACACGTGCCATCCTACCCTCTGCTCTCCTCTTATACACATGCCGTCATACCCTCTGCTCTCTCCTACACATGCCATCATACCCTCTGCTCTCTCCTACACATGCCATCATACCCTGTGCTCTCTTCTCCTTCACATGCCATCAGACCCTCTGTTCTCCTCTCCTTCACATGCCGTCATAGCCTCTGCTCTCCTCTCCTTCACATGCCATCCTACCCTCTGTTCTCCTGTCCTGCACATGCCATCCTACCCTCTGCTCTCCTCTCCTACCCATACCGTCATACCCTCTGCACTCCTCTCCTGCACATGTTGTCACTGCCCTTTTCCACTGCCTATGCTGTCTCACCCTTCTCTCTTTTTCTGCTACACATTGACCCACTAAGACAGTTCTTCATTATTTGTAATACTTTCACCCTGCCCAGTCTGGAATGGCAACATTTTTTCTAGTATAAATAATCTGGTGTGTGTCCCCTATGTTTATTTTACAAGTGCTCCGATCACAGCAGATTGCTCTCTAGATCCAGTTCCAGCGTTCCAAAAATATCTTGCATTTTCTTTCAATTAATGCAAGGCACTCTGTGATTGGAGGAGGGGTGGTTGGACATCATGATCTCCCCTCTACCAGTCACAGAGTGTCTTGCACCTAGGTCAGTCTGCATGCAAAGACAATCTGCTTAGAATGCACCACTTCTTTAGCTCACACCCACCCATCACCCATCAAAGCATTTGTATATTTGCAATAACTCCTTCCAAGATCCAGCCCACTGCTTGCATCAGGGCTGAGAGCTCTTAAAAGGAGTACTGAGTGATATTTTCAAAAAACATCAGAAAATTCAATTCTCATACCAAATTTTTGCATATGTGTGAAATTTATGTTCCTTTTACAAATGCCACACACAGCGCACCCCCTCAACCCTGCATGCCACACACAGCGCACCCCCTCAACCCTGCATGCCACACAGAGCACACCCCCTCAACCCTGCAAGCCACACAGAGCGCACCCCCCTCAGCCCTGCAAGCCACACACAGCGCACCCCCCTCAACCCTGCACGCCACACACAGCGCACCCACCTCAACCCTGCACGCCACACAGAGCACACCCCCTCAACCCTGCAAGCCACACAGAGCACACCCCCTCAACCCTGCAAGCCACACAGAGCGCACCCCCCTCAGCCCTGCAAGCCACACACAGCGCACCCCCCTCAACCCTGCACGCCACACACAGCGCACCCCCCTTAACTCTGCATGCCACACACAGCGCACCCCCCTCAATCCTGCAAGCCACACACAGCTCAACCCTGTAAGCCACACACAGTGCACCCCCTCAACCCTGCATGCCACACACAGTGCACCCCCCTTAACCCTGCACGCCACACACAGCACACCCCCCTCAACCCTGCACGCCACACACAGTGCACCCCCACAACCCTGCAAGCCACACACAGCGCACCCCCCTCGACCCTGCAAGCCACACACAGCGCACCCCCTCAACCCTGCATGCCCCACACAGCGCACCCCCCTCAACCCTGCAAGCCACACACAGCGCACCCCCTCAACCTTGCAAGCCACACACAGCGCACCCCCCTCAGCCCTGCCAGCCACACACAGCGCACCCCCCTCAATCCTGCACGCCACACACAGCGCACCCCCCTTAACTCTGCACGCCACACACAGCACACCCCCCTCAACCCTGCAAGCCACACACAGCTCACCCCCTCAACCCTGTAAGCCACACACAGTGCACCCCCTCAACCCTGCATGCCACACACAGCGCACCCCCCTTAACCCTGCACGCCGCACACAGCCCACTCCCTTAACCCTGCACGCCACACACAGCACACACCCCTCAACCCTGCACGCCACACACAGCACACACCCCTCAACCCTGCACGCCACACACAGCACACACCCCTCAACCCTGCACGCCACACACAGCACACCCCCCTCGACCCTGCACACAGCACACCCCCTCAACCCTGCACACAGCACACCCCCTCAACCCTGCACACAGCACACCCCCTCAACCCTGCACTCCATACACAGCGCACCTCTAAACCCTGCATTCAGTACACAGCACACCTCTCAACCCTGCACTCCATACACAGCGCACCTCTGAACCCTGCATTCCTTACAAAGCGCTCCCCTCAGCCTTGCACTCCATACAAAGCGCACCCCTCAACCCTCATTGCTAATAATTAGTTCTAGTTCTTCTTTTCTGTCTATTGGTGAGTCCCGTCACTTCCGCAGTCTGTGGTGTGCAGGCAGTGAGATGATATGCTGTAACCTTAAGCAACAAATCAGTGGGTTGTAATGATGTGCTGTAACCTTTAGCAACCAATCAGTGAGCCGTAATGATGTGCTGCACGGTCTAGCAACCAATTAGGGAGAATTAATAATGTGCAGTAACCTCTAGCAACCAGTAAGTGGTAATGATGTGCAGTAACCTTCTGCAACCAATCAGTAAACTGTAATGATCTGCTGTAATCTCTAGCAAGCAATCAGTGAGCAATAATAATTTGCAGTAACCAATCAGTTTGTAGTAATGATGTGCAGTAACCTCTAGCAAACAATGGGTAAGTGGTAATTATGTGCAGCATCGTCTAGCAACCAATCAGTGAGCAATAATAATGTGTGTAGTGGACAGTGTAGGAATCAAGTGGGTCAGTGTAGTGGTCAGTATAGGAATCAGGTAGGTCAGTGTAGGAATCAGGTAGGTCAGTGTAGTGGTCAGCATAGGAATCAGGTAGGTCAGTGTAGTGGTCAGTATAGGAATCAGGTAGGTCAGTGTAGGAATCAGGTAGGTCAGTGTAGTGGTCAGTATAGGAATCAGGTAGGTCAGTGTAGTGGTCAGTATAGGAATCAGGTAGGTCAGTGTAGTGGTCAGTGTAGGAATTAGGTAGGTCAGTGTAGTAGTCAGCATAGGAATCAGGTAGGTCAGTGTAGTGGTCAGTATAGGAATCAGGTAGGTCAGTGTAGGAATCAGGTAGGTCAGTGTAGTGGTCAGTATAGGAATCAGGTAGGTCAGTGTAGTGGTCAGTATAGGAATCAGGTAGGTCAGTGTAGTGGTCAGTATAGGAATCAGGTAGGTCAGTGTAGTGGTCAGTATAGGAATCAGGTAGGTCAGTGTAGTGGTCAGTGTAGGAATCAGGTAGGTCAGTGTAGTGGTCAGTATAGGAATCAGGTAGGTCAGTGTAGTGGTCAGTATAGGAATCAGGTAGGTCAGTGTAGTGGTCAGTGTAGGAATCAGGTAGGTCAGTGTAGTGGTCAGTGTAGGAATTAGGTAGGTCAGTGTAGTAGTCAGCATAGGAATCAGGTAGGTCAGTGTAGTGGTCAGTATAGGAATCAGGTAGGTCAGTGTAGGAATCAGGTAGGTCAGTGTAGTGGTCAGTATAGGAATCAGGTAGGTCAGTGTAGTGGTCAGTGTAGGAATCAGGTAGGTCAGTGTAGTGGTCAGTATAGGAATCAGGTAGGTCAGTGTAGGAATCAGGTAGGTCAGTGTAGTGGTCAGTATAGGAATCAGGTAGGTCAGTGTAGGAATCAGGTAGGTCAGTGTAGTGGTCAGTATAGGAATCAGGTAGGTCAGTGTAGTGGTCAGTATAGGAATCAGGTAGGTCAGTGTAGTGGTCAGTATAGGAATCAGGTCAGTTTAGTGGTCAATGTAGGAATTGGACAGGTCAGTATAGGAATCAGGTAGGTTAGTATAGTGGTCAAGTAGGTCGGTATAGGAATCAGGTTGGTCAGTACTACTGTAAAAATGTATTACTGCGCTGTCCTGATGTCACTCATAGAGTGAGATCAAATATGTGAGAGAAAACAGCTGTGAGACACACACGATAAACAAAATGAAAAATAAAAAAAGCTGCGCTGAATAAATGATGTGGAAAAACAATATAATATATCAATATTAACTGTGCATCAGAAAAAATGTAATTAAATAAAAGGGAATCATTATTCCATGTGGCCCAATGCTATGTTAATGTGGCAACACAATACTGATACAGCGTGCATGCACAAAAACAATAAAAGGGTACAAAAGCTCTCTGAATGTCCAATTAATTCCTGATGGATTGCTGAACAAATATTCCACCAAATATGTGATTCAAGGTAAGAGTTTTAAATGATGATTCCTCCGCCCTCCGTAGTGACACACAACACCCAAGAAGATGTGACAAGGTACAACAGAAAAGATCCTCCACCAATGATAATACTGCCGCTTACCAGCTTGCTTGATCTCTTGTTTATGGAGATCGCATATGCTTGTGGCTTATTCCCCAGCCCTGGGTCTCTGTGCTTAAAGCGGGACTGTACTGAAAAAAAAAAATTTAAAAGCCAGCAGCTACAAATACTGCAGCTGCTGACTTTTAAAAAATGGACACTTACCTGTTCCAGGGTCCAGCGGTGTCGGCAGCAGAGGCCGATCGATCGCTCGGCTCCCTGCTGTAGCCGGCGCCATTCTCGGTGAGGGAATCAGGAAGTGGCTTCACTTCCCGATTCCCTACTGCGCATGCGCGAGTCGCGCGGCGCAATGAGAATGTTCAGCGCTGTCTGCTGGGACACGTGTGTGTCCCGGCAGACAGCGCGCCGGGACAGGAAGTGATGTAAACTCCCGTGGGAGTTTATTCCCGGAAGTGGGTGCAGATACCTGTCTTAGACAGGTATCTGCACCCCCCTCCCCCCTGAAAGGTGCCAAATGTGACACCGGAGGGGGGGAGGGTTCCGAAAAGCAGGAGTTCCACTTTAGGGTGGAATCCCCCTTAAACAGCAAGATGTTTCCAGATACTCCACTCAAATTAGCAAGATATTTCAAGATACTCCACTCAAGAAATCCACAGTGTAAATGATATACACTCATTCCCCATGTAAGGATAGCTAAGCATCCATAGCGTAATTCTTAAATAAATATTTATTATCTTAAAAAGCAACAATATTGCACTTACAATTTTGCCGTGGGTATAAAAGCGTTTTTCAAATAAAGCTCTCGATCGCTGCCCGTTGCTTCCAGGACAAGCATGGTTCATGGTGACGTCAGCATGCCGCTCCTCCCTACGCCGTTTCGTCACAGATGACGTCTTCCAGGGGCACGCTACCATTCCCCTCGAGCTTTATTTTAAAAATGCTTTTATACCCACGACAAAATTGTAAGTGCAATATTGTTGCTTTTTAACCGGTTCCCGACCGGCGCACAACGATATACGTCGGCAGAATGGCACGGACAGGCAGGAGGGCGTATATATAAGTCCCTCCTTAATGCCGTCTGTGCCATCGGGAGCGTGCCGGGAGCGGCGCACTCCCGCGTCGGTCGGGACCCCCGTGAGGCCAGTCGCGGGTCCCGCGGACTCGATCGCCGCAGGGACACCCGCGATCGTCTCACGGGAAGGCTGAACTGGGAGATGCGGAAATACACAGCATCTTCCCGTTCTCCCTAGCAACTAGTGACGCCGATCTCTGCTCCCTGTGATTGGAGCAAAGGTCAGCATTCACTAGCTGACAGCCACGCCCCCCCACAGTAAGAAACACACCCCTAGGCATACTTAACCCCTACACTGCCCTCTTGTGGTTAACTCCTTCACTGCCAGTGTCATTTATACAGGAATCAATGCATTTAAATAGCATTGATTGCTGTATAAATGACAATGGTCCCAAAAATGTGTCAAAAATGTCCGATGTGTCCGCCATAATGTCGCAGTCACAATAAAAATCGCTGATCGCCGCCATTACTAATAAAAAAAAATTATTATTAAAAACGCTATAAAACTATCCCCTATCTTGTAAACGCTATAACTTCTGCGCAAACCAATCAATAATCTCTTATCGCGATTTTTTTTACCAAAAATATGTAGAAGAATACGTATCGGGCTAAACTGAGGAAAAAAAACAATTTTTATATATTTTTGGGGGATATTTATTATAGCAAAAAATAAAAAAGAATGCGTTTTTTTCAAAATTGTCGCTCTTTTTTGTTTATAGTGCAAAAAATAAAAACCGCAGGGGCGATCAAATACCACCAAAAGAAAGCTCTATTTGTGGGAAAAAAGGACGTCAATTTTGTTTGGGAGCCACGTCGCATGACCGCGCAATTGTCAGTTAAAGCGACGCAGTGCCGAATCGCAAAAAGGGGCCTGGTCCTTTGGCTGCAAATTGGTCCGGGCTGAAAGTGGTTAAGATAAAAAATGTTTTTTTAAGAATTACGCTATAGAAGCTTTTCAATCCTTACATGGGGAATGATTGTATATCATTTACACTGTGGATTTCTTGAGTGGAGTATCTGGAAATATCTTGCTAATTTGAGTGGAGTATCTGGAAACATATTGCTGTTTAAGCACAGAGACCCAGGGCTGGGGAATAAGCCACAAGCATATGCAATCTCCATAAACAAGAGATCAAGCAAGCTGGTAAGCGGCAGTATTATCATTGGTGGAGGATCTTTTCTGTTGTACCTTGGCACATCTTCTTGGGTGTTGTGTGTCACTACGGAGGGCTGAGGAATCATCGTTTAAAACTCTTACCTCGAATCACATATTTGGTGGAATATTTGTTCAGCAATCCATCAGGAATTAATTGGACATTTGGAGAGCTTTTGTACCCTTTAATTGTTTTTATGCATGCACGCTGTATCAGTATTGTGTTGCCATATTAACATAGCAATGGGCCACATGGAATAATTATTCCCTTTATTTAATTAAATTTTTTCTGATGCACAGTTAATATTTATATATTATATTGTTTTTCCACATCATTTATTCAGCGCAGCTTTTTTATTTTTCATTTTGGTCAGTACTACTGTACTAGCTGAAGGGACTCAGAGAGTGCTAAAAATCCGCGGGTTAGGGGAGCAAATCTCTTGCCCTGCCCCAGGCGCTGACAACCCATGCTACGCCACTGCGGCCGCACAATTGTCACTTAAAGCAACATAGTGTCGTATCGCAAAAAAGGCCTGGTCATTAAGGGGGCAAATCCTTCCGGGGCTGAAGTGGTTAAACAATGCACAGCATAGAGCACAACGCTGAGTGTAATCTGAGATCTGAGTGGCACACAGTGACATAAGGAAACATACACAGTTGAGGCTGTCAGTCACCTGCTGTATGCTGCAGGAGGGGTGGGATCCTCTACCTGGAGGCTGTTGTGTTGGCATAGTCTATAAAACGTGACTCACGCAGATAGCAGAGGGAAGGGAGATCAGAGGGAAACTACATTAGGTGCTTTGGATAGGGGTAAGCACACACAATAGAATGATATGCTTTGTTCACTTTTCATTTAGAGGTTTACAACCACTTTATTCCTATTTTTGTATACTGCATATATGTCCTGCTGATCTAATTTGTTTCTTTTCAGGCTTTGTATAGATTAAAATCATTAACACCAAAGGACAGATGGTATCAGCCTTACCCCAAGAGTTATCATTCCAATGAAGCAACCTCATCCCTAAACCCATTTTTTAATCCCAAAGCTGAAGAGATCCAGAAGATCCTGAAACTTATCGAATGGCCGGAACCTCCCAATTCCACCAGCTTCCTGTCATCTACCAGTCCCAGTACAACAGAGTGCTCTTTGCTGGATCCACGTACTACATACCACGTGGGGGAGCATGTAAAGGTTTTCATCAGAGCTCGAGACCACTATGATCACCCCAAGACCTATGGGGGGGATTATTTCCAGGCCAAGCTGCATTCTCCAAAGCTGAAAGCTGGAGTAACTGGTTCCATCACCGACCACAGAAATGGCAGTTACACCGCCACCTTTCTCCTTCTGTGGCCCGGAATCTGTACCATCTCTATCTCACTCGTCCATTCCAGTGAAGCCATCGCCATCCTGAGGAAGAAGAGGGAGACTCGTCCTGATAAAGTGAGAGCCGACTTTATGTTTAAAGTTTAGTATAAAAAAAGAACAAAAATCAACCAAGGTACATTACTATATGATGTGTCCCTTGTGCTGATGGCTCCTGCACTAGTTGAAATTTCCATCCTTTGATACCCCCCCCTCCTTACACACACACGCTGCCGCAATGTAATCTTACATAGAGTGCCATCTATGTCTGCCCTTTCCGCCCCCTTCTCCATTCTTAGATATGTATTATAGCTTCTATAAATGGATGAGGTGGACCTCTCATTTATCCACCTGTCCTCCATTCATAGAAGCTGTAATGGCTGTAAGGTTGTCTGTTTCAGCCCCTCTTTCTCTTTGCTCGAGCTGGACTCTGGTGGTCAATGGAAAAACTCTCTGACCGGCCGGGTAATCATAGACACCATACACAGTGTGTGGATACAGTGGTTTATTCCCCCTTCACAGAATATATGCAATAACAAAGAAAGGCGTTGTAGGGAATGTCCCATGAACAACCAATTACATTCAAGCATTTGTTATACAATTAATACTGATCTTGCAAAATATTCATAGTATTTCTGCCCAGAGACAGACTCATCATCACAATTTGTCATATCGTCACAATTCTAAGACTATTTCTAACCTTATCACATAACCTTATCACATTGGCCGCAGTGGTCAGTGTTCTTTAGCAAGCAATATATGTTCCTGACATGCTATAGCTAAAAAGGCATATCCTGTCTCACACTTCTCTCAGCAGTGTTCTTTAGCAAGCAATATATGTTCCTGACATGCTATAGTTAAAAAGGCGTATCCTGTCTCACGCTTCTCTCAGCACTTCTGCACAAGCTAGCTTGAGATAAAAGAAAAAGAACATCTTGCAGAAAAACTCATACAATGTTATAATTTTAAAGAGTAACTCTACATTCCCCTGCAATAATTTTAAAGAGTGATTCTACATTTCCTTACAATCCCTCCTTTGATCATGGGAGACTTAAGTCTCCCCTTGATCACTCACTGTACCACTTATGCTCTGAGTAGAACATGGTCATGGCTGTTTCAGACTTATCAACTGGGTTCTTTAATTTTGCTACCTCACTTATCAGACAGTAGGGATCAGCCGAACACCCCCCCCCCCGGTTCAGTTCGCACCAGAACCTGCGAACGGACCGAAAGTTTCCACAGACGTTAGAACCCTATTAATTACAATGGTAGCAAACGTTCGAAATCTAAAGTGCTATTTATAACGGCCAATATGCATGTTTTTGTCCTAAAAAGGGTTTGGGGACCCGGGTCCTGCCCCAGGGGACATGTATCAATGCAAAAAGAAGTTTTAAAAATGGAAATTTTTTCTGGAGCAGTCATTTTAATGATGCATAAAGTGCAAAAAAAAAAAAAAAGGTGAAATATTCCTTTAAATATGGTACCTGGGGGGTGTCTAAAGTATGCCTGTGAAGTGGCATGTGTTTCCCGTGTTTAGAACTGTCCCTGCACAAAATGACATTTGTAAAGGAAAAAAAGCCATTTAACCACTTAAGCTCCGGATCCCCCAATTTGCAGCCAAAGGACCAGGCCCCTTTTTGCGATTCGGACCTGCGTCGCTTTAACTGACAATTGCGCGGTCGTGCGACGTGGCTTCCAAACAAAATTGGCGTCCTTTTTTCCCCAGAAATAGAGCTTTCTTTTGGCGGTATTTGATCACCTCTGCGGTTTTTATTTTTTGCGCTATAAACAAAAATAAAGCGACAATTTTAAAAAAAATGCAATATTTTTTACTTTTTGCTATAATAATCATCCCCAAAAAATATATAAAAAAACATTTTTTTCCTCAGTTTAGGCCGATATTCTTCTACATATTTTTGGTACAAAAAAATCGCAATTAGCGATTATTGATTGGTTTGCGCAAAAGTTATAGCGTTTACAAAATAGGGGATAGTTTTATAGCATTTTTATTAATATTTTTTTTTTTACTAGTAATAGCGGCGATCAGCGATTTTTATTGTGACTGCGACATTATGGCTGACACATCGGACATTTTTGACACATTTTTGGGACCATTGGCATTTATACAACAATCAGTGCTATGTAAATGCACTGATTCCTGTGTAAATGACACTGGCAGTGAAGGAGTTACCACTAGGGGGCGGGGGGGGTTAAGTGAGCCCTGTGTGTGTGTTTTCTTACTGTAGGGGGGCGTGGCTTGGCATGTGACATCACTGATCATCTTTCCCTATGACAGGGAACAGACGATCAGTGACAGTGTCACTAGGAAGCACGGGGAGAGGTTTGTTTACACTTACCTCTCCCCGTTCTTCAGCTCTGTGACCCGATCCCGGGAAAACAGCGGCGATCGGGTACGCTGGACACGTGGCCACGGTCATGGAGCTCAGGACCGGGTCGCGAGCAGTCCCACGGCTTGGCTCTTAAAGGACAAAGGATGTACCTGTACGTTGATGTGCCCAGGCGTGCCATTCTGCCGACGTATATGTGCAGGAGGCGGTCCTTAAGCGGTTAAAACTGCTTGCGGCTTTAATGTAATGTCTTGTTCTGGCAATATGGATGAAAATCTTTGAGAAAAATGGCATGGCTACCCTATCACCCCCCCTACCCCAGCCCATTACCAGCCCCTTTGGGTCTTGTATGGATATTACGGGGAACCCTGCACCCAAAATATGTTATGTTAATGTTAGGCCGATGCCTGTGTTGCACAAATGAACTACACAACACTAGCAATGAGGGGGTAGATTCAGGTGTATGCTGTGCAGGAGGCACACTACACCCACTGAATATTAGGCAGATGCCTGTGTTGCACAAATCAACTACACAACACCACCAATGAGGGTGTAGATTCAGGTGTATGCTGTGCAGTGTGCAGGAGGCACACTACACCCACTGTAACAGCGCTATGTTAGGAAGCAAAGCAAAGCTGACACTGTCCCTGCCTATCCTGCTCTCTCCCTGAACACTGCACTCACTGTAACAGCACTATCTAAAGAAGTATAAAGCACAGCTGACACTGTCCCTGCCTATCCTGCTCTCTATGAACGCCGCACAACACTACACAAGGCCGCCACACTGGCGGCCTTATATAGTGTGGGGCGTGTACTAAACCCCCCTGAACTATAATTCGCCATAGGCATCCTGCCTGTGACAAATTATGTCTCTCCTCGCTGCCGGCGTTGTGATTGGCCAAGCATGCGGGGTCACAGTGCATGCTTGGCCAATCATAAGCCAGCAATGCACTGCGACTGGCGCAGTGCATTGTGGGCCGTTCGTATCACACAAATTTGATGCGAACGGCCCACAAAGTTCTGGTTTCGACAAACGGACGGGCAATGTTCGATTCGAACACCGGGCTCATCCCTATCAGACAGAACACCAATTTGATTGTCAAATAGATGGCCAGAGCTAAAATAAGTATCATGAGAAGTATCATACCCACTTTCTTAAAGAAATTCATAATGCTTTCCCAAACAGAACCGAACCACCCTCCTATACCTGAAAAGGGATTCCATGAGTCCCCCATACGTCTCATTTGGTCCTTCAATCTTGCCCTTTCCTCATTGTGACCTCTAATAATGTCATAATAGTCTGGGACTTCCAAATCTTCAGATGGCTTTGTAAGGTTAGGTCACACAGCCCTGTAAGAACCATCATCATTCTTTCTTGCCTTTGTTTAATTACCTCTTGTTCAAACAACACTTTGCTAAGTTCCTCATTGAGTAATCCTACTTCTATTGCTGTGGCATTCATCCATGAATCCATTAACATCCCAAATTCATCTACCTTTGTGAGGGCATTGTATACGCCCACCCCACCTAAGCATGCAAAAACTTTGTCCCACCAAGTGGTTACTTCCCTCTTATGTCTTCCAAATTCAAGGTGACCGTGGGCGGGTATCAGGGACACGAGAGTGTCCGACCCTGTGGTCCCCATTAGAGGGATCATTTCCACAAGAGTACACCATCCTGAGGTTTTTCTGTCCATAGGGTAAGGGATGGTGGTATGGCACTATAGCCCACAACAGACCATCCATGGGGAACATGAGGGGCTTGAACCACTTTGGGGGGGCTCAGCCTTGACCTTAATCCCACAAAACACATCCAATCCCCCAAAGAGGGAATTCTATCCTTACCTTGTCCCATCCAGGGGCTGTCCATGTGTGTGCTGTTTATCTATTCAGTAACCTGTGGATTATTGGGTCCCCATACACATTTACTTATGTCATATAGGGACATGTTACCTACCCTTTCATCAGGGTCCGGAATATCAAAG
This sequence comes from Lithobates sylvaticus, assembly GCA_028564925.1. Lineage (NCBI taxonomy): Eukaryota > Metazoa > Chordata > Amphibia > Anura > Ranidae > Lithobates > Lithobates sylvaticus. Next base: position 517,788,910 of record CM053030.1, on the reverse strand, counting down.
GTAGCTAAACCCTCTGTCTATTGTTCCATCAAGGGCCAGAGGTAAGTTTAACATGGTAAAATTAACTTGGGTATCTCTGCAGAACTTCCCATTATACAACCTTTTCCCCGCCCCATTTAGAAAACAGAATTGGGGTTTCCTTGTGTATCCAGTAAACAAAAGGGGTTTGTTTATGGCAGTGGTGTTTATAATAGGGACCTCCTGGGTGGCATTTAGCAGCTGCAGTGGCGTTGTTAGCCAGGTGCGGGGGGTGCGCGCCGCACCCGGGTGACACCCGCCAAAGGGGTGACACCCGTGGGTAGCGGCACCGCTAACACCGCCAGCCGCCGTGTCTCACCGTCGCCGCGGCTGTGTCCCTCAGCGTAGCAGAGCGGAACGAAGCCGCCTCCCCCTCCTTTGTTTACATCCACAAAGGAGGAGGAGCTCGAGGGACACACACCGCTGTCTGTATCTGAGGTCTGTGATGGGGGTGTCTGTATTGAGGGATGGGTCTGCACTGGGGGGGTGTCTGTACTTTGGGGGGTCTGTACTGGGGGTCTGCACTGAGGGGGGATATCTGCACTGGGGGGGTCTGTACTGTCTGTCTTTTGGGGTGTCTGCACTGGGGGGTGTCTGCACTGGGGGTCTGCACTGAGGGGGGATATCTGCACTGTCTGTCTTTTGGGGGGTCTGTACTGGGGGGGGGGATATCTGCACTGGGGGGTCTGTACTGTCTGCACTGAGGGGGGATATCTGCACTGGGGGGGGTCTGCACTGGGGGGGGGGGTCTGCACTGAGGGGGATATCTGTACTGCTCGGGGGGGGGGGGGCCTGCCCTGGGGGGGTCTGCACTGAGGGGGGATATCTGTACTGCTGGGGGGGGCCTGCCCTGGGGGGATCTGCACTGGGGGGGGGGGGGTCTGCACTGGGGGGAAATCTGTACTGAGGGGGGTCTACACTAAGGGAGGGGTGTCTGTACTGCTGGGGGGGGGGTCTGCACTGAGGGGAATGTCTGTACTGCTGGGGGGTCTGCACTGAGGGGGTTTCTGTAATGCTGGGGGGGGGGTCTGCACTGGGAGGGGTATCTGTACTGCTGGGGGGTGACTGCACTAAGGGGGGGTGTCTGTACTGATGGAGGGGTCTGCACTGAAGGGGTGTCTGTACTGAGGGAGGAGGTTTATATTGATGGAGGGTGGTCTGTACTTAGTGTGGGGGTCTGTACTGAGGGAGGGGGATCTATACTGCGGGAGGGGGTCTGTACTGAGGGGGGACTATAGTTGGTGGGGGGGGGGTGACACCATTTTTTTTCGCACCGGGTGACACCAACCCTAGTGACGCCACTGAGCAGCTGCTCTAGGGTGATAGGCCTTCCAACCATAGGGACTGAATGTCGGCCTGTGCCCATATGGGGAGTACACCCAGCATTTGGAATGGTTCTGTTTCCTCCCAAAAGCATGCATCATAATAAAATGATGGGGAATAGTGTCAGGGACTGAGTAGGTCTCTGGGTCGAGTTCGGCTCCATTATTTTCACTATCAAGGTTAGGTTTGGGTATTTTCCTTTTTGTGATTGCTTGGGGGGAGAAACCTCCTATGTTGTATTACTGAGTTAATACCTTTCTCTAACATCTTTGCTCTTTTTAGCCTACTAACTATCGTTTGTGTGGCGCTGTGTTGTGGGCCGGACTCAGGGGGCTGGACTGGGGAGGACAGACACCGGACTGAGCAGCACTGCATGGAGCAGGAGAGGGGGACCCGGAGGAGCGGCAGAGGACACAGGTTGTGTGGGGAATGCACAACTAAGAGCAGCCAGTGCGGTAGTTGAGCATGGAGCTCTGCTAGTCACCCCCCACCTCCAGCCACCCGTGCGCCCAAAACCTAACCGCCTAAGCTGCCACCGGCCATATGTAGAGGGGGCAGCATGGGCCCCTTGCAGCACAGGGCCCGGTTGCGCTTGTGACTGCTGCACCCCCTATAGTTACGCCCCTGATATATATATATATATATATATATATATATATATATATATATATATATATATATATATATATATATAGATAGATAGATAGATAGACTTAGATAGATAGATAGATAGATGTTCCAAACCAGTCAGGGACTGTATTTTAGGGCATGGTAGCCCATTTTTATTAAAAAGGCAAATAAAAGTCCATAACATAACGGTTTCCCACGCAGGGGTTCTACTCCAGCAAATACACACAGCAGAAAATGCTAGCCCACCTGGCTCTCTGTAGCAGTACTTCTGCTCTTCATCCTGGTCACACAGACCACTGGATCCTTCAGTGTGGACGGCTTTACTTTAGCGCCCACAGCCCCGCTCTGGCCTTAGTCCTCAGGCTGTTTTGCTGCCTCTTGCGGTCACACATGTTCTGGCTGCCTCCTGCAGCCCCTCTGACTCCTGGAGACCTCCTGCCTCTAGGTGTGGAGCAGTCTCCAACTAGGAGCCCTGAGGTCTTCCCATAACCCTCATTATAAGTGCTGTGCTCACCTTAGCAGGGAGCACACACCCTGCTGGTCATCTGCAAAATCTGGACACAGGGTTGGAGATCCCGTCCCACCAAAGACACTGTGGAATCTCCAAACTACAGAGCCCCATGCCGGAATACCTGTGAAAGCAGTTTTCTACAGTCCACATCTATGCTCTGTAGTCTTGCACCAAGCAAATGTGCACACCCTGTGTCCCCCAAACTACCAATTTTACCGTGACAGCATCTCCTACTGTCACAATATATATATATATACTGTATATGTATATATATTTACAATACATTTTCACCCTTCAACCCTGGTGTGTCAGAGAATGTGGTGCGGGGTAAAGAGTCGTGGGCTTTGGGAACAGGAAACCAGAGAAAACAGTGGCTCCTTCGATTAAAGAGGAAGTAAACCCTAGTGGGTTTACTTCCTCTTTGTTTCCCTGCAAAGGTAAAGCATAATGGACTACTGTGCATCGCATAGTAGCCCATTATGTGTCACTTACCTGACACAGGAGCCAGCAATGTCACCGATGTCCCCTTGTGTACTAAGCCTCCATCTTCTTGGTGGGTATCGTGGCTCCCTCGCTATCATTCAACGGCGCCGCGATGACGTCTCTCCCGTGCATGCGCGCGGGAGCCGTCACTCGCGGCATATCGCCGGTGAGAGCGGCTTGTTCAGTGCGCCTGCGGTGCCTGCTTTTTGGCAAATATCTCCTAAACCGTGTAAGTTTAGGAGATATTTCTTTGACCTACAGGTAAGCCTTAATCTAGGCTTACCTGTAGGTCCAAGTGGTTTGTAAGGGTTTACAACCACTTTAAGCACTGAAAAGGGTGAAGAATAGATGAAAACAGTATTTTATGGAGAAAAATGCATGTGTTTATAATCCACAGAGCTTTAGTTAACCGCTTCCCAACCGCCTCACGCTGATATACGTTGGCAGAATGGCACGGCTAGGCAAAACCACGTACAGGTACGTGGCCCTTTAAAAGCCTAGCCGCGGCGCGCTCGCGACCTGGTCGGGAGCTCCGTGACCACGGCCGCGGGACCAGCGGACCTGATCGTGCTGGTGTCCCGCGATCGGGTCACAGAGCTGAAGAACGGGGAGAGGTCTGTGTAAACAAACCTCTACCCGTGCTTCCTACTCTGCCTGTCATTGATCGGCCGTTCCCTGTCATCGGGAAAGCCGATCAATGACGTCAGACGTCAGCCCCGCCCCCTAATGTAAAAAAAAAAAAACACACGTCACACACCATAACCCCTCCCCGCCCCCTAGTGGTTAACTCTTTCACTGCATGTGTCATTTATACAGGAATCAATGCATTTAAATAGCATTGATTGCTGTATAAATGACAATGGTCCCAAAAATGTGTCAAAAATGTCCGATGTGTCCGCCATAATGTCGCAATCACAATAAAAATCACTGATCGCCGCCATTACTAGTAAAAAAAAAAATATTAATAAAAATGCTATAACTATCCCCTATTTTGTAAACGCTAATTGCGATTTTAATTTTTTACCAAAAATATGTAGAAGAATACGTATCGGCCTAAACTGAGGAAAAAAAATGTTTTTTATATATTTTTTGGGGATATATATTATAGCAAAAAGAAAAAATATTGCATTTTTTTCAAAATTGTCGCTCTATTGTTGTTTATAGCGCAAAAAAAAACAGCAGGGGCGATCAAATACCACCTCTATTTGTGGGAAAAAAAGGACGCCAATTTTGTTTGGGAGCCACGTCACGACTGCGCAATTGTCAGTTAAAGCGACGCAGTGTCGCAAAAAGGGGCCTGGTCATTTGGCTGCAAATTGGTCCGTGGTTAAAGAGGAGTTCCCATTCTAAAACAAAAATTCAGCAGCTACAAATACTGCAGCTGCTGGCTTTTAATAATCGGACACTTACCTGTCCCAGGGTCCAGCGATGCAGGGGGTCGAAGCCCTGCTTGTCTCCCCCTCCGTTCGGCGGCGCCGGCATTGTAACTGTGGGCACCCGGCTGTGGCTTCACAGCCGGGCACCCACTGCACGAGCGGCGCTGCGCGCCGTGACTGGCCGTGCCATAATCTGGGACCTGTCACGTGTCCCAGATGATTGACAAGAGGGAGGGTCAGAGCTGAGCCCTTCCTGTGCCAAGGGGAAGTGATGTCACCAGTCCAGGCACTGAAGGAGGCAGATTACGAGGGACCCCCTAGCAACAGCCATTTAGAGGTGAGTAAAAACAAATTTTTTTCCAAATATTTTTTTTTTATTTTATTTTTAGGAACATTCATGCCATTTTTTTTTTTGGATGCAACACCACTTTAAATTAAGTTCATCCGGGGAGGGCTTACATCTACTGTAATACTGGGAATTGCAAGTGCTGCATGTGACCAAACAACACGTGTCAATTATGATCTGTTAATATTAGGACCCGTGTTTTTAAAAATCTGACAGTGTGATGAAGATTTGGTATCTGCCCAAAATGTTCAGCGCTCTAAATTCCAGTTTTCAATGTTCAGGTGTATTACGCCGGATATTTCCACTATAAAGGAAAAAAAGCCGTAGTGGAGTGTAATGCCCAGCCCCCTGGACGGGACGTGTGTTCTTACCGTGATTCACATACAGGGGAGGAGTGGTTCTGTGTGCGTCCACAAGGTTTTCCCTGCAGCTCATATCTTGAGCATTCCGGCAGCGGCAATCGCGAAATACTGACCTCTGCTGAGCGACAGTTTCTAAACGGGTAAGTAGCTAGAAAGGTTGCGGCACATTAGACGATAAAACAAGGCTAACGCTTTCAGTCATAAATTTGTGGCTGGTTTTAAAGCTCCTATTTTCTTTTTACTTCTTCATTAGGGGGTTTATTTATTTAAAAAAAATAAAAATTAGCTGCCAATGCTTTAAGCACGAATAATCGCAGTAATGTGTGCAATAGGTTTATTTCCCGCTGATCATCAGCTCCAACTAGTGGCCATAATATTGTATTTTCCTAAAAGCAGTATGTCAGGAAAATATAGCATTATGGCCATGAGATGGAGCAGATGATCATAGGAAACATATTACACATACTACGCCAATTATTTGAGACAGCTGATTTTTTTTTTTTTTTTAAAAGACCCTTTTTAAAAACAGAATATATGGGCTTCTGTGTCTGTCCTATAGATATTAAATGGAGACTATAATGTTTTTTGGGGTCAATTTTATGTTATATTTTTAAAGTGTTTGCAAGCAACATTTTTTACTATTATACATTTTTCAAAAATACATTTTTCATGCGGGGTTCACCCATCAGATTGGTGTCACAAAGCACTCTGGGTTATTTTACAGGCAGAGCACAGTAGAAGTTTACCTTCAGACTGTCTCTCTCTAAACGAAACTCTGTATGGAATTGCCATATGCAGAGATGGGGAGGAGAAGTCCTTAACTACCCGCTGACTCCTCACAGTAATTATACTGCGAGCGTGCTGCAGGTAAAGGCACAATCGTGTACATCTACATAACGGCCTTCTTCCAGGATTGGTCCGTGAATGCGCTCGTCCTCTACTGACCTGTGCTGTGATTGGGCACAGCACAAGTTTGCTGATGCCCAATCACAGCACAGATCAGAAATGATTTTGGCTGAAATCAGCTGATTTCCTACGTCCAATCACACACAGAGTTCTGTGTTTAACCACTACAATACTGGGCACTTTCACCCCCTTCCTTCCCAGACCAATTTTCAGCTTTCAGCGCTCTCGCACTTTCAATGACAATTGCGCGGTCATGCAATGCTGTACCCAAATGAAATTTTTATCATTTTGTTTGCACAATGAGGGCTTTCATTTGGTGGTATTTATTCACGACTCTGTTTTTTATTTTTTGCGATATAAGCGAAAAATAAGCGGAAATTTTGAAAAAAAACGATATTTTCCCCTTTCTTTTTTAAAAGAAATCCAATAAAATCTAATTTTGTCATAAATTTAAGCCAAAATGTATTCTGCTACATGTTTTTAGTAAAAAAAAATTCCGTTAAGTGTATAATAATTGGTTTGCGTGATCACGGACATATGTACGCAAATGATCATGTACAGATGTGTGCAGGTGATCACGGACATATGTGTGCAGATAATCATTGGCACATGTTATTTTACTGGGACATATGTGGGGGACATGTGTTTTTATTATTTGGGGACATGTGTTTTTATTATTTGGGGACATGTGTTTTTATTATTTGGGGACATGTGTGTTTTGGGGACATGTGTGGGGACATGTGTGTTTACACTACACTGGTGATCAGTGAGTAAAAAGCTGTAAAAAAACAGCTAATACTCACTGATCACCAGCCGGCTGCAGCGATCCGCTCTCCTCTCCTCAGCGACGACTTCCGTGTGAGGAGAGGAGAGCCGATTGCATAGCAACCGGCTGTTTGCTTACATCACATGACGGCTGTGATTGGACACAGCCATCATGTGATCAGGAGGGCCAATCACAGAGCCCTCCTGCCGATCCGAGATGCGCCGTGTCCGGGTGACACGAGCAAATCGGGATTGCGCCACTGCGCAATCCCCCTACTTCTGAAGGACGTTTAGGAAGGTCCTATCAGAAGTAGAAGGCTCCCACCCGGCCGTATATATACAGTGGCCGGTTGGGAAGTAGTTAAACAGCGATCTGGCTGTTTCTTCTCCCTGAAAAGCAGGGAGCAAAAGCAGTCAGATCAGAAAGTAAAAGCAGCACACATTACACATTGTTAGGCACACATTTAACCCCTTGATTGCCCTAGATGTTCACTCCTTCCCATGCAGTGTCATTAGTACAGTGAGAGTGTACAGCAGTGGTCTCCAGAATCGGGCCCTGGGGCCAGATGCGGCCCTTTGCTAGCCTTTATCTGGCCCTTGAGGCAATATTACTGCTACTGACACCAACAATAGGGCATAATTCCTGCCACTGACAACAAAAACCGGCCCCCCTAAAGTCTGAAGTAAACCGTTTGGAGACCCCTGGTGTACAGTATTATTTCTGATCACTGTATTAGTGTCAATAGTGACGTCAGTATCTGTTAGTGACCCTCGCAGATAGTGCCATTAGCACCAGATTGTCTGCCACCCTAGCACAGTCATGCTAGAAGTCAACTGATCACCTCCATTTCCAGTATAGCGTCTATAGCTGGATAAATTCCAGTATATATACCATGGTATGTAGACAATATAACTTTCACACAAACCAATCAATATACTCTTATTGGGATTTTACCAAAATGTATGGCGAAATTAGATTTTTTTATTTCTTTATTGCAAATGTTTTATAACAGAAAGTGGAAAATATTGTTTTTTTTTTTTAACCACTTTCAGACCGGACCAATTTGCAGCCAAAAGACCAGGCCCCTTTTTGTGATTCGGCACTGCGTCGCTTTAACTGACAATTGCGCGGTCGTGCGACGTGGCTCTCAAAGAAAATTGACGTCCTTTTTTCCCACAAATAGAGCTTTCTTTTGGTGGTATTTGATCACCTCTGCGGTTTTTATTTTTTGCGCTATAAACAAAAAAGAGCGACAACGCATTCTTTTTTATTTTTTGCTATAATAAAAACCCCCTAAAAATATATAAAAAAGCATTTTTTTTCCTCAGTTTAGGCCGATACGTATTCTTCTACATATTTTTGGTAAAAAAAATCGCAATAAGCGATTATTGATTGGTTTGCGCAGAAGTTATAGCGTTTACAAGATAGGGGATAGTTTTATAGCATTTTTATTAATCATTTTTTTTTATTAGTAATGGCGGCGATCAGCGATTTTTATTGTGACTGCGACATTGCAGTGGACACATCGGACATTTTTGACACATTTTTGGGACCATTGTCATTTATACAGCAATCAATGCTATTTAAATGCATTGATTCCTGTATAAATGACACTGGCAGTGAAGGGGGTAACCACTAGGTGGCAGTGTATGGGGTTAAGTATGCCTAGGGTGTGTTTCTTACTGTGGGGGGGCGTGGCTGTCAGCTAGTGAATGCTGATCTCTGCTCCAATCACAGGGAGCAGAGATCGGTGTTACTAGTTGCTAGGCAGAACGGGGAGATGCTGTTTATTTCCGCATCTCCCCGTTCAGCCTTCCCGTGAGACGATCGCGGCGATCGAGTCCGCGGGACCCGCGACCGGCCTCAGGGGGGTCCCAACCAGCACGGGAGCATTTAAAAAGGGACTTATATATACGCCCTTATGCCTGTCCATGCCATTCTGCCGACGTACATCGGCGTGCGCCGGTCGGGAAGCGGTTAATCAAAAATGTTAATTTTTTTTGCATTTATATTGCAAAAAAAATGAAAAAACCCAGACCACCAAAAGAAAATTCTATTTGTGTGAAAAAATTATATAAATGTAATTTGGGTACAGTTTTGCATGGCCGCGCAATTACCAGTTAAAGTAGCACAGTGCTAAATAGCAAAAAATGGCCTGGTCATGAAGGGGGTAAAACTGCCTGGGAGGTCAAGTGGTTAAACCACACATCCCAACTTTTTGAGATGGGAACGAAGGACACCTATTAGAAAAAGTATGTAGGCCTAGGACACACCCCCCTGTCACCACCCCTTAAAGAAATCCAGTGAGCTCTTTTGTGTTCACTCTGCAGTGCTATCCCAAGTAGTGTTATCAGCTCTACCCAATTATCTTCTGTTAGCTACAGAACATCTCCCCCTACATTCAATATGGATACGAGGAGAGAGAGGAAAGTGTTTTGTAACAGTCACCACATCTAAGGAGAGGTAACCTGCAATGTATTTGATTTTTCATCCTTGGTTTAGATACACTTTGGGGCAAAAATGTCTGATCTCCCACTTAGGTTTGTTCAAAGTCATGAGACTGTGCAACCCTACAAACATCCACCCTGATTCCACCCCACCATAACCGTCTGATCAATAATGATAGTAAATAGACATGTGCAATTCGTTTCGTTTTTTTTTCGTTTTTCGTTAAAATTCGTTATATTCGTTATATTCGTTCATTCGTTATCGTACGAATGAACAAACGATTCGCTAAAAATTTTAACGAATAACGAATCGTTCGAATGGAACGAATCCGAAAACAACGAAAATCTGAAAAAAACAAATTAGAAACAACGAATCTACGAAAGAAGAAAATGCGAAAAAACGAAAACAGGAACAACGAAAATCAAAATGAACGAAAAAGTTCGTACATTCGTAACTTTTTTTTTTTTTGTTGAATTGGTAATTTTCCGTGTCCCTTACAGTGGCGCTGCTTAACGTGCTTCGAATGGATTGAACGAAAAAATCGTACATTCGTAACTTTTTTTTTTTTTTTTTTTCGATTCGTAATTTTCCGTGTCCCTTACAATGGCGCTGCTTAACGTGCCTCGAATGGATTGAACGAAAAAAATCCGTACATTCGTAACTTTTTTTTTTTTTTTTCGATTCGTAATTTTCCGTGTCTCTTACAATGGCGCTGCTTAACGTGCTTCGAATGGATTGAACGAAAAAATTAGTTCATTCGTAGCTTTTTTTTTTCGATTCATAATTTTCCGTGTCTCTTACAATGTAATAATAGCATACACATTACATAACATTATGAATTATGCTCCGATTACGAATCTACGCAAACAATGTTACGAAAGTACGAATAAATCAATCTAACGAAAGTACGAATGTAACTAAATCTACGAAAATACGAATGCGTCCGAATTTCGAATAAACAAAAATTAAACTAACGGAAAAACGAATCAATGAAAAAAATAACTCTTACGAAAATACGAATCGTTACGAATACGAACACCGACGACTTACGAATTTACGAATCGTTACGATTCAACGGAAACGAAAGAAACGAAACGAAAATGAACGAATTTTTCTATTGTGCACATGTCTAATAGTAAAGGAAACCATGAAACTGAAGTGTGGAAAATTATTGCCACGGTATTTGGGTTTGAAAACAAATATGATAACCTTTAACCTTTACTATACCATACCTTTAACATTAAATACACAGACCAATATCGCTGTTTGAGATGGGCCGAACACCCCACCCCTGTTCGATTTGCGCCAAAACTTTCGAGCATAGCAAAAGTTCGGAGCCAAATGCCATGTACACCCGACCGGTTTTGCCGTCGGAATTAAGTCTGAAGGTTTTTTCGACGAAATTTCGACGGAATTCCGACGGAATTCTGCTCAAGCTGTCTTACATACACGCGGTCACACCAAATTCCGATGGTCAATAACGCAGCGACGTACACCTACGACGGCACTATAAAAAGTATGTTTTGCTTTCCGAGCGTGCGTCAAATTGTTTCCGAGCATGCGTCGGAATTTTGCGCGTCGGAATTGCATACACACGAATGGAATTTCCGATAGAAACTTTTTCCGTCTGAAAAATTGAGAACATGCTCTCAATCTTTTGCTGGCCGAAATTCCACCAGCAAAAGTCCGATGGAGCCTACACACGGTCGCATTTTCCGATGAAAAGCTCTCATCGGTCTTTTGCTGGCCAAAATTCCGATTGTGTGTACGCAGCAAAACAGCCCATTAAAGTCTATGGGACCCGAACTTAAAAAGTCAAAAGTGCCCATTTTGAAAGCTTATATGCAAGTAACTGGGCATACAAAGGGTATGGGGTCTGGGTACTGCCCTGGGGGGACATGAAGATAATTGTTAAATGAAAAGTGATTTAATAAAGCTTAACCTGAAACAATAAAAATGAAAAATTCCTTTAAATATAGTGTCTGGGGGGTCCCCTTAGTCTACCTGTAAAGTGGCGCATCTGTATCGTGTATAGAACATGTACAGTGCCTTGAAAAAGTATTCACACTCTTGAAATGTTCCACATTTTGTCATGTTACAACCAAAAACGTAAATGTATTTTGTTGGGATTTTATGTGATAGACCAACACAAAGTGGCACATAATTGGCTCACTGGGTGAATTTGGTTAAACACGATGGACTGGTGTCTTTTTTCAACCTGATTAACTATGTAACTATAAATGCAGAGTAAGATGGAAGGTGCAAAGAATTCATGAGGAACCACAAATGCCCCCCCTCCCATGCTTCCAGGACCTAACTCATAAATTCGAGCCCACTTGCAGCCTCTGCATTCTGTAACTAGTCCTACCAAGCTGGGTGGGAATTGTGCTGACATGGAGCTTGTCGGAAAAGGAGAATTACAGTAAGTATCTGTCATTCAATTTTCAGTTTGCCCTGATGGCTCCATGTCAGCACAGTTGAGAAATAACTAGCAGGGGAGGGATGATGCTACACACTCCTTAATTCTAGCTAAAAGCAGAAGCCAAAATGCCTCTGCCAAACTCAACCAGGCATGTACTGGCCATCGGGACTACAGGGAGTTTCCCGGTGGGCCGATGGCTCAGTGGGCCGGTCTCAGTGACAGCCTGTCTGTCAGACTTCACGCGTCCGACAGGTGAGCCCGATATAGCAGGGGGAAGGCCTCCCGTACGTGTCTGGTTCTCAGACCCTGGAAGTGGGGACAGGAGGCACGAGAGCACAGAGTGGTAAGAGAGCCTGGCGGGTCGTTGCTGGGGAGATGGCCCCAGGGACTTGCTGGAGTGGAGTCAGTGGTCCCCTGACAGTAGAAGGTAGGCAGCAGGTATAGAGCAGGAGCTGACAGGACACTTCCACACACAGGCACGGTACAGAGGAGAGGCAGGTTCAAGTCCAGGTCACAGGCAGGGTTGGCAACAGGCGGGCAGCGCAGTACAAAGGAGCAGGCAGAAGCAGAGTCAGGGACAGGCCGAGGTCAACAGGCAGGTAGCAGACAAGCAGGTACAGGATCAAGCCGGGAGTCAGGAAGTCAGAAGGTATTCAGGCAACAGGTATCGGGACACAGGGAGCTGACGATCGGACAGCACCGAGCGCCCAGTGAGATCAGCCTAAATAGGCCGATTGGCGCCATGCGCGCGCGCCAGCGCGCACGCGCAGGCACGCGCACAGGCGCACAATCATGCGCACCCGCACACCAGTGCGCACAGGCGCGTGCCCGCGAGCGCCAACGCGCACCGGCGCACACCAGTGCACCCCAGGGCGCCCTGCACCACGTCCGCTCAGAGGCTCTTCCTGACACTGTCAAAGTAATGGCTGCGCGGCTCACCCTCAACTTTACGCAGTGATGCGAGAAGGATGAGAAAAATACAGAGGAGAATAAGTGAAATAATAAAAGAGGTTAGTGAGGACTCCTTATGTTATGCTACTTATGTTTTTTTGCACAATTGCGTATAGTTTATATACTGTTTTTGTGCTTGTTTGCAAAATTAAAGTGTGCCAGTCTGGATGAAGTCCAGGGCCAAATTTTTGTCCCAGACCAGCCCTGAACTCAACTATCATTAAGGCTGCTTCTATACAGTAATGAGCCATAAACATATATATTGACATCCACTTAGCTGCCTTTCAGATTGTCTCTGGGAACACTCGGCCTGCTTGCACTCACAAGGTTGAGACCCTTCTAGTGGAAAGTGATGCCCCTGGCACAGCCAACCCTTTCAATTTGTAGGCCAAGGAGATGAGCTTCACCAACCAAGAGGCAATAATCTTGTTGGAAGATGTGAAATCATTATGCGCTCCACCTGGAATGACAAACAGGTGCTCTGACTTCCTGATGCCAGTAGTCGCCTTGATGTAACATTTTAAAGCTTGGTCCACATCCGATGGGCTAACTTCTTAGGTACCCCCCAAGAGGAACGTAGGAAGGACAACTTCTTGTGTGATATGGACTCTGAAGGCCACTTAGGCACAAATTCGAGCAGCGGCACCCTGTCCGGGAAGAACATGAGAAAGGGTTCTTTAAACTCCAAGGTCGCTAAAACCGACACTCTTCTGGCTGATGTAATTGCCACCAGGAAAGCATTTTTTCAGCAAGAGATTTCCTAGGGGGCCACTTAGACTGAAGGCATTTGATGCAAAAAAGTCCAACACCAGTGGGAGATCCCACTTCCGGAACAACATTTCCTTAGGGAAGTTTAATCCAAATTGCCGCTTGAGGAACAGTATAAGTGTTGGATGCCCACTGTATGCCGGTGAAGGCTAAGATAGTCAAAATGTGGGCCTATAGCGTACTTACGCATAGACCTAAATCAAGCCCCGCCTGAAGAAACTTCAGAACGTGAAAGAATTGTGAAGAGTCCCTTGATCAGCAACAATCCTGTGAATTTATGCCATATTCTACTATAAGCACTGTTAGTGCTGTCCTGGCTTGCATTCATAAGAGTATTCACAACCTTTACAGGGCACCCGAGATCTATTAGCCTCTGCCTCTCAAGACCCAAACCAACAGCTTGAGCCTGTCGGGTGCTGGACGAATGGGACTTTGGAGCAGTGTTGCCAACCGTCAGTATTTTTACTGGCAGCCAGTAAAAAACAGGCAATTTTCTCCTGCCAGTAAATGCCAGTAAAAGGAAAAAGTTGCCAGTAAAAAGTATGGCTATGATGTTTGGCTCGGTTCAGAGCTGGCCGAGACCATCCGAGTGCCTGCTACAGTGTGTTTGGGCAGCTCTGGTGGAGGTGGTGCCTGAGCGTGTCGTGTGATGTCATAGTGCAAGGGAGCCAAGCAGAGCTGCCAGAGCCTCGTGTGTGTGTCTGCAGGACAGGAGCAGGGCAGGTCGGGAGCGGGACTGTCAGTGCTGTTTAGACTGGAGTGGACTGAAGGGACCAAGAGTCAACTTTGTGTGTGTGTGTGTGTGTGTGCCTTCCTATTCTAATTTCTTGCCCTCCTGAGTCCTGTCCCTGAGCTACTTACTTACTATATCGAAAATAAAATAAGAAATATGTTTTTTGCCCTAATATCTACCTTAAATCACATTGCTAATTGCATATTGTGCTTGTTTGTAGCCTAAATACAAACATTTGCACTTAAAACTGTAATTTTGTAACTTTTGGAAATGCCAGTAAAAACTTGGCTGTGCCAGGAAATTTTGGGTGTTATGTCAGTAAATTGCAATCTGGTAGGTTGGCAACACTGCTTTGGAGAAGATTTGATCTTACCAGCAGAAGGAGTGGATCCTTGATTAGGAGGAGTAGATAGTACCAAGGCCCCTTCGGCCACTCTGGGATCATCACCAGAACTGTCAGCTTCTCCCACCACAGCCTCAGCAGGAAGCTGAGAATCAGAGGGAGCAGCAGAAAGGCATAAGCTACTCTGTGATCAGCTCCTCCACCCTGATTGCCTGCAGACGCTGGACCCTGGAATAGAACTTTGGCAACTTGGTGTTGACCGGGGATGTGAACAAGTGTACCTCTGGAAGAAATTACCACGCTCTGTTAGTTCTTGAAAGACTTGCGACAGTCTGGACCATGCATTGTTGTCCAGGACTGTCTTGGACAAATAGTTTGCCTGAAGATTCTTCTGACAGGACACATAGGTCAGAGATAGCTGCAGAAGATTGACTTGGACCGACTCTAGGATCAGAGAAACTTCTTTCAGAAGAGAGAGACTGAGTGCCCCTTGTTATCGGATGTAGGCCATAGTCATTGTGCTATCTAACTTCACCAAGACAGGTCCACCCCGGATGAGGTGACCGAAGGCTAGAAGAGCCGGAAATGCTGCTCTCAACTCCCAGATATTGGAAACCATCTTGAATCTTTGAAAAAAGCCTTTGGCCCTGAGCTCATTGCTCCTAAAATATGGCTTCCCAACTACTTTGCGGGTGTCTAACTGCACCACCAGCCATCAGAAGGTAATGATATCGCAGAAGATTCCACGTCTCCAACCACAAGTTTAGGCATGCTTCCATACAGGGCATAATCCATATCTTCAGACCTAGGCTCTCTGACTGCCACTGGTCCAGAAACAGGACTTGAAAGTTCAACTGAGTCTACCTGACCTGTTGGAGGGAGGCGATTTCTGCAGCCCAATCTCAGATGTGAAGGATGAAGGATTACCCATATATGGCCTAAAATGCTTGTCCAGAGAGGAGCCACCAAGTGCCCATAAGACATTTATGGGTGGCATAATCCATAAAAATACCAGAAAGCATTCTGACATGGAGCTCTTTGCTGACATCTTGGATTATGTGCTGGCTTTCCAGTTTTTCTTGGACTCCCAGACAGAAATGAACAAGCTAACCTCTCTGGAGTGGGCGTGAAAATGACTCTTCAACTTCGGTCTTATTTACCTCAACAGACGTTCATCTTGAGGCAGGAAGCCAAACTGAGGCTCTGAGACCAGTTTCAATGGCCCTGAAAGGAAGACTGGACTAGACTGCACTGCGCCCTGAGCCCACCCAGTTGTGGGACAATAGCGAACTAATAATCACTATTGTCTTCCTGATTCTCCTCAAATCAGGAAGCGGGTCCTGAGCCCCTCGTATTGGCCACCGAGGAGGAGGAGGAGGGGAAGCGGCCACGAAGCCAAGGAGGAGGAGGCGCTGGATGATGCCGAAGAGGAGGACGCGCTGCTGGCAACCTAGATGGGGTAAGTGAGGGGCTGGATGGACTGACGTTCGAGCGACGGGGGGGATGTGACCGACTGACCTACCCCTACCTACCGAGCGCAGGGGGTGGTGGTGGGCGGTTTTGCAGCCCCCCCCAAAAAGTGAAGCACTGCTTTAGAGTGTCTTGACCACATGCTTAATTAATTGTGACAACTTGGTCAACATCATCTTAACATCTTCAATACCAGACACTTAGACACCTTCCCGCCAGGCCAATTTTCGGCTTTCAGCGCTGTCGCAATTTGAATGACAATTGCGCGGTCATGCTACACTGCACCCAAACAAATTTTTTATCATTTTGTTCCAAGAAATATAGCTTTCTTTTGGTGGTATTTGATCACCTCTGCGATTTTTAGTTTTTGTGTAACAAACCAAAAAAGACCGAAAATTTTGAAAAAGTTTTTCTTTGTCACTGTTAATTTTTTTTGTAAATAAGTGCGTTTTCTTCTTTAATGATGGCCACTGATATGGCTGCAATGATGGGCACTGATAAGGCGGCACTGATGGGCACCGATGAGGTGGCACCAATGAGGTGGCACTGATGAGGTGGCACTGATGGGCACTGATGAGGTGGCACTAATGGGCACTGATAGGTGGCACTGATGGGCACTGATAGGTGGCACTGGTATGCGTCACTGATGGGCACTCAGGTGGCACTGATGGGCATTCATAGGCGGCACTGATGGGCACTCATAGGCGGCACTGAGGGGTACTTATGGGTGGCACTGATGCATACATATAGGTGGCACGGATAGGGGGCATGGATGGGCACTGATGGGCACTGATAGGTGGGCCTGGATGGGCACTGATAGGTGGCACTGATGGACGCTGATGGGTGGCACTGATGACACTGATGGGTGGCATTGCTGGGCATCCCTGTTTTATAACATAAATATGATGTGCCAATCAGTGCCCATTTGTGGGCACTGATTGGCATATTTTGGGCATTTTTTTTTTTTTAGCATGTGGATGGCCATGGGGGATGTACCTGGCCATCCATATGCTGGGGGCTTCCCTGGTGGTCTAGTGTGGGCATCTGAGGGGGGGCTGCGCTGATAAAAAATCAGCGCATACCCCCCCCTGTCAGGAGAGCCGCCAATCGGCTCTCCTCTACTCGCGTCTGTCAGACGCGAGTGAGGAAATGCGGATCAACGGCTCTTCCTGTGTACATCGCGATCAGCCGTGATTGGACACGGCTGATCACGTGGTAAAGAGCCCCCGCCGGAGGCTCTTTACCAAGATCGGTGTAGCGTTGTGTCAGACTGACACACCGCTCCACCGATCGCCGCGATGCGCGCCCCCACGGGCGTGCGGCGGCTGTTATCCTGAAGGACGTCGTATGACGCCCAGTCACGATAACGAAACCACTTCCCGGACGTCAATTTGCTATTGACCGGGTGGGAAGTGGTTAATCACTGTCTCCATGAAGAAAGTAGGAATCATACAGCCATATTTATCCACATCTTCCTTGGAAAAATCTGACAAGGGTTGATTTGCCTGAGAAGGTTCTGAGTGAAAGCAACTCCTATAGAATGTGATGACAACCATTTAGATGTCAACATCTTGATCCCTGGCTGCTTGAACCAGCAGCGCTTATACTGTGATGCTCATCCGTATCTTCTTTTTGGAAGAGTCTGAAGAGGATTGTTTGCCTGGAAGGCTAGGAGACTGCTCACTGATAGAATAGATAACCTTTTCATAGGGTGAATGGAAATACAGTGGAACCTCGGATTGCGAGTAACACGGTTAATGAGCGTTTCGCAATACGAGCAATTTATTTTTTTAAATCCTGACGCGGTTTGCAAATGTGGTCTCGCATAACGAGCAGGATTCAAGCCTCTGCAGTGTGCAGTACCGCATTTGGCCAGATGTGCGGGGGCGCTGGTGACACTCAGAGCCGTTTGGAAACACTCGGAAATACTCTGTTCCTGAGTGTTTCTGAGCCTTTCCGAGTGCATCCGAGCGGTCTCCGAGTAATTCCGAGTCTCTCCAGCCCCCCACCTCTGGCCACATGGGGTATTGCTTGCAATAGAAGTCAATGTGGAACTAATTATTTGCATTTCCATTGGCTTCTATGGGGAAACTCGCTTTGATATGCAAATGCTTTGGAATTACAAGCATTCTCCTGGAACGGATTATGCTCGCAGTCCAAGGTTCCACTGTACTCCTATAGAGTGTATTAGCCTCATTTGACAACCTGTTAGTTGTTGTCATATTTATCCTTGGTTGCTTGAACAAAGCAGTATTATGGGTTTTGGATTTACCGCATTGTAAAGGCCACCAACAATATAATTTGGGAAGGATTAAAGAATAGATTAAATGCTGGTAAAGATGTAAGCTGGAGTTGCACTTAAGTCGGACATGGAAAATAAATTTCCGGTATTACCCAAATGTATTCCCTCCTACCCTCTTAGAGCTATCTACATTGTGAACTATATGTATGCATTATACCTTTCTATCCAGCAGGTGGCATTGCAGTATTATAGTGTGTATTCTCTGTGGTAATGTAATAACAGGATGTACCTTCTATATCTAAGTGTGTACTTGTTTGATATCCACTTCCTGTTTCTATCTACATGATGTAAAACAGGGGTGCCCAACCATGATAAATATAATCCTCCATGAAAGTAAAGTATTCTCTGCATTCAACAAGCTTACTGCAAGCTCACAGCAGCCAGCAGTGCCAGAGCCAGCTGCTAATAACCTGCTAATAACACCATCATAAGCTTTGCCGGGGAAGCTGCTGGTAGCTCAGTTCTTATTGATGTAAACAGACCACCAGAACTACAGTACATGTCACAAAAGCCTGCCCAGTGTGTGGGCAGGCTCTTGGATGTTAAAATGGTTTGTAAACCTCAGACATGAAATATGAACAAAGCATATCCCTCTATAGTGTGTACTTGTCTCAGTCCAGAGCACTAATGCCCCGTACACCCACGGTCGGAAATTCCGACCACAAAATCCGTCAGATTTTTTCCAGTCCCCCCCAGTCAGATTTTTTCCGACGGATTTTGTCCGACACTGGTGTTGCATACACACGGACAAAGTTGTCGGAAAATTCAATCATCCTGAACGTGGCGACGTTCATTGCATGCGACAGGACTACGTAGAGGCTAGTAGCCAATAGCTTTGGTCTTGTAATGTGATATGAGCATGCGTGGCACTTTGTCCGTCGGAATTCACTACACACGATCGGAAAAAGTCCGATAGGACTTTGTTGTCGGAAAATTTGAGAGAGCAGGATCTCAAACTTTTTCCGTCAGAAATTCCAACGGAAAAAGTCAGATGGAGCCCACACACCGTCGGAATTTCCGACACACGATCGGTCCGATCGGTTCTCAAAAGGTTGGGCACCCCTCCATTCACCTCTATAGCGCAGATGTAAACAGACTCATGTCTGCTTACAGTATTCTCTGCATTCAACAAGCTTCCAAGCGCAGGGCCCAATAACCTGCTAATAACACCATCATAAGCTTTGCCGGGGAAGTCGCTAAAGTGGCCCTCGCTCCTCAAAAGATGGGCACCCCTGATGTAAAACCATGCAAAATATAATCCCCCATGAAAGTAAAGTATTCTCTGCATTCAACAAGCTTCCAAGCGCAGGCTCTTGGATGTTAAAATGGTTTGTAAACCTCAGACATGAAATATGAACAAAGCATATCCCTCTATAGTGTGTACTTGTCTCAGTCCAGAGCACTAAGGCTGGCCATAAATTATACAGTTTTCCTTTTAGATTTATCAAAACCATATAACATGAAGTCAAACCTAACCACTTTCAATTTGTATGTAATCATGCCAGGCCCTTGTACTACATAGTTGAAGGTAAATCTAAAGAAAATTGAACAAAAAAATGATATAATGTATGACCAGCCTAAGTTCGGCTTTTAATGTAGCCTAATAAAGAATTTAGAACTTGGAACGAACCGGGTTGCCGGCTAATTTCTTCTATGGAGAAGTGTCATTTCTGTCTTCCTTCCTCTGCTATCTGCATAAATCCCTTTTGACAAGTTTTCCTGACACCAAGAGAAAAAAGGTGACAGGGGAGGTAGCTCCAGCACACAGTCTGTAATTTTCTTCAGCAGGGACAGGAAGCTGGTCAGAGTTGATTAGAAGATGGATGGAGTAAAATAAAGGGCAATCTTAGAAGAAAACCTGTTAGAGTCTGCAAAAATCTTTGGACTGGGGGGAGGTTCACCTTCCAGCAGGACAACGACCCTAAACATACAGCCAGAGCTACAATGGAATGGTTTAGATCAAAGCATATTCATGTGTTAGAAAGGGAGTCCTGGAGTAAAAGAAGAGGCAAGAATTGGCGGAAAGGACGGCGTGACATAGGTGGACGGTAGGACAGGCAGGGGTAGTTTAGGAATTGTTGCCCCCTTTAAGTAAAGGGGGGTGGTTAAGGGCTGGGAGGGGTCCTGGGGAAGTTTTGTGGGAAGGAGGAAGCAGTTGGAGTAGGTCGTGAGTGGAGAGGAGAGAAGCTTCCCATCCTCCCTCTCGATGTTTTGGTCAGTATTACAGTGAGGCTGTCATGACTAGACATGTGCAATTAGTTTCGTTTTTTTTTTTCGTTTTTTTCGTTAAAATTCGTAATATTCGTTCATTCGTTATTGTACGAATGAACGAACGATTCGCTAAAAATTTTAACGAATGTTCGAATCGAATGAATCCGAAAAACAACGAAAATCCGAAATAACCAAATTAGAAACAACGAAACTACGAAAGAAGAAAATCCGAAAAACGAAAAACAGGAACAATGAAAATCAAAATGAACGAAAAAATTTGTACATTCATAACTTTATTTTTTTTGTTGAATTGGTAATTTTCCGTGTCTCTTACAATGGCGCTGCTTAACGTGCTTCGAATGGATTGAACGAAAAAATTCGTACATTCGTAAAACTTTTTTTTTCGATTCGTAATTTTCCGTGTATCTTACAATGTAATAATAGCATACACATTACATAAAATTATGAATTATGCTCCGATTACGAATCTACGAAAACAATGTTACGAAAGTACGAATAAATCAATCTAACAAAAGTACGAATGTAACTAAATCTACGAAAATACGAATGCGTACGAATTTCGAATAAACGAAAAGTAAACTAACGGAAAAACGAATCAACGAAAAAATAACTCTTACGAAATTACGAATCGTTACAAATCAACGGAAACGAAAGAAACAAAACGAAAATAAACAAATTTTTCTATTGTGCACATGTCTAGTCATGGCAGCCCGGCAGTGGTGGGTCTTTGGAGGAAGAGAAGAAGGCTGGAATATAACATGGTTGGGGCCCATCTATGGTATGAGGTTCTCGGGGACCTTCCGGTTAACGAGGGGTTTAACCAGGAAGGGGTAAAAATGTAGGTCATTGCGGATGTCGAGTACCGTCTCTGAGTCGGTGTCTTGCGACTGGAGGCCTAAGTCTTAAAGAAGTTTGTCGCAGTGACCAAGTTGAGTGTCGTTGCCCTCAAAGACCACCAAGGTATAGAGAAGTTTTGGTTGATGGTTATTTTAAATGTTATTTATTCAAGTTACGTTATTTGTTAAATAAAAGGCCGTAAGGCCATTTTACTCCGAAACCTTGTCACGTCATTTACCGGGTAATGGGGGGGTTTGGAGGTTATGGTCTAATAGGTTGGGGAAAACTGGAGGTTATCTATTCTTCACATGTCATGACCCAGTCAAAGTCCAGACCTAAATCCAATTCAGAATCTGTGGCAAGACTTGAAAATTGCTGTTCACAGACGCTCTCCATCCAATCTGACAGAGCTTGAGATATTTTGCAAAGAAGAATGGGCAAAAATGCCACTCTCTAGATGTGCAAAGCTGGTAGAGACATCCCCAAAAAGACTTGTAGCTGTAATTGCAGAGAAAGGAGGTTCTACAAAGTATTGACTCCGGGGGGCGCCATACAAATGCCCCCCCCCACACACACTTTTCACATATTTATTTGTAAAAACATTTTGAAAACCATTTATCATTTTCCTTCTACTTCACAATCATGTGCCACTTTGTGTTTGGTCTATCACATAAAATCCTAATAAAATCCATTTACGTTTTTGGTTGTAACATGAGAAAAAAGATTGTTTCATCTCTGTATATCACTTGAGGCCAGTCACTTCACTGAGTATATGGAAAGGATTACGACCACATGAAGGCAGCAGCACTTTTTGCTGAAAAAAAAAAAAATGAATTATGAATGTGGAGAGGCACCGGGTTATAAATGAATAGGCGGAGTTCACTGACAGTACACTTTAACTACTTCCCACCCGGCCACTGTATATATACGGCCGGGTGGGAGCCGCCTACTTCTGATCGGACTTTCCTGAACGTCCATCAGAAGTAGCAGCAAGCAGCGGCGCGATCCCGATGCGCTCGTGTCACCCGGACACGGGGCATCTCGGAACGGCAGGAGGGCTCTGTGATTGGCCCTCCTGATCACATGACGGCCGTGTCCAATCACAGCTGTCATGTGATGTAAGCAAACAGCCGGTTGCTAGGCAACCGGCTGTCCTCTCCTCACACGGAAGTCGTCGGTGAGGAGAGGAAAGCTGATCGCTGCAGCTGGATGGTGATCAGTGAGTATTAGCTGTTTTTTTTACTCACTGATCACCAGTCTAGTGTCACCAACACCTGTAAAACACACATGTCCCCACACATGTCCCCAAAACATGTCCCCAAAACACACATGTCCCCAAAACACACATGTCCCTAAATAAAAACACATGTCCCCCACATATGTCCCAGTAAAATAACATGTGTCAATGATTATCTGCACACATATGTCCGTGATCACCTGCACACATCTGTACATGATCATTTGCGTACATATGTCCGTGATCACGCGAACCAATTATTATACACTTAACGGAATTTTTTTTACTAAAAACATGTAGCAGAATACATTTGGCTTAAATTTATGACAAAATTTGATTTTATTGGATTTCGTTTAAAAAAGAAAGGAGAAAATATAGTTTTTTTTCAAAATTTCCGCAATTTATTAAATTGCTTATATCGCAAAAAATTAAAAACAGAGTCGTGAATAAATACCACCAAACTAAAGCTCTATTTGTGCGAAGAAAATGATAAAAATGTCATTTGGGTACAGCATTGCATGACCGCGCAATTGTCATTGAAAGAGCGAGAGCGCTGAAAGCTGAAAATTGGTCTGGGAAGGAAGGTGGCGAAAGTGCCCAGTATTGTAGTGGTTAAAGAGGCTTGGTGTAAATATCTATATCTGATATCCAGAGGGCCGCTGGGGTTGCTGGTAATCACTGTAGTAGCCCACGTTATATACAGTAGGCTCTGTGATCTTCCGGGTGATAGACAAGGGAGCCGTCAAAAAATTTGTTTCGTTCCGTTCCGTTCCGTTCCGTTTCGTATAAAAAAAATTTCGTAATTCGTGTACGAAATTTAATTTGGATTCGTACGAAATACGAATTTTGTACGAATCGTTAATATGGTTACCAATCTTTACGAATCGTTAAGAATCGTTACGAATCGTTACAAATATCGACACTCTACGAATAATAACGAATTATCCGAAAAACGAATTAACGTTACATAACACAAGTCTATTGTCTATTGTTCACCAATCACTCAGAGGAAGTACGAAATACGAAATTTAGTTTACGAATCCGAAATTTCGTATTTCGTACTTCCTCTGAGTGATTGGTGAACAATAGACAATAGACTTGTGTTATGTAACGTTAATACGTTTTTGGATAATTCGTTATTATTCATAGAGTGTCGATATTCGTTATACTGAATCTCAAATTCATTCGAATCATTCGTTATATCCGCTATAATTTCTTTTTTTTTGGATCCGAAATTTGTAAACAAAATTTCGTATTTCGTACAGAATTCGTATTCGTAAAAATTCGTAATTTCGTATTCGTATTCGAATGTACGAATTTAGAAAAATTTGTACGAATTTCCGATTCGTACGAAACTAATCGCACATGTCCCCTCTGCACACTGAACACAAAGGGGTTGCTCACTTGGCACCTCCATCATTCAGAGAACGCCTTGTATTATTTATTTTTTTTCAATGAATACAAGGTGTTCTCTGATTGAACCACATGGAAACTGTGACATCATCCACCTCTCCTCTCCCTCCACAGTGCCCCTCCTAATATCAGATATGGATACGTACATCAGGCCAAGTTGGCTCAATGTAAGTTTTTCAGAAAAGTTCCTTCCTGGAGTTCTGCTGTAAAGATCAAAAATTTGGCGTGCCGGTTCAGTCATTTGAACTTTATCTTTAATTTTATTTTTGACAGCTCTGTCTCCAATAAGGTGATTTCATCAGCCCTCCCAGGTCTTGTAGTCCAGCCACAGAAGAGAACCAGTGGTAAGACCAGAACCCCCCAACCCAACGAAGAGAAGAATTCTGAAAATGGAACAAGACCCCAGATATCGTTCTCAGCAACCAATTAGAATTCTGATTTATTTTGAATGTTTAGATTTGAATGTTTGCAGTAGGGAATAGGTCCCCCTGTGCTCCAATTAATAAATTAGTGGACATACCATTTAAAGTTAAAAAAAAAAAATATATATATATATATGTATACACCGTATATACTCGAGTATAGGCCATCCCAAATATAAGCCGAGGCACCTAATTTTATCACAAAAAAATGGGAAAACGTATTGACTCGAGTATAAGCCTAGGGTGAGAAATGCGCAGCTACTGTAAGTGGAAAAGAGGGTCAACAATGCCCATTTGCAGCTTCACTGTGCCCATTTGCAGCCATAGGTCCCCTGAACTTCAAACTTGGTAGTTAAGGGTTCCTAGATGCCCCCTAGCTGCAGCCAAATTTGGGGTCTCTGGACCCAAAGGGTCCTAAAATGACATTGCTGCTTGCTGGCGATGTGGAGAGGAACAAGGAACTTTATTACACATATTTTGGTCATGTTCTAAGATTAGGCCTTGCTGGGGGGAGATGCAGAGAATCTCTCCGAAATTTACAGAATTTTTAATACCAGACGACCCCGCTTTTCTTTTGCTCCATTGCTCTCAAATACCGATACAGACATACAGAAAGTCTATATTGTGTCATCTGAATAACGCGGCTAAGGCTACTGTTATAATGTACTGGAAGGACAGGACCCCACCGTCAGTAGCAAGGTGGCTCAACAGAGTAATGCTGGCCATACACTATACGAAAAATCGGCCGAAATTTCGGTCATTAGACCGTTCGTTCGTTTTTTCGGCCAGTTAATGGACACAAAAATCGATAATCGTTTGGACGTTTTTGAGCCGAAAAAACGAAGGACAAGTTTGGAAATTTTCTGCCGAACAAACGATAAATAGAATTTTAATGTTAATGTGTTTCCCGTCCGCAGCTGGGGGGAGAGGCGAGGAAGGAAGCCAGCAACACTGCAAGGCAGGGGGGGGGGGCAACACGGGGGAAGCCCGGGCAGTAGGGAAAAAAGACACCTGGCACACCCCCTGCGCACACCTATGGTCCACCCAATCTTCCATAAAGGGACTCTGCTGTTGTGAGGAAGAAGTTTGCATTTTTTTTCATATTTTATCTTTATTTTTAATTAAGGGTGGTACAGAATACATTATCACTTTAACAATCCATATATAGCGAAAGGACACTTCCATTCAAAAACATAGAAGGTAACTACACATATACAAAAACAAACATGGCATACTTATATTACCACCGTTACCAACATCAACATCAACTCCTGTCACTACTATTCGGGACCTTTAGAGCACTCTTCCTCAGTGCTCTGTCTTCCCCCTTGTATTCTTACCCCCTCCTCTTTATTTCATCAAAACAACCCCTTGCCCTCCGAACAACAACATCCCAAAAAAATAAAATAAATCCCCCCCCCCCCAACGACATTTATCTTGCCTGCCCCCCCCCCCCCCTTTGCTTTTCCCTATGAGACGGAGGTATTCTAGCATCTAGATACAGAGGCTCGCGGGCTCTCCTCCTCAGACTCCCTCTCCTTCATATTCTCCCATCAGTTTCTTCCCTTCCTCGGTGTACATAAATCCATTCCACATTGCCCATGTTTCATTGTACCTCTCTCTCTTATGCCCCTTACACACGGTCGGATTTTCCGACAGAAAATGTCCTATCAGACCATGTTGTCGGAAAATCCGACCGTGTGTGGGCTCCATCTGACTTTTTCCGTCGGAATTTCAGACGGAAAAAGTTTGAGATCCTCCTGCTCTCAAATTTTCCGACAACAAAATCCAATCAGACTTTTTCCGATCGTGTGTAGCGAATTCTGACGGACAAAGTGCCACGCATGCTCAGATCACATTACAAGACCAAAGCTATTGGCTACTAGCCTCTACGTAGTTCTGTCGTACGCAACGAACGTCACCACGTTCAGAATGATCGGATTTTCTGACAACTTTGTCCGACCGTGTGTATGCAACATCAGTGTCGGACAAAATCCGAAGGATTTTGTGGTCGGAATTTCCAACCGTGTGTACGGGGCATTATTCTGGCCCGCAAGCACTAAATCTTCCATATAAAAGAGGGGGTGACCAACTGCGCAAACCAAAGGGGATGAGAAAAACACTATAAAACCTAAAAGCCAACAGCTGCCGCAGCCACCATCAAGGTGTTCACACACCAGTAATCAGTATAGGTATCTTATATAAATAAATATAAAAATAAGTCAAATGGATATATAAAAAATTATTTAAAAAATTAAAAAATTTATGGATAAAAATACATACTGTAAATAATCAACCACTAAAATTCAGATTGTTAAAAATGTGGCGCTTGTAGAGAGTGCGCCACTCCAAGGGGATGGTCCAACAAGGATGGCTCCAGACGCTTTTGGACGCTTTGTCTGGAGCCATCCTTTTCGGCTCAAAAACGTCCAAATGATTATCGATTTTGTGTCCATTAACTGGCCGAAAAAACGAACGAACGGTCTAATGACCGAATTTTCGTCCGATTTTTCGTATAGTCATATGGCCAGCATTACTCTGTTGAGCCACCTTGCTACTGACGGTGGGGTCCTGTCCTTCCAGTACATTGTAACAGTAGCCTTAGCCGCGTTAATCAGATGACACAATATAGACTTTCTGTATATCTGTATCGGGATTTGAGAGCAATGGAGCAAAAGAAAAGCGGGGTCGTCTGGTATTAAAAATTCTGTAAATTTCGGAGAGATTCTCTGCACCTCCCCCCGTAAGGCCTAATCTTAGAACATGACCAAAATATGTGTAATAAAGTTCCTTGTTCCTCTCCACATCGCCAGCAAAGATCCGAAGCCTCTGCATAGAATCTCCGGAGCCTTGTCGGCGTGTAGTACCATTGTGTTAATAATTTATAGTTTAATTCTTGAATTCATGTGCACATTGATGTGTTCAAAGCCAAATAAGTAATGTTCCTACGCTGAACCGGGGAGAATGTCCTATTCAAATCCCTTTCCCATTTAACAATACTTGGTAGCACAAAATCCTTTAGGAGGGGTATTTAACCACTACAATACCGGCACTTTCGCCCCCTTCCTTCCCAGACCAATCAGCTTTCAGCGCTCTCGCACTATCAATGACAATTGCGTGGTCATGCAATGCTGTACCCAATTAAATTTTTATCATTTTGTTTGCACAAATAGAGCTTTAGTTTGGTTGTATTTATTCACGACTCCGTTTTTAATTTTTTGCGATATAAGCGAAAAAATTGCGGAAATTTTGAAAAAAAACAATATTTTCTCTTTCTTTTTTAAAAGAAATCCAAAAAATCAAATTTTGTCATAAATTTAAGCCAAAATGTATTCTGCTACATGTTTTTAGTAAAAAAAATTCCGTTAACTGTATAATAATTGGTTCGCGTGATTACGGACATATGTACTCAAATGATCATGTACAGATGTGTGCAGGTGATCACGGACATATGTGTGCAGATAATCATTGGCCCATGTTATTTTACTGGGACATATGTGGGGGACATGTGTTTTTATTATTTGGGGACATGTGTGTTTTGGGGACATGTGACATGTGTGTTTAAAAAAAACAGCGAATACTCACTGATCACCAGCAGGCTGCAGCAATCCGCTCTCCTCTCCCCAGCGACGACTTCCGTGTGAGGAGAGGAGAGCCTAGCAACCGGCTGTTTGCTTACATCACATGGCTGTGATTGGACACGGCCGTCATGTGATCAGGAGGGCCAATCACGAGCCCTCCTGCCGATTCGAGATGCACTGTGTCCGGGTGACATGAGCGCATCGGGATCGCGCCGCTGCGCGGGCATGAGTAACGTCCTATCAGAAGTAGAAGGCTCCCACCCGGCCGTATACAGTGGCCGGGTGGGAAGTAGTTAACATTGCATACATCTTTGAGATCAACCGAGGGAGAGGTTCTTGCTCATAACAATATTGTTCAGACGTGGTTAATTGACGTTCGTAGTTTGCCGCTGGCCCCAGAGATCTCCAAAAATGTTGTAATTGTATTGCTCGCCATACATTTATTTCATAAAGTCCCCCTGGTTGTATCAAGGCCTCTGTTGTAGGCCACTCCCCATTTTGAATAGAAATGTGAGACTTGAAAAATGTCCTTCTCCAATAAGTTTTTAAATACCCCTACCTCTATACCTGGTGAGAACCCCGGGTTACCCAATACCGGGAACAAGGGTGAATTTTTCGACGAGATTTTGGGGTCCCGACGTATGGTAGCACTGATGCGTATTGTAGTACTGTATGAACTTTGACGGAGTTCCGCCGGAACGGACTTGCCTACACACGATCGTTTAGAACGCGATGACGTACGATTAGACTAGAAAAAGGAAGTTCAATAGCCAGTAGCCAATAGTAGCCAATAGCTGCCCTTGCGTTGTTTTTGGTCCGTCGGAACAGCTTACAGACGAGCGGTTTTCTCGATAGGAACTGGTTCCGGCGGAAAGATTTGAAACATGTTCTATTTCTAGGTCCGTCAGAATTTTAGAAAGAAAAAGTCTGATGAAGCCCACACACGATCGGAATGTCTGACGGGATGATTCCATTGGACCTTTTCTGCCGGAAAGTCCAGTCGTGTGTACGCGGCATTAGGTGGTTTTAACAACACGCCCCCAACCCCCTCCAGCATCCACAAAATAACACAAGTTTCAATTTTGTATGGATTGACTCTTTATTCACAATAATAATTAATACTATTGATAAATTTGTTTCAGAGGTCAAAAATATCTGTAAACCCGGCTTATCAAATCCAGAACCGGCAGGGTATTATTACCAGGACAAGTGGAATTCCCTCGTCTGCAGGAACCGGAATTTCCCCACACCTGCTAACGTCACGTCCTGTCTGAAGGGGAAAGTCGTGTACATGTTTGGGGACTCAACGCTGCGGCATTGGTGGGAATACCTGGTGGATTTTGTTCCATGTGAGTCGTATGCTCAGTAAATATTTTACTTTACATGATTTCCTTCCAAATTTTTTCCAAACTCACTTTACTATACGTTTCTAGTCATCTATGAAGAGCTTTCAACCTGTAGGCAGGTGCAGTCTACTTTCTCCACTGCAGGCTTGTGCTCAGCCGCACCGGCATTGCAGTTAGGGGGGAAGTCAAGAAGATCATGTTTGCTCTATGGTTTCCTGGCTCACTGGGGGAACTATCCAATTGGATACTGTTGCCCCATATGACTCAGGCAGCCATCTTGGATCAGGCAGAGTCTATTTAGGACCCTGGCTCCCAGGCTTGGCGTGTATTTTGCATGTGGGCAGTGAGGGACAGGTCACCCATCTGTTAGGGGCAGTACTAGCAGCAGGGAGAAGTTCCAGATGAGTAGGGAAAGAGCAGGGACAGCCATCCTTCCTGGAAACCTCCCTGTTTGGGTATGGACTGGCCGGGCCGCATTCCATCCCTCAAGACAAACGCTGTTGGTGCACCCGAGACCTACTCTTTGCCGCCGGGTAGTTGTGCTTTCTTGGACTTTACTAGACATGTGCAATTAGTTTCGTTTTTTTTAGTTTTTCGTTAAAATTCGTTATATTCGTTCATTCGTTATCGTACGAATGAACGAACGATTCACTAAAAATTTTAACGAATCGTTCGAATCGAACGAATCCGAAAACAACGAAAATCCGAAATAACCAAATTAGAAACAACGAAACTACGAAAGAAGAAAATCCGAAAAACTAAAACGGAACAACGAAAATCAAAATGAACGAAAAAATTCGTACATTCGTAACTTTTTTTTTTTTGTTGAATTGGTAATTCTCCGTGTCTCTTACAATGGCGCTGCTTAACGTTCCTCGAATGGATTGAACAAAAAAATTCGTACATTCGTAACTTTTTTTTTTTTTTTTCGATTCGTAATTTTCCGTGTCTCTTACAATGGCGCTGCTTAACGTGCTTCGAATGGGTTAAACGAAAAAATTCGTACATTTGTAACTTTTTTTTTCGATTCGTAATTTTCCGTGTCCCTTAAAATGTAATAATAGCATACACATTACATAAAATTATGAATTTACGAATCTACGAAAACAATGTTACGAAAGTACGAATAAATCAATCTAACGAAAGTACGAATGTAACTAAATCTATGAAAATACGAATGCGTCCGAATTTTGAATAAACGAAAATTAAACTAACAGAAAAGCGAATAAACGAAAAATTAACTTACGAAAATACGAATTGTTACGAATACGAACACCGACGCTTACGAATTTACGAATCGTTACGAATCAACGGAAACGAAAGAAACAAAACGAAAATAAACAAATTTTTCTATTGTGCACATGTCTAGACTTTACCTTCAATACAGTTCTGTTTCTGCAACTGCACTCGGTGTGTTCACTGCGGCCACAACACGCTGCACCTCGCCACAGGCCTTTCTCCCATGTGATGATCCTCAGGCCATACTGCTTTTTCTTCAATACTATCTCCAACTGACATCGGTCCCACAATGCGCTACATCTATTCTACGCTTATCACATAAGAGGATGGTCGGGTGGGAAAGTATCGATGGAAAGTGGGGGGGGGGGGCACTCTGGAGCTTGGATATTTCCAGCTTGGAGGAAAAAATTATGAGCCAACATCTCCAGGTCTGGTGTATCTCAACAAGAAGAATAAGGACTAAACAAGATTTTAAAAACCATCTCACCTATTGAGAGCAGCTGGAAAGTATGTGTCTGCCACTGCCATAAGCATGAGCTGGTCTCCCGATGTGGGAAAAAACATCCAAGATAAGAAGATTTTTGTCTCAACGTTCCCAATAACCCCAACACTAAAATTACATATCCCTGTACCCCCAACTCTGACTCCCTGTAACCCCAACTCTAATACTAACCCTACCTGTAAAGCTAACACTAACCTTCCCAGCACTAGCCCTCACTTTTTACCCCAACCTTAACACTTCCCCTTCCTGTAACCCCAATTTTAACACTAACCATCCATGTAATGTAACACTAACAATCCCTGTAGCTTCAACACTAAAACGAAACCTCCCTGTAGCCCCAGCCCTAACACTAACCCGTCATGTAACCCCAACCCTAAATATCCATGTAATCCCAGCACTATTCCTCACTGTAGCTCTATAGCCTCATACACACGATCGGTCCGTGGACCAACTTTCCTGTGGATTTTTGTCCAAAGGGCGTGGCCCCAAGTTGGTATTGCATACACACGGCAGGACTTTTTCAGGCAACTTTCACCAAATCACTTGGTTTTTCTGCTCTTTACCGCCACCTTTGGTCAACTTCTGTATGTTGTCTGATCTTTTGCATTGGTTCTGCATTGGTTTGTACAAAAGTCCGTTGGTTTTGTGTACACGCGGTCTGTTCGCACAGCCAAATAAAGACAGATGAAACCTGGAAAAAGTTGGTCAGATGGAGCGTACACACGGTCGGATGTTGGTCCAAAACAGCTAATTTGCATGTTGGTTGTCAAAAAGTCTGATCGTGTGTACGGGCCTTTACACTAACCAGCCATGAAACCCTAACCTTAAAACGAACCCTCCCTGTGACCCCCAACACTAACCCTCGCTATTTACTCCATCTATAGCATGAACCCTCCCTGTAACCCCAACAATAGCCCTCACTGTTTAGTTCATCTATAGCATGAACCCTCCCTCTAACCCCAACTTTAATACTAACCATCCATGTAACCCCAATCCTTACTCTAATGCCCCGTACACACGGTTGGAAATTCTGACAACAAAATCCATCCAATTTTTTCTGCCGGATTTTGTCCGAGACTGGTGTTGCATACACACGGTCAGACAAAGTTGTCGGAAAATCCGATCATTCTGAACGTGGTGATGTTCGTTGCATACGACGGAACTACATAGAGGCTAGTAGCCAATAGCTTTGGTCTCGTAATTTGATCTGAGCATGCGTGGCACTTTGTCCGTCGGAATTCTCTACACACGATCGGAAAAAGTCAGATCGGATTTTGTTTTCGGAAAATTTGAGAGCAGGATCAAAAAGTCCGATGGAGCCCACACACGGCCGGATTTTCCGACAACATGGTCCGATCGGACATTTTCCGTCGGAATTTCCGACCGTGTGTGTACGGGGCATGACTCTCTCCCTGTACTTCAACTCTATCACTAAACATCCATGTAAGCTAACCCTATCACTAACTATCCCAGTAGCCCCGACCATAAAAATGAACCCTCCTTGTAACTCCAGTCTTAACACTAACCCTTTATGTAACTCCAACCATCCATGTAATCTCAACACTTATGCCCCGTACACACGATAGGATTTTCCGACAAAAAAATCCATGTTTTTTTCCGACGGTTATTTGCCCAAACTTGCCTTGCATACACTCGGTCACACAAATCTTGTCGTAAATTCCGAACGCCAAGAACGCGGTGACGTACAACACGTACGACGAGCCCGAGAAAAATTAAGTTCAATAGCCAGTGCTGCTCTTCTGCCTGATTCCGAGCATGCGTGTCACTTTGTGCATCGGAATTGTGTACACACGATCAGAAATTTAGGAGAACGGATTTTGTTGTTGGAAAATTTGAGATCCAGATCTCAAATTTTGTGTGTCGGAAACTCCGATGGAGCCTACACGAATAGTTACATAGTAAGTAAGGTTGAATAAATACACCAGTCCATCGAGTTCAACTTGAGTGAGTGTCTACAATTGTCCCCATCCCTGTACATTGCACACTCACATCGGTCCCTACCCTCAAGGAGCCCACAATCCACGGTCCCCATTCATATATTAGGGCCAATTTTGGACATAAGCCAATTAACCTACCAGCATGTCTTTGGAGAATTTCCGACAACAAACTCCCATCGAACATTTTCCGTCGGAAAATCCTATCGTGTGTACGGGGCATAACCCTCCCTTTAACACTAATACTAACCCTCCCCTCCAACCTTTAAAAAGTCCATGTAACCCCATCCCTAACACCAACCCTCCCTGTGACTCCAACATTTTTGGAACCCAACCCTAACACTCTTTAGTGAAAACTCTAATACCAACACTTCTAACCAAAACACTAACCCTCTGTCAAGGACACATGCTCATGGCAACTCACTAAATTGGACACAGACAGGGAGATACATACAATCTGGTACAATCTAAAGGTTGTGGATCAGTGATTCCCACACACTAATATTTCCCACGCTATCCTACGATCTAGAATACTGGCATGATCACTCTTCCCACTGCCCCACCACATCCTCTCACACCAGACACACAACTTAGGGTATCCTGCCACTTCCTGCAGTTTGTCAGCTAACTGGTCTGCTAAGTTACCATACACACATATCTGTCTGGGAGATACAGTGGCTTCCACATACCATCACCAATCTGCTTGCAATCACATTGGCTATCCCGTTCTTTGGTAGACAACTGTGGCAATTTCTGAGAACCTGGAATGTGCTCAGATGTTTTTGGATACCAGTTGAGTTCAGCCACATCTGGAGTATTCCGTCCAGTTCTGGTCACCAGTCCTCGGGAAGGATGTGCTGGAACTGGAGAGAGTCCAGAGAAGGGCAACAAAGATAATAGGCAGACTGGAGGACCTCAGTTATGAGGAACGACTACAAAGATTAAACGTATTCTCCCTGGAGAAGAGACGTTTGAGAGGAGATATGATAGCGATATACAGTGCCTTGAAAAAGTATTCATACAAGGGGCGGACTGACAACTCATGGGGCCCCCCCGGGCAATAGGAGATTATGGGGACCCCAGGCAATTCGAGATTATGGGGCCACACAGTATACACACACACAGTATACAATCACACAGTATACAATCACACAGTATACACAGACATATTTATAATGGCTGAGAAGGTACTGGAGAGGTGGGGCAGCTATAATCTTGGGATTTTTAGACCAAAAAATGTCGGTAAGGGACATTTCAGAAACAGATGTAAAAAAAACACAGATTTTTAGATACTGTCCCTGGTTTTACTGAGGCTGGCAACCCTGATGGGGCTCCCTAGTGGCCTGGGGCCCTCGGGAAGTGCCCGAGTGGCCGAATGGTCAGTCCGCCCCTGATTCATACCCTTGAAATTTTCCACATTTTGTCATGTTACAACCAAAAACGTAATTGTATTTTATTGGGATTGTATGTGATAGACCAACACAAAGTGGCACATAGTTGTCAAGTGGAAGGAAAATGATAAATAGTTTTACACATTTTTTACAAATTTTCAAGAACTTCTGCTCTCTAGTTTCCTTGTCTCCTCCTCCCATGCTCGTCTCCAGGACTTCTCCAGAGCCTCTCCCATCCTCTGGAACACATTACCCAAATCTGTCCGGTTATCTCCTACTCTGTCCACTTTTAGACGATCCCTGAAAACTCATCTCTTCAGGGAGGCCTATCCTGCCCCCAGCTAACAACCGAATCTTCCACTCCCCCTCATCAGTTCATCCCTCACAGTTCCTACCTTTTATTTCACATCACCCTCCTAAGCTCACAGGAGCAGGGCTCCTCTAACCCTCTTGTTTTGAGTTGTACTGTTGGTGTATTGTCTCCTTTTACATTGTAAAGTGCTGCACAAACTGTTAGCGCTATACAAATCCTGTATTATAATAATAATATGTGAAAAGTGTTATGTGCATTTTTAGTCAGCCCCCCTGAGTCAATAATTTGTAGAACCACCTTGAGCTTAAATTACAGCTGTATGTCTTTTTGGGGATGTCTCTACCAGCTTTGCACATCTAGAGAGGGACATTTTTGCACATTCTTCTTTACAAAATAGCCCAAGCTCTGTCAGATCGGATGGAGAGCGTCTGTGAACAGCAGTTTTCAAGTCTTGCCACAGATTCTCAATTGGATTTAGGTCTGGACTGTGACTGGGCCAGTCTAACACATGAATATCCTTTGATGTAAACCATTCCATTGTAGCTCTGGCTGTATGTTTCGGGTCGTTGTCCTGCTGGAAGGTGAACCTCCGCCCCAGTCTCAAGTCTTTTGCAGACTCTAACAGGTTTTCTTCTAAGATTGCCCAGTATTTGGCTCCATCCATCTTCCCATCAACTCCGACCAGCTTCCCTGTCCCTGCTGAAGAAAAGCATCCCCACCACATGATGCTGCCACCACCATGTTTCACAGTGGGGATGATGTGTTCAGGGTGATGCGCAGTGTTAGTTTTCCACCACACATAGCGTTTTGCTTTTAGCCCGAAAAGTTTAATTTTGGTCTCATCTGACCAGAGCACCTTCTTCCACATGTTTGCTGTGAATGAATGATTTGTATAGTGCTGCAAATGCGAACTGAATCGCCTCAAGGCGCTTGTCTGCTCTTGTTGTCCTGCAATATTAGAAGAGGTGGGTCTTGAGTTTTTTCCTGAAGGCCTGATGGTTTTCTTCCAAGCGGATGTTGTTTGGTAGAGCATTCTATAGCCGAGGTCCCTGTACTGCGAATCTTCGTTCCCCACATGGCTTCTCGCAATCTACAAACAGGACTTCTTATGACTTTTTTTCACCAATGTCTTTCTTCTTGTCACTCTTCTATAAAGTCCAGATTTGTGGAGAGCCCGACTAATAGTTGTCCTGTGGACAGATTCTCCCCCCTGAGCTGTGGATCTCTGCAGCTCCTCCAGAGTTACCATGGACCTCTTGGCTCTTCTCTGATAAATGCTCTCCTTGCCCGGCCGGTCAGTTTAGGTGGACGGCCGTGTCTTGGTAGGTTTGCAGTTGTGCCATACTCTTTCCATTTTTAGATGATGGATTGAACAGTGCTCTGTTAGATCTTCAAAGCTTGTTTTTTTTTTTTAACCTAACCCTGCTTTAAACTTCTCCTCAACTTTATCCCTGACCTGTCTCGTGTGTTCCTTGGCCTTCATGATGCTGTTTGTTCACTAAGCTTATCTAACAAACCTCTGAGGGCTTCACAGAACAGCTGTATTTATACTGAGATTAAAATTACACACAGGTGGACTCTATTTACTAATTAAGTGACTTCTGAAGGCAATTGGGTCCACTAGATTTTAGTTAGGGGTATCAGAGTAAAGGGGGCTGAATACAAATGCCCCCCCCCCCCACACTTTTCACATATTTATTTGTAAAAAAAATTGAAAACCATTTATCATTTTCCTTCCTCCTCACAATTATGTGCCACTTTGTGTTGGTCTATCACATAAAATCCCAATAAAATACATTTACATTTTTGGTTGTAACATGAGAAAATGTGGAAAATTTCAAGGGGTGTGAATAATTTTTCAAGGCACTGTACATTTTTCCAAGCTGGGTCAATGTAACTGTGTAATATTAGCCATGCTTGGAATTCCTCTATAGTTTCGAGGGACACCAAATATCATGGTTCCACAGCATCAGGGATTCTCTACATACGTTGCGCAAGAATTTCATTTTAATAAAATCTATATAATTATAATCTTGATTTTTTTTTTTTTATAACGTTTATTCCTTTTGGTATTGGTTACAGCTCTTAAGAGGGTGGACCTCCATGTGAGTTACAGCCCCGGCCCCCTGCTGGCCACGGATACAGAACATGGTTTTCTTTTGCAATGGCGGGCACACCAGAGACCCCTTAGCATGAAGCGCACCCGGCTGCCAGAACTGAAGTACATCGCCAATGAGCTGGATGGCATGGGAGGAGGAGACGACGGATTGGTGATCGTTATAAACTGCCTGGCTCATTTTATTGTCTTCCCGGTCAATGTATATTTGAGAAGGATGATCATTATCCGCAATGCTGTGGCCCGGCTACTGGAGCGAAGTCCAAGGACCAAGGTCATAATTAAGTCCGGGAACACGGGATTTCTGTATATCCATGGCAGCGACTGGTTATCCTTGCAGCTGGACACGGTGATGAGGGCCGTGTTTTCAGGACTCCCAGTTACCATACTGGACACCTGGCAGATGACCTCCTGCCACTACCTGCCAAAACAAATCCATCCAAAGAAGATCATTGTAGAGAACATGGTGGACCTAATGCTGTCCTTTATCTGTCCCAAATAACAGGCCAAAACCGTTCATTGCTTCCCGGTAAAGCAGCTTTAATAAAGAGGGGAAAAGGGCTTTTCCTTTGGTCCCACCAAAAAAGGAACCGACTTAGCCTGGAGATTTAAATGTGCTCATTGAGATCAGGTGGTCAAAGATCGATCCCCAAATTTTCACCAAAGTACAAAATCACAAGATGGTTATTGGTTGACATCTCTCAGCTATTGGAGGTGGCCAATCAGCATGGTTGGATCTGTCAGATAATACAGGACTTCACTGGATACAAATATTTATGTCTGCGTTTCATTGACGATTAGAGCTGGCCATATACACTAGTAGATTTTCAAACAAATGTTCTTATGAACGAAATTTCTCAGTACGACGACTTGACAAATATTTGAAAGTACTTCAAAATTGTGTTTGCTTTTAACCCCTTCCCACACACTGTACTGCTGTGGCCAAAAATTTTGAGAATGACACAAATATTAATTTTCACAAAGTCTGCTGCCTCCGTCAGATGAAGTGCAATTAACCTGTTGCCGACCGCCCGCCGTCATATGACGGCGGAGCGGTGCGGCTTTTGTGGCGGGCCGCCGCCATATGACGGCGCTAGCTTTGCGGCCACTAGGGGGCGCGCGCCCACCGCGTCGCTGGGGACCCAATGCGCGTGCCCACCCGCGATTGCCCAGTAACTGAGCAGGACGTGGATCTGTGTGTGTAAACACACAGATCCACGTCCTGTCACTGGAGAGGAGACCGATGGTATGTACATAGGGACACCGATCGGTCTCCTCCCCCAGTCAGTCCCCTCCCCCCACAGTTAGAATCACTCACATAGGGAACATATTAACCCCTGCAGCGCCCCCTAGTGTTAACCCCTTCCCTGCCAGTCACATTTACACAGTAATCAATGCATTTTTATAGCACGGATCGCTGTATAAATGTGAATGGTCCCAAAAATGTGTCAAAAGTGTCCGATATGTCTGCTGCAATATCGCAGTCACGATAAAAATCGCAGATCGCCACCATTACTAGTAAAAAAAAAAATAATAATAAAAATGCTATAAATCTATCCCCTATTTTGTAGACGCTATAACTTTTGCGCAAACCAATCAATATACGCTTATTGCGATTTTTTTTACCAAAAATATGTAGAAGAATACGTATCGGCCTAAACTGAGGAAAAACTTTGTTTAAAAAAAAAAATAATGGATATTTATTATAATAAAAAGTAAAAATATTGCTTTTTTTCAAACGTATCCCTCTTCTTTTGTTTATAGCACAAGAAATAAAAACCGCAGAGGTGATCAAATACCACCAAAATAAAGCTCTATCTGTGGGGAAAAAAAAATGATAAATTTGAGTACATCGTTGCATGACCGCGCAATTGTCATTCAAAATGCGACAGCGCTGAAAGCTGAAAAATGGCTTGGTCAGGAAGGAGGTGTTTGTGCCTGGTAGGCAAGTGGTTAATTGCAAAGTCCCTCTTTGCCATGAACTTAATCCCATTAAAAACATTTCCACTGCATTTGTGAAGAAGGCTTCAGGGCGCCCAAGAAAGTCCAGCAAGCACCAGGACCGTCTCCTACAGTGGATTCAGCTGCGGGATTGGGGCACCACCAGTGCCGAGCTTGCTAAGAAATGGCAGCAGGCAGGTGTGAGGACATCGGCACCAGGGCTGGACTTACCATTGGGCTTGACTGGGCTCAAGCCCATGGGCCCCGCCCAATAGGGGGCCCCGCCGAGATAGATAGCCAAGTGTACTCGGCTCGGCTCCACTCACAGTCATGCCCAGTCCCGCCCCAAGGATGGACATAACACAGGGACTGGGCGTGACTGTGAGCCGAGCACACTCGGCTACTCTCGGCTCTGCTCTGGACTGCGAGAGGACCCGAGAGCCGCCGAGATACACAGGACTCGGCGGCCCCATTTTTAAACTTCAAAACTGCAATGACAAGGCTGCAAATTACACTGGGACAAGGCTGCAAATGACAAGGCTGCAAATGACACTGACAAGGCTGCAAATGACAAGGCTACTCATGACACTGACAAGGCTGCAATGACACTGACAAGGCTGCAGATGGATGGGCAAGGCTACAGATGGACACTGATAAGGCTGCATTGATGGGCATTTGAATGTAAGTTTTTTTTTTAAACTTCTCTCCTAAAGGTTTTTTTCCTTAAAATTCCCTCCTAAACTTGGGGTGTTATACGCCGCCTCGCGTTATACGCCAATAAATATGGTAATGTATAGAAGGTAGGGCCCGAAAGTGACTCAAGCCCAGGGGCCCCCACCACCCTAAGTCCTGCCCTGATCGGCACGCACAGTGAGGAGAAGACTTTTGGAGGACGGCCTGGTGTCAAGAAGGGCAGCAAAGAAGCCACTTCTCTCCAGTGAAAACATCAGAAACAGACTGATATTCTGCAAAAGGTACAGGGATTGGACTGCTGAGGACTGGGGTAATCCCCTTTCCGATTGTTTGGGGCATCCGGAAAAAACCTTGTCCGGAGAAAAAAAGGTGAGCGCTACCATCAGTCCTGTGTCATGCCAACAGAAAAGCCTCCTGAGACCATTCATGTGTCGGATTACTTCAAAGCCAAGGGAGTGGGGCTCACTCACTATTGTGCCTAAGAACACAGCCATGAATAAAGAATGGTCTAAAAACATCCTCCGAGAGCAGCTTCTCCCAACCATCCAATGACCAGGCCATTTTTTTGCGATTCGGCACTGCGTCGCTTTAACTGACAATTGCGCGGTCGTGCGACGTTGCACCCAAACAAAATTGACAACCTTTTTTTCTTACAAATAGAGCTTTCTTTTGGTGGTATTTGATCACCTCTGCGGTTTTTATTTTTTGCTCTATAAACAAAAAAAGAGAAACAATTTTGAAAAGAACACAATATTTTGTACTTTTTGCTATAATAAACATCCCCATGTTTTTTTTTTTAAAAAAAGCTGTTTTTTTTCTCAGTTTAGGCCGATATGTATTCTTCTACATACGGTATTTTTGGTAATAAAAATCACAATAAGCGTATATTGATTAGTTTGCACAAAAGTTATAGTGTCTACAAAATAGGGGATAGATTTATAGCATTTTTATTATAATTTTTTATTTTTTTTACTAGTAATGGCGGTTATTTGGGATTTCTATTTGGACTGCGACATTATGCGGACACATCAGACACTTTTGATACATTTTTGGGACCATTGGCATTTATACAGCGATCAGTGCTATAAAAATGCATTGATTACTGTAAAAATGTTACAGGCAGTGAAGGGGTTAACACTAGGGGGCGATCAAGGGGTTAACTGTGTTTCCTAGTGTGTGTTCTAAATGAAGGGGGGATGGGACTGTCTAGGGGAGATGACAGATTGCTCTTCATACTTTGTATGAACACAAGATCAGTCTCTTCCCCCCTCAGAGAACCGGGATCTGTGTGTTTACACACACAGATCCTGGTTCTCGCTGTGTCACGAGCGATCGTTGGAGCCC
Organism: Lithobates sylvaticus; assembly: GCA_028564925.1. NCBI lineage: Eukaryota > Metazoa > Chordata > Amphibia > Anura > Ranidae > Lithobates > Lithobates sylvaticus. Next base: position 517,748,190 of record CM053030.1, on the reverse strand, counting down.
GGCGGTCATCGCACCCGCTGGGCACTCGCATCGGCTCCGGGGGCGAGCAGCTGGCTTGCGCGCTCCCTTAGTGGTCAGAGGGCGAAGCGACATAACATAACGTTGTTTCGCCCAGCCGCGCCAATCTGCCACAGTGAAACTGCGGCGGCTGGTCGGCAAGTGGTTAAGCCTCGTACACACGCTTAGATTTTCGTACAACCGAACGTCCATTTTTTGTGTCATGCTAATCTCATGTTGAAAGTGAAGAGGTTACTCACAATACGAAAATTTGTGTTGAATAGTTTTGTCTGTATTCTTTCATTTCTGAGCATGCGTAGTCTTACTCTTACGATTTTTTTTCGTACGAAAACCGTACTAATTAAACGAAAACCGGCTGTCAAAAGCACCGTAGTAACGATCCGAAAATGGCCAGACAGCTCGTCGTACAAATTTTTCCATTCGATTTTCGTATCGTGTGTACAGGCCTAAAAGTGACACTAAAGGTCCGATTTTTATTTTTTTCAAATACAGAGTGGCCCCGAATGGCGTTTTCTGGGGTCCCCCGGCGGCTCTCCTAGCTCCTCCCCGTCTCAGATAACCCCGTGGGAGAGGCGCTCCCCCGGGGGGTTACCTTGCGGGCGCGCTCCCGAGTCCTGCATTCGGCGTCCATAGCCGCCGAGTGCAGGACTCGCCCCCGCCCCGGCGTCATTGGATTTGATTGACAGCAGCACGAGCCAATGGCTGCGCTGCTATCAATCTATCCAATGAAGAGCCGGGGGGGGGGGGGTCAGTAAGCTTTGCATGTTTTTTCACCTTAATGCATAGGATTAAGGTGAAAAAACGGGAACCTTTACAATCCCTCTAAGTGGCTTGGGGAACAAAACATGGGCATTTTGGGTCCATGGCCAGGAAACTCCCCAGACCTAATCCCATTGAGAACTTGTGGTTAATCCTCAAGAACAAAAAACCCTCATCAAATTCTGACAAACTCCAAGCACTGATTATGGAAGAATGGGCTGCCATCAGTCAGGATGTGGCCCAGAAGTTGGCATGCCGGGGCGAACTGCAGAGGCCTTGAAAAAAGAAGGGTCATCACTGCAAATATTGACTCTGCATAAACTTCATGTAATTGTCAATAAAAGCCTTTGACACTTATGAAATGCTTGTAATTATACTTCAGTATCCCATAGTAACAAACTGACAAAATGATCTAAAAACACTGAAGCAGCAGACTTAGTGAACATTTATATTTGTGTCATTCTCAAAACTTTTGGCCATTGATGTACACATACAGTATCTCACAAAAGTGAGTACACCCCTCACATTTCTGTAAATATTTTCTTCTATCTTTTCATGTGACAACACTGAAGAAATTACACGTGTCTACAATGTAAAGTAGTGAGTGTACAGCTTGTATAACAGTGTAAATTTGCTGTCCCCTCAAAATAACTCAACACACAGCCATTAATGTCTAAACCGCTGGCAACAAAAGTCAGTACACCCCTAATGAAAATGTCCAAATTGGGCCCAAAGTGTCAATATTTTGTGTGGCCACCATTATTTTCCAGCACTGCCTTAACCGTCTTGGGCATGGAGGTCACCAGAGCTTCACAGGTTGTCACTGGAGTCCTCTTCCCCTCCTCCATGATGACATCACAGAGCTGGTGGATGTTAGAGACCTTGCGCTCCTCCACCTTCCATTTGAGGATGTCCCACAGATGCTCAATAGGGTTTAGGTCTGGAGACATGCTTGGCCAGTCCATCACCTTTACCCTCAGCTTCTTTAGCAAGGCAGTGGTGGTCTTGGAGGTGTGTTTGGGGTGGTTATCATGTTGGAATACTGCCCTGCGGCCCAGTCTCTGAAGGGAGGGGATCATGCTCTGCTTCAGTATGTCACAGTACATGTTGGCATTCATGGTTCCCTCAATGAACTGTAGCTCCCCAGTACCGGCAGCACTCATGCAGCCCCAGACCATGACACTCCCACCACCATGCTTGACTGTAGGCAAGACACACTTGTCTTTGTACTCCTCACCTGGTTGCCCCCACACACGCTTGTCACCATCTGACACCAAATACGTTTATCTTGGACTCATCAGACCACAGTACATGGTTCCAGTAATCCATGTCCTTAGTCTGCTTGTCTCCAGCAAACGGTTTGTGGTCTTTTTTGTGCATCATCTTTAGAAGAGGCTTCCTTCTGGCATGACAACCATGCAGACCAATTTGATGCAGTGTGCGGCGTATGGTCTGAGCACTGACAGGCTGACCCCCCACCCCTTCAACCTCTGCAGCAATGCTGGCAGCACTCATACGTCTATTTCCCAAAGACAACCTCTGGATATGACGCTGAGCACGTGACCTCAACTTCTTTGGTGGACCATGGCGAGGCCTGTTCTGAGTGGAACCTGTCCTGTTATACCGCTGTATGGTCTTGGCCACCGTGCTGCAGCTCAGTTTCAGGGTCTTGGCAATCTTCTTATAACCTAGGCCATCTTCATGTAGAGCTACAATTCTTTTTTTCAGATCCTGTTCAGAAGTGGTTAAAGTAGATGAGTCTTTAGGCCCATGCGAACGGACCAACTTTCTGCCAACAAAAGTCCGATGGACCAAAGTCCGACCGTGTGTACACAAAACCAAAGGACTTTTGTACAAACCAATGCAGAACCAATGCAAAAGATCAGACAACAATACAGAAGTTGACCAAAGGTGGCGGTAAAGAGCAGAAAAACCAAGTGATTTGGTGAAAGTTGGCTGAAAAAAGTCCTGCCGTGTGTATGCAATACCAACTTGGGGCCAACGCCCTTTGGACAAAAATCCACAGGAAAGTTGGTCCACGGTCCGATCGTGTGTATGAGGCTTTACAATCAAATAAAACATGCTCTTTGTGGTAGTGTCACACAATAGGGAACCAATGTTGATAGTGCTCCCAAACGATGCATGTAAAAAGTGAAGGTCCCTACTCAGTTGACCCTCATTATCTTATGATAAGAGAGGTCAAATGCGCTGTACGGTCTCATTGACCAGTGGATTGCAGGAACCGGCTCCCGTCACTGCATGATGCTCTGACCAACAGCTCCCAGAAGGACAACCCCGTAGTTTTTTCAAAAGGAAAAGAAAAATGGCTCCTCATAACATAAACCAGTTTGACTCTTTTAATAAAACTTGATTAAAATTGCAGATACAGTTCTCAAGCGGGTAGGTGAAGAAAACAGCTTGCTGTAAACACTTGGTACATCACATAAAAGTCCTCGCAAACTTTCCAAGAAAACAGCTGTGCTTGTTAAATGCCACCTATAGCTTGATCCAACAAACCATGCGTCCTAGCTTAACATGTTTCGTCATTACAAATGACGTCCTCAGAAGCTGGTCTGGATCTCGCCCAGTGTGGGAGAGCGAGGGCTGATTCCTCTGGGCTGTTCACCAGGATCACAGTGACGGGAACTGGTTCCTGCAATCCTCTGGTCAATGAGACCGTACATCGCATTTAACCGCCCTTATCATAAGGTAATGAGGGTCAACTTCATTTGGTGAGTAGGGACTAGGGATGAGCCGAACACCCCCCCGTTCGGCTCGCACCAGAACCCGCGAACGGACCTAAAGTCCGTGCGAGCTTTAGAACCCTATTAGTTTTAATGGATGCGAACGTTCAAAATCAAAAGTACTCATTTTAAAGGCTAATATGCATGTTAATGTCATAAAAAGTGTTTGGGGACCTGGGTCCTGCCCCAGGGGACATGTATCAATGCAAAAATATTTTTTAAAAACTGCCGTTTTTTCAGGAGCAGTGATTTTAATAATGCTTAAATTGAAACAATAAAAGTGTAATATTCCTTTAAATTTCGTACCTGGGGGGTGTCAATGTATGCATGTAAAGGGGCGCATGTTTGCTGTGCTTAGAACTGTCCCTGCAAAAAGTGTAATTTTTGCAAGAAAAAAAGCTATTTAAAATCACTCGCGGCTAATGTGAATTGCAGGCTCCCGGAATACAGAGAACAGTCATTCATTGAAAGTCATTCATAAAAAAAAAAGTCATTGATAAAAAAATAAAAAAAATGAAGAAAAAAAAAAAGCGTGGGGGTCCCCCCAAATTCAATAACCAGGCCCTTCAGGTCTGGGATGGATATTAAGGGAACCCCAGCCAAAAAAAAAATGGCGTAGGGTCCCCCTCAAAATCCATACCAGACCCTTGAGGTCTGGGATGGATTTTAAGGGAACCCTAGCCAAAAAAAATGGCGTGGGGTCCCCCTCAAAATCCATACCAGACCCTTATCCGAGCACGCAACCTGGCAGGCTGCAGGAAAAGAGGGGGGGACGAGAGCGGCCCCCCCTCCCGCCTGAACCGTACCAGGCCACATGCCCTTAACATTGGGAGGATGCTTTGGGGGTCTAAGACCCCCAAAGCACCTTGTCCCCATGTTGATGAGGACAAGGGCCTCTTCCCCACAACCCTGGCCATTGGTTGTGGGGTCTGCGGGCGGGGGGCTTATCGGAATCTGGAAGCCCCCTTTAACAAGGGGACCCCCAGATCCCGCCCCTGTGTGAAATGGTAAGGGGGTACAAAAGTACCCCTACCATTTCACCAAAAAAGTGTCAAAAATTGTAAAAATGACAGGAGACGGTCTTTGTCAATTCCTTTAGTAAAATCTTCTTTCTTCTTTCTTCATCCTTCGGTTTCTTCATCTTCTCCTTCCGTCATCTTCTTCCATTTTCTTCTTCCATTTTCTTCTTCCTCCGATCCGCTTCTTCTTGTGCTGGTCTTCTCGTCCTTCTCGTCTGGCATCTTCTTCCATGGCGTCGGCATCTGTTCTTCTGTCGGGCCGCTCCTCGCAATGGGAGGCTCCCGCTGTGTGAGGCTTCGCTCCGTCTGACAGGTCTTTTATAATGGAGGGCACCTGGTGACCCCGCCCCCCTCTGACGTCATGGGGAAAGCCATAGGAATTCCCCATGACGTCCCCGTGCGTCAGAGGGGCGGGGTCACCAGGTGCCCTCCATTATAAAAGACCTGTCAGACGCAGCGAAGCCTTACACAGCGGGAGCCTCCCATTGCGAGGAGTGGCCCAAGAAGAGACACCGACGCCGACGCCATGGAAGAAGATGCCGGACGAGAAGGACGAGAAGACCAGCGCAAGAAGAATCGGTTCGGAGGAAGAAGAAAATGGAAGAAGAAGATGGAAGAAGATGACGGAAGGAGAAGATGAAGAAACCGAAGTATGAAGAAAGAAGAAAGAAGATTTTAATAAAGGAATTGTCAAAGACCGTCTCCTGTCATTTTTACAATTTTTGACACTTTTTTGGTGAAATGGTAGGGGTACTTTTGTACCCCCTTACCATTTCACACAGGGGGGGGGCGGGATCTGGGGGTCCCCTTGTTAAAGGGGGCTTCCAGATTCCGATAAGCCCCCCGCCCGCAGACCCCCGCAACCAATGGCCAGGGTTGTGGGGAAGAGGCCCTTGTCCTCATCAACATGACCCCCAAAGCATCCTCCCAATGTTGAGGGCATGTGGCCTGGTACGGTTCAGGCGGGAGGGGGGGCCGCTCTCGTCCCCCCTCTTTTCCTGCGGCCTGCCAGGTTGCGTGCTCGCATAAGGGTCTGGTATGGATTTTGAGGGGACCCCACACCATTTTTTTTGGCTAGGGTTCCCCTTAAAATCCATCCCAGACCTCAAGGGTCTGGTATGGATTTTGAGGGGGACCCTACGCCATTTTTTTTTTTGGCTGGGGTTCCCCTTAATATCCATCCCAGACCTGAAGGGCCTGGTTATTGAATTTGGGGGGACCCCCACGCTTTTTTTTTTGTTTTTTATCAATGAATGACAGTTCTCTGTGTTACAGGAGCCATCAATTCATTAGCCGCGAGTGCTTTTAAATAGCTTTTTTCCTGCAAAAATGACACTTTTTGCAGGGAAAGTTCTAAGCACAGGAAACCTGCCCCCCTTCACAGGCCACCTATAGACACCCCCCAGATGTGATACTGAAATGCTGTTCTAACAGCATGCACACACAAATCCCCAGAAATAAAGCACATATTGTCAGCAGTCAGCAACACACTGACACGCTGACACTGAAACATAATATGCGAGGCTGCCGCCGCGGCGGCCTCTTATACCGTGGGGCGTGTACTAAAGCCCCTGAGCTATAATTGGCTACAGTCATCCTGCCTGTAGCCAATTATGGCTCTCCTCGCTGCCGGCGCTGTGATTGGCCAAGCATGCGGGGTCACAGTGCATGCTTGGCCAATCATCAGCCAGCATTGCACTGCGACTAGCGCAATGCATTGCGGGCCGCTCGCATCACACGAATTTGATGCGAGCGGCCCAAATAGTTCTGGGCTCGCCGAGCGGGCGAACGCCCGATGTTCGATTCGAACATGGGTTCGAATCGAACACCGGGCCCATCCCTAGTAGGGACCTTCACTTTTTACATGCATCGTTTGGGAGCACCATCAACATTGGTTCACTATTGTGTAACGCTTCCATAAATAGCACGTTTTATTTGATTGAAAGACTCGTCTGGGAAATAGTAGTTCCATTGTTAGCGCTGTTTGTCTGAGGATTAGTTCCTGTGGCATCACTTTTCAAAGATACTCCAAACACCATCCCCCCAGGCAGATCCCATCAAACAGATACAAGAGATGGTTAGAGACTGCAGACACGATACAAGAGATGGTCAGAGAGTGTGCGAACATGATACAAGAGACGGTCAGAGAGTGTGCAGACATGATACAAGAGATGGTTAGAGAGTGTGCGGACATGATACAAGAGATGGTTAGAGAGTGTAAGGACATGATACAAGAGATGGTTAGAGAGTGTAAGGACATGATACAAGAGATGGTTAGAGAGTGTAAGGACATGATACAAGAGATGGTTAGAGAGTGTAAGGACATGATACAAGAGATGGTTAGAGAATGTGCGGACATGATCCAAGAAATGGTTAGAGAGTGTAAGGACATGATACAAGAAACAGTCAGAGAGTGTGCAGACATGATACAAGAGATGTTTAGAGAGTGTAAGCACATGATACAAGAGATGGTTAGAGAGTGTGCGGACATGATACAAGAGATGGTTAGAGAGTGTGCGGACATGATACAAGAGATCATTAGAGAGTGTAAGGACATGATACAAGAGATGGTTGGAGAGTGTAAGGACATGATACAAGAGATGGTTAGAGAGTGTAAGGACATGATACAAGAGATGGTCAGAGACTGTGAGGACATGATACAGGAGATGGTCAGAGACTGTGCAGACATGATACAAGAGATTGTCAGAGACTGTGCAGACATGATATAAGAGATGGTCAGAGCGTGTGAATACATGATAAAGGAGACAGTCAGAGACTGTGCAGACATGATACAAGAGATGGTCAGAGAGTGTGAGGACATGATAAAGGAGACAGACTGTGCAGACATGATACAAGAGATGGTCAGAGAGTGTGAGGACATGATACAGGAAGCGGTCAGAGAGTATGTGGACATTATACAGGAGACTGTAGACCTACTACAAGAGATGGGGTCAGAGATTGTGGACAATATAGAGATGGTCAGAGATTAAGGACACAGCTGACAACACAGAGAGATGAGGAGGTGTACAGAGAAGATGGGGGTGATAATGACCAGTCCCGGTCGGTCCCTGCACTCCTCCATTCACCTGTCTCAGGGGGGCTCACCCACTGCATTAAGGGCAGCATTATGATGTAATTTTTCATGCGCCCACCCAAGCACAAGCTAGGCTGAGCTGGAGGAGCCATGCATGTGCAGTTACACATGGCCCGCGGCCATGTTTTCACAGGCGGAAGCTGCGGTTATCTGGTGATCTGATTGGTCGCCTACAGCAGTGGTCCCCAACCTTTTTGGCACTGGCAACTGGTTTCATGAAAGAAAATGCTGCCAAGGACCAGCGGGGGGTGGGCGGGTCGATCTCTGCGGCCGATTTGCCAGGGCAATGGCTGGTGTTAGCGCTTCAATCATCACGACACCATGGTTGATATGGTGTCAGGATGATTGAAGCGCAGTATTTCTATTATTACATTGTAATATACAATTAAATTGTTCAACTCACCATAATGCACAATCAGTGGGAACCCTCAGCGTGTCACTTGCCACCGTCGCCTGCCACCAGATGCAGCGTGTCACCTGCCATGTCACTTGCCACCAGGTACAGCTTTTGTCACTTGCCACCAGATGCATGAGACCTCCATGCTCGCTGCTGTATCGCCAGAGCCGCTGCTAGTAGAGTTGCCACCTCATCCCTTTAAAATTGAACCCATATTAATTACACAGGTTCTCTGGATTATTAAGGTGGTAATTAAACTCAATTGGTGTCTTATCTGCATTAAAATTAGCCTCAGAAACTGTGTAATTCATATGTGTTTGAGTTTAAAGGTATGAGGTGCCAACCCTAGCTGCTAGAGGTCCGGGGCCGGCACTGGTGACTAGGTCTCTGCTGCCATTTTACTGAAGACCAGCTCTCGTGGGAAAGAGGAGAAGTGCGGGTGGCAATGAAAGCGGCTGCCAATAGAAATGGAGTTGCCGCCAAACCCCCCCCCACCCCATAGCCTTGCCCATATCAGGTCACAGACCGGCAGCAGGCTGTGGGGCGGAGCTGGCGGCAGCTCCATTTCTATTGGCAGCCGCTTTCATTGCCACCCGGGCTTCCGCCTCTTGTTTCTTCCCTACAAGAGCTGGTCTAATGTAAAATGGCGGCAGAGGACAAGTCACCAATGCTTGCCCCAGACCTCTAACGGTTGCTCTGGCGATATAATGGGACAAAGCCAATTTCCTGTGATTTGGGAAAAGTTGGGACTGTTGGCAGCTATGAGACATATCAGACACGTGCACTATTGCTGGGCAAGACTGAACAAGTTCTAACTAGCTTGTAAGCAGCTGACAGGGTTCCGGTCAGTATTTTAGCCCTGTCTGTACTGCATTGTTAATTATGCAAAAACTGCTAGTGAGCTGCTGCCCGGCAGGGAGGGAAAGAGTTAGGCCCCTTTCACACTGGGGCGGTTTTCAGGCGGTACAGCGCTAAAAATAGCGCCTGTACACCGCCTGAAAAAAACGGCCCCATTCACTCCAGTGTGAAAGCCGCGGGCTTTCACACTGGATCGGTGCGCTAGCAGGACGGTAAAAAAAGTCCTGCTAGCAGCATCTTTGGAGGTGAATACACCGCTCCTATACCGCTCCTACCCATTGATTTCAATGGGATACCGCGGTAATACCGCAGCAATACCGGCGGCGCTTTGCGGGGGATTTTAACCCTTTTTCGGTCGCTCGCGGGGGGAAAAAAACGCCCCGCGAGCGGCCGAATACCACGGCTAAAACGATGGTAAAGCAGCGCTAAATATATCGCTGCTTTACTGTCGCCGCGGCACCCACCCCAGTGTAAAAGGGGCCTTAATTTATTTTCTGTTTTTTGCACTTGATGAGCTTCTGCTGGACTCTGCTCTTTTTATTGTGCATATAAAAGCAGGTGGGAGCTTTGCCCAGACAGAGTCCAGCCACATGGGACACGACAGGCTGACCGCTAAATTGTAATCCAATCCCCCTGCAACTACTCACCCAAGTGGGGGGGCTGCTGGGCTCTCCTTTAAGCTGTCTTCTTGTCCAGCTGTCATCACTGAGAATCGCCTGCATAGAGGAGCCTGCCAACATGCCTGGGGCTGCTGAGACCTGTAGTCCCACCACACACAGCGTGTCGTCTGCAGCCACCAGAGTGAGAGGAGCCTGCCAACATCTATGAAGCTGCTGAGACCTGTAGTCCTCCTGGAGACACCAGCATGGACTCTACCTTTGATTATGGAAGTGGTAAAATAATGGATTTGTGTGCATGTGGATTCTGTCATGTTTTGTACCTTTCTAAATAAAGCTTTCAACTTTGCCTTCTGCCTGGTCTGACGTTATTGATGGAGTCTTGTAATGCAAGTAACTGACACATTTTTTCTTTTTGTACTGTAGCACTAACCCCCGAAGGAGCTGCTGGTATTTGATTGGGCTTACAGTTACCTCACCGTTCCACCGTGTCTGTCATAGAGGTCATATTAAATAGTTGCTTACAGATTTCGTCTACAACACTTAGGCCCCTTTCGCACTGAGGCGCTTTGCAGGCGCTAAAGTGTTTAAAAATAGCGCCTGTAAAGCGCCCTCAAACAGCCGCTGCTGTCTCTCCAGTGAGAAAGCCCGAGGGCTTTCACACTGGAGCGGTGCGCTTGCAGGACGCTGAAAAAAGTCCTGCAAGCCGCATCTTGGAAGCGCTGTAGGAGCGGTGTATTTACTGCTCCTAAAGCGCCCCTTCCCTTTGAAAACAATGGGGCAGCGCTCCAAACCCACCTGCAAAGCGTGGTGCTTTGTGGGTGGTTTTAACCCTTTTTCGGACGCTATCGGGGGTTAAAACTGCCCCGCTAGCGGCCGAAAAGCGCCACTAAAATGACGGTAAAGCGCCACTAAATATAGCGCCGCTTTACCACCAGCGTGCTGAGCGCCCCAATGTGAAAGTAGCCTAATGCTCGATTCACATCTATGCATGTTGCTTTTGAGCGTTTCTGCAGTGCTTTTTGCGGTGCATGCCGCGTTTTTGGACACGCCATTTACCGCGTTTTTATTTTTTTATTTTTTACACTGTGGTTGCTTAGCAACCAGCTATATAGAGTGTAGCAAAACGCAAATCGCGGCAAAAACGCTGTAAAAACGCGGTACTTGCAGAGGCACAAAAATGCATTGATGTGAACATGTTCCATAGGAACCCATGTTAAAAAGATTCCCTGCATTTCTGCAAAATGCAAAATGCATCAAAAAACGCGCTAGTGTGAATCAAGCCTAATGCCCCGTACACACGGTCGGAAATTCCGATGACAAAATCCATCTGATTTTTTCCGACGAATTTTGTCCGACACTGGCGTTGCATACACACGGTCGGACAAAGTTGTCGGAAAATCCGATCATTCTGAACGTGGTGACGTTCGTTGAGTACAACGGAACTACGTAGAGGCTAGTAGCCAATAGCTTTGGTCTCCTAATTTGATCTGAGCATGCGTGGCACTTTGTCCGTCGGAATTCTCTACACACGATCGAAAAAAAGTCCGATCGGATTTTGTTGTCGGAAAATTTGAGAGCAGGATCTCAAATTTTTTCCGTTGGAAATTCCGACGGAAAAAAAAGTCCGATGGAGCCCCACACACGGGCGGATTTTCCGACAACATGGTATTGACAGAAAAGAATCAAATATAGGGATGGAGGGTTAAGGGGAATTCAGGTACCTTGAATTGCGGTTCACAGGTACTTCTCTGATCCGGAGGACAAAACAACTTCCACAAACTGGATCCAGCAAACACCGGATAGGCCTCTCTCACTGACCCTCAGCCGGTGCAATGCTCGGTCATAGTCTCGGCCACAGATTTGAAGAATATAGTAGAACCGTTGCACAATCCTCTGCCACAGGATTGTGTAACCAGTAACTTTTGTAGCATCAAAGTACAGTCACACAGTACCAGTTTCCTTCAGCCAAGCCGGCGGTACTGTGCGGTAGATGACCCGGGATGCGTCCTCCAATTGGGTCTCCAGGCTCTTCTTGAGATACCAGCCTTGTTGCTCGGTCCTCTCTCAGAAAAGTCCTCCCCTGGTTTCACCAATTGCTTGGCTTCTCCCCGCAGGCAAGACAACACAGGACCACCCCTGGATCAGTAGGCCCCAGAACTTCTGGGCCTACCTTCAGTAACGAAGCCTCGGGCCAGCCAGTTGAATGGCCCCTCCCGCTCCTTTGGTGTCCCCTCCGCATATGTGCGTACGGTCGGCGCTAAGGGGATAAATGTGATTTTTTTTTATGGAGTTCAAATCAATTCTACTATTCCAAATCCGGTTGAATTGAGTTCAATTTGACCGAATTCGGAAAATTCTAATTCGATTCGAATTCCAATAAACGAAAAGAATTCCGAAAACGTATTAAACAAATTTATGTGAATAGCGAATTGAAACGAAATAAAGCACATTTTTTTTCGTTCTACACATGTCTAATAAATGGCTGCTGTAGAGTGTGTATAAGACCCCCCCTTGCTGAGGCCGACACAGGGCATATATTAATGGTAGCAAAAGGGTTAAAGCGTCGCAAATGGAAAACTTGACAGAGCAATTTGAAGGCTTGGCGTGTTGGGTATCTATTTACTCGGCACAATCTCATTATTTATAGTATACCGGAAAATTGGGTCATGTATTGCGTTTGTGTGCCCTAAAATTGTGTTTTCTACTGAAATTTTGTGTCTGCTAAAGCGTTGTGCTAATATCGGGTGACATAAGAAGATTGCAACTACCCCTATTTTATTCTCTAGACCAGTGATGGCGAACCTTGGCACCCCAGATGTGTTGGAACTACATTTCCCATGATCCTCATGCACTCTGCAGTGTAGTTGAGCATCATGGGAAATGTAGTTCCAAAACATTTGGGGTGCCAAGGTTCATCATCACCGCTCTAGGGTGTCGCCTCCTAGAAAATGTATAATGCTTTTGGGGGTTTTACGTAATCTTCAGGCCTAAAATTATTTTGTAATTGTGTAAAAAAAAAAAAAAAGTCTCTGGCAGCAAAAGGGTTTAAGGCCCCTTTCACACTGGGGCGGGGAGCCGCGGTGACGGTAAAGCAGCGCTATATTTAGCGCTGCTTTACCGTCGTTTTAACCGCGGTTTTCGGCCGCTCGCGGTGCGGTTTTACCCCCCGCGAGCGGCCGAAAAAGGGTTAAAGACCCCCCGCAGAGCGCCACCGTAGCGGCGCTTTGCGGTGGTATTGCCGCGGTTTCACCGCGGTGTCCCATTCTAATCAATGGGAAGGAGCGGTATAGGAGCGGTGAATACACCGCTCCTATACTGCTCCAAAGATGCTGCTAGCAGGACTTTTTTGACCGTCCTGCTAGCGCACCGCTCCAGTGTGAAAGCCCGCCGGCGGTTTTACCCCCCGCGAGCGGCCGAAAAAGGGTTAAAGACCCCCCGCAGAGCGCCACCGTAGCGGCGCTTTGCGGTGGTATTGCCGCGGTTTCACCGCGGTGTCCCATTCTAATCAATGGGAAGGAGCGGTATAGGAGCGGTGAATACACCGCTCCTATACTGCTCCAAAGATGCTGCTAGCAGGACTTTTTTTGACCGTCCTGCTAGCGCACCGCTCCAGTGTGAAAGCCCGCCGGCTTTCACACTGGAGTTAAAGGGGCCGGATTTTTTCATGCGGTGAACAGGCGCTATTTTTAGCGCTGTACCGCATGAAAAACGCCCCGGTGTGAAAGGGGCCTAAGTGTCTTCTAGGGTTGCACCGATACTGTTTTTTAAATGCAAGTACTCGTCGAAACTGAGTACCGATACTTTTCAGTGTGATTTGCTTCAATACCAAAAAAATTGGCGCAAATTGCACTGCAAAGAATCGCATGCGATCCTCCCCCCTGCTCCTGTGTGTATAGAAAGGGATTAAAGCGCCATCTACTGGGCAGTTTAAACATTTTTAGAATGCTGGAAGTGCTTACAGGGCTGCAGGAGAAGTTCCCGGGACCCATTGGGTATAGGATGGACGGAAGTGATGTCAGATTGTTACATCTCCTCCAGCCCTGTGAGCACCTCCAGCGGTCCTGGTTTGCTACCATCGGCGGCAGGGCAGGACTTAGGGTGGTGGGGGCCCCTGGGCTTGAGTCACTTTCGGGCCCTACCTTCTATATATTACCGTATTTATCATCGTATAACACGAGCCAGCGTAAAACACCCACCCCAAGTTTAGGAGAGAATTTTAAGGAAAAAAACTTTTAGGAGGGAAGTTTAAGGAAAAAACTTACATTTAAATGCCCATCAATGCAGCCTTATCAGTGTCCATCTGCAGCCTTGTCCAGTGTCATTGCAGCCTTGTCATTGCAGTCTTGAAGTTTAAAAATGGCGCCACCGAGATACAGAGTCCTGTGTATCTCGGCGGCTCTCGGGTCCTCTCGCAGTCCCAAATGGAGTCGAGAGTAGCCGAGTGTACTCGGCTCAGCTCACAGCCATGCCCAGTCCCTGTGTTATGTCCATCATAGGGCGGGACTGGGCGTGACTGTGAGCAGAGCCGAGCCGAGTACACTCGGCTATGTATCTCAGCGGGGCCCCCTATTGGACGGGGCCCATGGGCTTGAGCCCAGTCAAGCCCAATGGTAAGTCCAGCCCTGATCGGCGGACCAGGACACCTCTGTAAATTATTTGGACAGATATGCACTGGGAGTTCTAACATTTCTTTAAACTGCCCACTAGATGGCGCTTTAATACCTTTTTATACACACACAGGAGCAGTGGGGGGGGGGGGGGGGCAATCTCATGCAGTTCTTTGCTGTGCGATTTGCTCCCAGTTATTTTGTATTGACACAAATCTCACCGCAAAGTATCGATTTCGATGCATCCCTACTATGTACTATTTTGGGTACCGTATATACTCGAGTATAAGCCGAGTTTTTCAGCACATTTTTTTGTGCTGAAAATGCCCCCTTGGCTTATACTCGAGCACTTTTCTGCTGCAGAAAATGACATTTTTCGAACCGACTTTGGGGCCCCGTATCTCTGGCCACTTAGTGCTAGGAACCCCAGGTTTGGATATGTTGTAGTGCTAGTTCCACTGGGTTTGAACACCAAATATATAGCACAAAGTGGCCCCGAGATACAGGGCACCAAATTCGGTCAACTTAGGGTTCCTAACACCAACCAAGTGGCCCCGAGATACGGGGCCCCAAAGTCGGTTTGGAAAATGTAATTCTCTGCTGCAGAAAAGTGCTTGACATTTTCCGACCCGACTTTGGGGCCCCGTATCTCTGGGCCACTAAGCGCTAGGAACCCCAGCTTTGGATATGTTGTAGTAGTAGTTCGGTGGGTTTGAACACCAAAGATGGGGTTCCTAGCACCAAAGTGGCCCCGAGATACAGGGCACCAAATTCGGTCAACTGTGTCCATCGGCAGCAATGTTATTTCGGGACCCTTTGGGTCCAGAGACCCCAAATTTTGTCTGTGGTGCCTCGGCTTATATTGGGGTCGGCCTATACTCAAGTATATACGGTATTCATTTTTGGCTGCTTTTCCTAATTTTAAGGCTTGATATGTTGGGTATATACGGTACTGTGCAAAAGTTTTGGGCAGGTGTGATGAATGCTTTCAAAAATTTATTTTTTTTCATTGTTTATTTTACACAATGCAAAGTGAGCGAACAGAAGAAAAATCTGAATCAAATCAATATCTCTTGTGACCCCCCCTTTGGCTTCAAATCAGTATCAATTCGTACACTCGCATACTCTGTACACTCGCACACTTTGTACACTCGCACACTCTGTACACTCGCACACTCTGTACACTCACACACTTTGTACACTCGCATACTCTGTACACTCGCACACTTTGTACACTCGCACACTCTGTACACTCGCACACTCTGTACACTCACACACTTTGTACACTCACACACTCTGTACACTCGCACACTTTGTACACTCGCACACTCTGTACACTCGCACACTCTGTACACTTGCACACTTTGTACACTCGCACACTCTGTACACTCGCACACTCTGTACACTCGCACACTCTGTACACTCGCACACTTTGTACACTCGCACACTCGCACACTTTGT
Organism: Lithobates sylvaticus; assembly: GCA_028564925.1. Taxonomy (NCBI): domain Eukaryota; kingdom Metazoa; phylum Chordata; class Amphibia; order Anura; family Ranidae; genus Lithobates; species Lithobates sylvaticus. Next base: position 517,732,613 of record CM053030.1, on the reverse strand, counting down.
ACACTCGCACACTTTGTACACTGGCACACTCTGTACACTGGCACACTCTGTACACTCGCACACTCTGTACACTCGCACACTCGCACACTTTGTACACTCGCACACTTTGTACACTCGCACACTTTGTACACTTGCACACTTTGTACACTCGCACACTCGCACACTCTGTACACTCGCATACTCTGTACACTCGCACACTTTGTACACTCGCACACTCTGTACACTCGCACACTCTGTACACTCGCACACTTTGTACACTCACACACTCTGTACACTCGCACACTTTGTACACTCGCACACTCTGTACACTTGCACACTTTGTATACTCGCACACTTTGTATACTCGCACACTCTGTACACTCGCACACTTTGTACACTCGCACAAAGTCAGGGGTGTTCAAATACAGTTGAACTAGTACTACAACATATCCAAAGATGGGGTTCCTAGCTCTAAGTGGCCCTGAGATACGGGGCCCCAAAGTCGGTTTGGAAAATGTCAAGCACTTTTCTGCAGCAGAGAATTACATTTTCCGAACCGACTTTGGGGCCCGGTATCTCAGGGCCACTTAGGCTGCATTCACACCTTTCAGGCAGAAAATCGCGCGAATTGCGGCGTTTTTTCGCGGCGTTTTTTACCGCGATTTGCGGCGTTTTTTTACCGCGATTCGCGGCGTTTTTTACCGCGTTTTGCCGCGAATTTTCTGCAGAGCAAAAGGTCACCAATGTAAAAAGAATAAAAACGTCCAAATCTGCCCGATTCGCGCGACAAAAAAGGGTCCGGAACTTGTTTGAGCTTCAGGCGTAGGGCTTCAGGCGTTTTTGGAGTGGAGATGTGAACCATCTCCATAGAGAATAATGTATTTTTTCCCCTCTAGCTTTTGTAGCTTCAGGCTTCAAGCTACAAAACGCCCAGGTGTGAATGCAGCCTTAGAGCTAGGAACCCCAGCTTTGGATATGTTGTAGTACTAGTTCCACTGGGTTTGAACACCAAACCTGGGGTTCCAAATTTTTAATTATAAAATTTAAATACAAAGCAAAGTGAACTATCAAAATAGTTAAAATGAATAATAAATAGCTAGAATCCTAAATGCAATCATTAATATTAAATAATAAAATAACTAATAAAATAAGTGAAATAAATGATCAAATCAACCAACAAAATAATTAAAATGAATACTAAATAGTTAAAATACCTAATACAATAAAAAGGAAAGAAAAATAGTAAAATAATTGAAATAAATAATAAAATGAACTAACAAAATAATTAAAATAAATAATAAATAGTTAAAATACCTAACACAATAATAAATAATAAAATAACTAATAAAATAATAAAATGAATAATAAATAGAATGCCTAATACAATAATTAATATTAAATAAATATAAAAATAATTGAAATAAATAATAAAATTAACTAATAAATGTATTTAAATAAAAAAAAATAACTATCAAAATAGTTAAAATGACTAATAAATAAGTTAGAATTCTAAATACAATAATACATATAAAATAACTAATAAAATAATTGAAATAAATAATTAAATTAACTAACAAAATATTTAAAATGAATACTAAATAGTTAAAATACCTAATACAATTAAAAAGAAAAAAATAACTAGTAAAATAATTGAAATAAATAATAAAATGAAATAACAAAATAATAAAAATGAATAATAAATAGTTAAAATACCTAATACAATAATTAATATTAAATAATAAAATAAATATTAAATGGTGGAAATAAATAATAAAATTAACTAATAAAAATAATTGAAATAAAAAACAAAATAAACTATCAAAATAGTTAAAATTAATAATAAATAGTTAAAATACCTAACACAATAATAAATAATAAAATAACTAATAAAATAATAAAATGAATAATAAATAGTTAGAACCCTAAATACAATAATATATATTAAACAATAAAATAACTAAAAAAATAAGTGAAATAAATAATAAAATAAAATAACAAAATAATTAAAATGAATAATAAATAGTTAAAATATCTAACACAATAATAAATAGTAAAATAACTAATAAAACAATAAAATTAATAATAAATAGTTATGATGCCTAATACAATAATAAATATTAAATAATAAAATAATTTACATAAATATTGAAATACTAGATATTAAGTAATAATAAATATTAAGCAATAAAATAAATAATAAAATACTTTTTTTTATTATTATTCAAATAAATAAATGGGCAAATGTTGGTCTCGGAACGCTCTCTTATCGGTTATAGATTAATAACTATTGATCACAGGATCTCTGTAGATAATCTCCAGTGACACCATTCTCCCATCACACATCAGTTGGTGTCGGAAAAGAACTTCTATCAGAACAGACACTTCTATCCGGCGCTGGAGGAGTTAAAAGCCGGCGAGGGGCGGGGCAGGACTACATTTCCCGGCATGCAGCGGGTGAGGTGAGAGCCGGAAGTGGTGTTGGAAGGGATTGAATGATCAGAGAGGTGAGAGCAAACTTCTGTCTTCTCTTCTTGTGTCACTTCTATGTCCTCCTCCCCCTCCCCCCACCACACATAGACTGCTCGGTGTCAGTATATACTGCCCCCTCCATATACTGCTCGGTGTCAGTTATAGATTTAGGGGAGGTTTCCTAAAACTAGAGAGTGAAAATCTGTTGCATCTCTACAAACCAATCAGCTTCTAGCTCTGTGTCAGTATATACTGCCCCCCCCCCCATATACTGCTCTGTGTCAGTATATACTGCCCCCCCCATATACTGCTCTGTGTCAGTATATACTGCCCCCCCCCATATACTGCTCTGTCGGTATATACTGCCCCCCCCCATATACTGCTCTGTGTCAGTATATACTGCCCCCCCCCCCCCCCCATATACTGCCCCCCCCCCATATACTGCTCTGTGTCAGTATATACTGCCCCCCCCATATACTGCTCTGTGTCGGTATATACTGCCCCCCCCCCATATACTGCTCTGTCAGTATATACTGTCCCCCCCCATATACTGCTCTGTGTCAGTATATACTGCCCCCCATATACTGCTCTGTGTCAGTATATACTGCCCCCCCCCCCCCCATATACTGCTCTGTGTCGGTATATACTGCCCCCCCCCATATACTGCTCTGTCGGTATATACTGCCCCCCCCCATATACTGCTCTGTCGGTATTTACAGCCCCCCCCCCCCATATACTGCTCTGTCGGTATATACTGCCCCCCCCCCATATACTGCTCTGTGTCGGTATATACTGCCCCCCCATATACTGCTCTGTGTCGGTATATACTGCCCCCCCCATATACTGCTCTGTCGGTATATACTGCCCCCCCCATATACTGCTCTGTCGGTATATACTGCCCCCCCCCCCATATACTGCTCTGTCGGTATATACTGCCCCCCCCCCATATACTGCTCTGTCGGTATATACTGCCCCCCCCCATATACTGCTCTGTCGGTATATACTGCCCCCCTATATACTGCTCTGTCGGTATATACTGTCCCCCCATATACTGCTCTGTGTCAGTATATACTGCCCCCCATATACTGCTCTGTGTCAGTATATACTGCCCCCCCCCCATATACTGCCCCATATACTGCTCTGTGTCAGTATATACTGCCCCCCCATATACTGCTCTGTGTCAGTATATACTGCCCCCCCCTATATACTGCTCTGTGTCAGTATATACTGCCCCCCCATATACTGCTCTGTCGGTATATACTGCCCCCCCATATACTGCTCTGTCGGTATATACTGCCCCCCTATATACTGCTCTGTCGGTATATACTGCCCCCCCCATATACTGCTCTGTGTCAGTATATACTGCCCCCCCATATACTGCTCTGTGTCAGTATATACTGCCCCCCATATACTGCTCTGTGTCAGTATATACTGCCCCCCATATACTGCTCTGTGTCAGTATATACTGCCCCCCCCTATATACTGCTCTGTGTCAGTATATACTGCCCCCCATATACTGCTCTGTGTCAGTATATACTGCCCCCCATATACTGCTCTGTGTCAGTATATACTGCCCCCCATATACTGCTCTGTGTCAGTATATACTGCCCCCCCTATATACTGCTCTGTGTCAGTATATACTGCCCCCCTATATACTGCTCTGTGTCAGTATATACTGCCCCCCCCCCATATACTGCTCTGTGTCAGTATATACTGCCCCCACAGAGCAATAGGGGGGAAGTATATACTGACACAGAGCAGTATATGGGGGGGCAGTATATAGGGGGGGCAGTATATACTGACACAGAGCAGTATACGGGGGGGGGGAGATACACAAAACGGGTTGGTTTACTAAAACGGAAGAGTGAAAAATCTGGCGCGGCTCTGCATTGTAGCCAATCCGCTTCTGGCTTCAGCTTGTTCAATTCGCTTTTACAATAAAAACTAGAAGCTGATTGGTTTGTAGAGATTCACCAGATTTTGCACTCTCCAGTTTTCGCAGCTTTTTTTTTTTTTTTTTTTTTTTGCAGGGCAATCTCAGAGTCTGCAGAAGACTTGAGACTGGGGAGGAGGTTCACCTTCCAGCAGGACAACGACCCGAAACATCCAGCCAGAGCTACAATGGAATGGTTTAGATCAAAGCATATTCATGTGTTAGAATGGCCCAGTCACAGTCCAGACCTAAATCACATTGAGAATCTGTGGCAAGACTTGAAAATTGCTGTTCTCAGACGCTCTCCATCCAATCTGACAGAGCTTGAGATATTCTGCAAAGAATGAGAAAAAAATGTCCCTCTCTAGATGTGCAAAGCTGGTAGAGACATCCCCAAAAAGACTTGCAGCTGTAATTGCAGAGAAAGGCGGTTCTACAAAGTATTGACTCCGGGGGGCGCCATACAAATGTACCCCACACTTTTCACATATTTGTAAAAAGAAAAATTTAAAACAATTTATAATTTTCCTTCCACTTCACAATTATGTGCCACTTTGTGTTGGTCCATCACATAAAATCCCAATAAAATACATTTACGTTTTTGGGTGTAACATGACAAAATGTGGGAAATATTCAAGGGGTATGAATACTTTTTCAAGGCACTGTATCTTCCAATGGGGACACCTGTTCTGGTGACAGCAGCTGCCCCTCCCCCATGTGATAATCTTCATCCACTTTTAGTCCGGCGCCAACATTGTGATTGACAGCAACAGGATCGGTGCTGCCGTCAGACCAGCTGAGTGTCGTCTGCAGGCTCCGCCCCTCCGAGAGACGACATCACAAGCTATTCGCTGCATTTGTTTAATTGAAAGTGGAACTAAATGTTAATTAAGGGGGGTAAAATCAGGCAATTGAGCCATGCTTTGACTGCCCCGCCTCCTCCTCTTTACTGCCTGTTGAAATCTACCCATTCAAGCCAAAGGGGCCGCGCCGCATCTGCTTCAATGGTTTATACTTGTGGTTGGGGCATCGGTGGTTGAACCGTGTTTTTACCACTGCAGTTCACTTTTCAGAGGTGCAGCAATAACAGAATCTGCAAGCTAAACTATAATTAATAATAATCATCCAATACTATATTGTGATCTCTTGGCTCTGTAAGTGTATATTTTGTTGATATTTTTTTTTTTTTTTTTTTTTTTATATCTGCAGTATCTCACAAAAGTAAGTACACCCCTCACATTCTTGTAAATATTTTCTTCTATCTTTTCATGTGACAACACTGGAAATGACACTTGTCTACAATGTAAAGTAGTGAGTGTACAGCTTGTATAACAGTGTAAATTTTGTCTCCCCTCTTCTCTCTGCAGCAATTAACCGCTTCAGCACCGGGCCATTTTTCGCCCTTCCGTTCACACATAGTGTCAGAGGCACAGCGTCGCTTTAACTGACAATGTGTCTGTGTCCCGACTCCCCAAACAAAATTGACGTCCTTTTTTTCCCACAAATAGAGATTTCTTTTGGTGGTATTTGATCACCTCTGCAGTTTTTTTTATTTTTTTGCGCTATAAACAAAAGAAGGCAACAATTTTGAAAAAAAAACACATTATTTTTTACTTTTTGCTATAATAAATATCCCATTTTTTTTAAAAAAAAAAACAATTTTTTTCCTGTTTAGGCCGATACGTATTCTTCTACATATTTTTGGTAAAAAAATCGCAATAAGCGTATATTGATCGGGTTGCGCTAAAGTTATAGCGTCTACAAAATAGGGGATAGATTTATTGATTTTTTTTTTTTACTAGCTGCATTTGATTTTTTTTTTCGTGATTGCGGCGGACACTTCGGACACTTTTGACACATTTTTGGGACCATTCACATTTTACACAGCGACCGTTGCTATAAAATTGAGGCTGCATTTGATGGGCTCTTTATTAAAAAGGTGGGATTTACATGGGCAGGGAAAAGGGGGCGGAGTCAGCCGGGGGGAGTGGCAAAATGAGGTTTCGCCTAGGGTGTCAAAAATCCTTGCACCAGCCCTGGTGACAACACTGAAGAAATGACACTTTGCTACAATGTAAAGAAGTGAGTGTACAGCTTGTATAACAGTGTAAATTTGCTGTCCCCACAAAATAACTCAACACACAGCCATTGAATGTCTAAACCGCTGGCAACAAAAGTGAGTACACCCCTAAGTGAAAATGTCCAAATTGTGCCCAATTAGCCATTTTCCCTCCCCCGGTGTCATGTGACTTGTTAGTGTTACAAGGTCTCAGGTGTGAATGGGGAGCAGGTGTGTTAAATTTGGTGCTCTCACTCTCTCATACTTGTCACTGGGAGTTCAGCATGGCACCTCATGGCAAAGAACTCTTGAGGATCTGAAAAAAAAGAATTGTTGCTCTACATAAAGATGGCCTAGGCCAGGGGTCTTCAAACTACGGCCCCCAGTTGTTCAGGAACTACAATTCCCATCATGCCCAGTCATGTCTGTGAATGTCAGAGTTTCACAATGCCTCATGGGATGTGTAGTTCTGCAACAGCTGGGGGCCGTAGTTTGAGGATCCCTGGCCGAGGCTATAAGAAGATTGCCAAGACCCTGAAATTGAGCTGCAGCACAGTGGCCAAGACCATACAGAGGTATAACAGGACAGGTTCCACTCAGAACAGGCCTCGCCATGGTCCACCAAAGAAGTTGAGTGCACGTGCTCAGCGTCATATTCAGAGGTTGTCTTTGGGAAATAGACGTATGAGTGCTGCCAGCATTGCTGCAGAGGTTGTAGGGGTGGGGGGTCAGCCTGTCAGTGCTCAGACCATACGCCGCACACTGCATCAAATTGGTCTGCATGGCTGTCCTCCCAGAAGGAAGCCTCTTCTAAAGATGATGCACAAGAAAGACCACAAACCGTTTGCTGAAGACAAGCAGACTAAGGACATGGATTACTGGAACCATGTCCTGTGGTCTGATGAGACCAAGATAAACGTATTTGGTGTCAGATGGTGACAAGCGTGTGTGGGGGCAACCAGG
>CM053030.1:517482710-517715210 GCA_028564925.1 Lithobates sylvaticus | reverse complement strand
TCCCCTTTTTGTTATGCTTTAAAGGGTAACTCCACTTTCGTGGTAAAGAAAATGACCCATAGAAAAGTAATCTAGTTTGTACAATTGCTTCACAAGTCATATTGTAATCGAATGTTAATAAAAATGATCTTCCCTTCTCAATCTGCAATTTCCTGTAAAGTTCAATATGGCAACCTGGAGGCGTTCTGTACATGGATGGTATACAGAGCGCCCCCCCCCCCCCCCCCCCCCAGAAATGTAATTTCCGGATTGTGTGATTGGCTCACTGATTTTTTTTTTTTTTTTCCCAGAAGTCTACACTAATGCGCCGTACACACGGTCGGAAATTCCGACGGGAAAAAGTCTGATCGGATTATGTTGGGGGGGGGGGGGGGGGGAATGATCGTGTGTGTGTGTGTGTGTGTGTGGGCTCTATCGGACTTTTTCCGTCGGAATTTCCAACGGAAAAAGTTTGAGAGCTGGATCTAAAATTTTCCGACAACAAAATCGGACTTTTAACGATCGCGTGTACAGAATTCCGACGCACAAAGTGCCACGCGTGCTCAGAAAGAATTTGGAGACCAAAGCTATTAGCTACTGACCTCTACGTAGTCATGTTGTACGTCACCTCGTTTCGAAACGATCGGATTTTCACGGACAGGCAGGAGGGTATATATAAGTCCCTCCTTAATGCCGTCCGTGCCTTCGAGGGAGCGTTGGGAGTGAGGCCGGTCGCGGGTCCCGCGGACTCGATCGACGCGGGGACACCCGCGATCGTCTCACGGGAAGGCTGAACGGGGAGATGCAGAAATAAACAGCATCTCCCCGTTCTGCCTAGCAACTAGTGACGCCGATGTCTGCTCCCTGTGATTGGAGCAGAGATCAGCATTCACTAGCTGACAGCCGCGCCCCCCCACAGTAAGAAACACACCCCTAGGCATACTTAACCCCTACACTGCCACCTAGTGGTTAACCCCTTCACTGCCAGTGTCATTTATACAGGAATCAATGCATTTAAATAGCATTGATTGCTGTATAAATGACAATGGTCCCAAAAATGTGTCAAAAATGTCCGATGTGTCCGCCATAATGTCGCAGTCACAATAAAAATCGCTAATCGCCGCCATTACTAATAAAAAAAAAAATATTTATAAAAATGCTATAAAACTATCCCCTATCTTGTAAACGCTATAACTTCTGCGCAAAACAATCAATCGCTTTTTGCGTTTTTTATTTTTTTTTAACCAAAAATTTGTAGAAGAATACGTATCGGCCTAAACTGAGGAAAAAAAATATTTTTTTTATATAATTTTTGGGGGATATTTATTATAGCAAAAAATAATGCATTTTTTTTTCAAAATTGTCGCTCTTTTTTATTTATAGCGCAAAAAATAAAAACCACAGGGGCGATCAAATACCACCAAAAAAAAAGCTCTATTTGTGGGAAAAAAAGGACGTCAATTTTGTTTTGGAGCCACGTCGCACGACCGCGCAATTGTCAGTTAAAGCGACGCAGTTCCGAATCGCAAAAAGGGGCCTGGTCCTTTGGCTGCAAATTGGTCCGGTTTGAAAGTGGTTAACCCCTTGGTGTCGATCGCTTCCTGGCCCTTTAGAGTTCTAAAAGCCAGGAGACGAAGGCGGGTATTCGGGTCATGTGACTAGAAGTCACATAATCGGAAAGCTCCCGATTGCAAGTATGCATCGGGAGCTTGCCGTTCCTCGTCGGCTACTGTGCTGGGAGCGTACTCGGTTCTTTACACTGGACACCATGTATGTAGCCGCTCGCCGTTGAGGTCCACCCGCCGAGAGGCCACATATATGGGTTCCTGTCGGCGCCAAGAGGTTAAAACTAAACTAAATTTGTATCTAAAGGTTTAAAACAAGTAAATATAATATAATATACCTTCCGCTCTGTTTACTAAAGCTAGCCGGATGAGGATTGGACATGGTCGATTGTTGACTGACCGAGGTTTAGTTCCTCTTAAAACATTTCCATAATTGCTGATGTTTGCTGTGGAAGGTGGGGCTTTGTGTCCACGTTGCTGATATATGTGAAAGGCATTTAAACATCGACTTGTAATCCTCTTACTTTTATTATTTATTTCCAAAGCAGGTAAAGATGTCTGAGAAGAAGCCAAAGAGGATCCTGGTGACCGGTGGTTCCGGCCTGGTGGGGAAGGCCATTGAGAAGGTGGTGAAGGACGGAGAGGGACGTCCTGATGAAGAATGGATCTTTGTGGCTTCCAAGGATGCCGATCTTAAGTAAGAATACAAACCTTGTTATAATAATTTTTTTTTTTTTTTTTTTTTTTTTTTTTACAGGTAGAATAATTTAATTTTATTTATGGATTTATTTAGTGCAGTGGTGGTTAGTTTACTAGATATTATTTTTATTATTCAAGGATTTTTTATTTTTATTGCAGTGGTGGTTAGTGGTTACTAGTGAAATTGGATGTTCTGGGTCCTGCTGCAGAATATCACGAAGGGCTGAACTTAATATTTAGTGTACAAAATGCTATAGGAAACTGTCAGATATTGCAGGCCTACTAGAGAGGACTGTTGGAGACTGCGCAGGTGGTGCAGAGTCAGCCGTGGCAGCTGGGGGGGGGGGGGCTGCTCAGGTGGTGCAGGAGGAGCTGGGGGGGGGGGGGGCTGCTCAGGTGGTGCAGGAGGCAGCTGGGGGGGGGGCTGCTCAGGTGGTGCAGGAGGCAGCTGGGGGGGGGGGGCTGCTCAGGTGGTGCAGGAGGCAGCTGGGGGGGGGGGCTGCTCAGGTGGTGCTGGGGGCTGCTCAGGTGGTGCTGGGGGGGGGGGGGGCCGCTCAGGTGGTGCCTGGGGGGGGGGGGCCGCTCAGGTGGTGCTGGGGGGGGGGGCCCGCTCAGGTGGTGCTGGGGGGGGGGGGGCTGCTCAGGTGGTGTGCAGGAGGCAGCTGGGGGGGGGGGGCTGCTCAGGTGGTGCTGGGGGGGGGGCGCCGGGGGGGGGCGGGTGGGGGACGGGGGGGGGGGAGGTGGCGGGCGGGGGCGGGGGGTGCTGGGGGGGCGGCCCGGGGCCGGGGGGGCGGGGGAGCTGGGGGGGGGGGGGGGGGCCGCTCAGGTGGTGCAGCTGGGGGCAGGGGGGGCTGCTCAGGTGGTGCAGGAGGCGGCGGGGGCTGCTCAGGTGGTGCCGGGGGGCAGCCTAAAGTTGGGTACACACAGGCCTCAGGTCCCGTGTGCGTATGTAAACTAATTGGGTAACAGGGATTTTGTGCTAAACTACAGGTCTGTCCCCTGGCTGCTTATTAATATGTGGGGCTCCGCACTCCTTCTGCACAGCAGCAATCACCTCACTCATTTGTAGTGAGAGCACCTGTTTCTAGAATGACGGGTTCTCTTTTTAAATCGTCAGCAAGAAAGCAAAGACTGCTTTCCTATAGTATGGAGTTACTTCATCACAGATACTGGGAAACATCACTGATTGTGTTGAGGGGCCCAGGGCTCGGCCCCCTTTCTGGCAGTGTGCTGGGAATTTGTGAAGCTTTAGGATTATGATTGAACCATGGAGAAGGTGTATGGGCCGCTCATAAGGTTTATTAAGGTGGGCCTGTACTGTGGCAGCTGTACAAAGACCTAAACACCAGCCGTCTCTCTGGAATTGATCTTTTCCCCATTACTGACTTGCCATGCCTTGTTCTGCATGCTCTGTGCATTTAGAAGGTCATCTTGGAATGCTTTGTTTCCTCATGTCAGTGCTGCTCTCCTGAATGAATGAGTACACCTGGTGACTGGTGGGGTAATGGTAAAGAGGCATTGGGCGGGGTAGAAGAAGCACAGATCCATAGACTGGATCAAGTAGAAGCAGGGAGATCCTTGCACTACAGCTCCTCGGGTACAGCTTCCTCTCCAGCAAGGAGAAAACAATGAGCAGCACAGTATTAACATTATCAAATCTTACTCCAGATCTGGTGAGGCTAGCAGAAAGACCCCCAGTGCCATAGATGATCTCATACATGGCTATACAGTTATGAAGCTACAGAACGGGTGTGCCCTAATCACTCCAAAAGGAAAATCTTTGAGGGCTCTGCTTAGGTGCAATTTAATATTTTCTTTAACATGGCACATCTTCACTTGGTAAGGTTAAAGTGATTTGTAAAGTCTCGGTTTTTTTTTTTTTCTTCCTTTAAAATAATAAACATGTTTATACTTGCCTCCTCTGTTGCAGTGGTTTTGCACAGAGCAGCCCAGATCCTCCTCTTCTTGGGTGCCTTTTTGCTGTTCCTGGCCCCCCCCCCCATTGAGTGCCCCCACAAGCCGAGCTGCAGCTCCGTGTCCATTCAGACTCAGAGCTGCTGTTCCGCCCCCTCTCTCCCCTGATTTGGCTCCCGCAGCTGTCAAAGTCAGTTAGCCAATGGCGCCGCTGCTGTGTCTCAGCCAATCGGGAGGGAGAGTCCTGGATGGCCGAGGGACTCGTGGACATCGCTGGACAGAGAGGGGGCTCAGGTAAGTATTGGGGGTGCTGGAGAGGCTGCTGCACACAGAAGGTTTCATCTGTCCCTCGGCATCGCTACACTGAGAGCCGAGCGATTGAACATTGCCAATGGATCGGTTCTCACAGATCCCTGAGAGGAGAGCTGCTGCCTGTCATTCAGCAGCTCTCCTCTCTGCTCCTCCCCGCTCATTGGAGCGCTGAGCTGTGGAGGGGAGGGGGGGGGGGGAAAATCGGCCGTGTCAGGCTATCAGTCCAGGCACCGCGTCATTACGACAATAAAGTCTGGATCCGCCATGGACTGATAGCCTGACACGGCCGATCTCCATCAGTCCATGGCGGATCCAGACTTTATTGTCGTAATGACGCGGTGCCTGGACTGATAGCCTGACACGGCCGATTCCCCCCCCCCCCCTCCCCTCCACAGCTCAGCGGCGGTTTGCGGGCGGTATCCCCGCGGTTTCCCATTGATTTAAATGGGAACGAGCGGTATAGGAGCGGTAAATACACCGCTCCTACACCGCTCCAAAGATGCTGCTAGCAGGACTTGTTTTTACCGTCCTGCTAGAGCACCGCTCCAGTGTGAAAGCCCGCCGGCTTTCACACTGGAGTGGATGGGGCCGGTTTTTTCAGGCGGTATACAGGCGCTATTTTTAGCGATGTACCGCCTGAAAACCGCCCCAGTGTGAAAGGGGCCTTAGGAGAAGCCCAGCCAAACGAGCTCAGGCTGGACTTCTCCTATAAGTCTACTTAAAAGGCAACACAGTCAGCAGACCTATGTTGTGTGATATTTCCAGTGAGATCAGTTTTTATATTTGATGTCATTCTGTGAATGGGCTCCTCTAATCTCCACTTTTTTCCCCCCAGGAGCGCTGCAGACACCCGAGCCTTGTTTGAGAAGCACAAACCCACCCACGTCATTCACTTGGCAGCCATGGTGGGCGGACTGTTCCGGAATATGAAGTATAACCTGGATTTCTTGGTAAGCCATGGTGGATATAGCGTGCAACTCCTGTATGTTCAAATTTGTGGGAACAAAGAATACCGATCAAAATACATATAGATCAGGGGTAGGCAACCTTGGAGAGATGGAGATCTACTTGGACAACAATGATGAAGTCAAAGATCACCGGGCACAGTGTCCTGTTGTTGGGGCCGGTTCACACCAGAACGCGGTGCCAGAAAGGCATGTTCCATGTTTGCTCCCTGTTCAAAACACACTGCCTTTTGTGATCTACTGCCGGTCATTATACATTAATAACCCCAAATGTAGATTGCAAACACAGTGGACATAAACAAAAAAAATATATATTACAAGAATGCAGGATTTGGGGGTGCGTTGCGCACATGAGACCAAGAAGCAGCACATCTCTGGACAGAGGGAGGGAGCAGGAGCTGGCCGAATGACTTTTCATATTAACAAAGCTGGTGATTGGTTGATTAGGAACTAAGCAACCAATCGCCTGCGGGTTAACTAGAAAAGTTAACTTGGCCAGCTCCTCCGTCCGTTCTGAGCTGTACTGCCTCTCGCTCTCCACTGATGATGAGGGTGGAGGAGGCAGGAGGGGAGGGAGAGAGGCGGACCGAAGGCTTGGCGGAGGTGGCTGAAGGCGAAGACCAGCATCTAGCAGTAGGAGGCGGGGGTCAGCAGCGCAGACCTGTTCCTGGTCTACCAGTCACCTACCCACGGTCAACGGGTAGCCTGATCAATGGGTTGCCAACCCCTGGAAAATTTCTTTTTTTTTTTTTTTTTCCTGAGAAGACGCCTCTACAGTATACAGCAGTGGTCTCTAAACTATAGCTCGGGGGATCGGATGTGGCCCTTTGCTTGCATTTATCGTGCCCTTGGGACGCTTCTTCCCACTGATACAAGGAACTTCTCCTTCTACACCAACAGGGCATGATTCCTGTCACTGACCTCAACAATGGGGCGCCGTTCCTCCCCCCTACTGACACCAGCGGTGCCGGGGCGCCGTTCCTCCCCCCCTACTGACCCCCAAGCCTGAGACCTTCAGTCCACTCTCATTGGCCACAGTCTGTCCCCCCCCCCCCCCCTACTGACACCAGCGGTGCCGTGGCCCCGTTCCTCCTCCTCCCCCCCCCCCCCTACTGACACCAGCGGTGCCGTGGCCCCGTTCCTCCTCCTCCTCCCCCTCCCCCCTACTGACACCAGCGGTGCCGTGGCCCCGTTCCTCCTCCTCCCCCTCCCCCCTACTGACACCAGCGGTGCCGTGGCCCCGTTCCTCCTCCCCCCCCCCCCCACCCCTACTGACACCAGCGGTGCCGTGGCCCCGTTCCTCCTCCTCCCCCTCCCCCCTACTGACACCAGCGGTGCTGTGGCCCCGTTCCTCCTCCTCCCCCTCCCCCCTACTGACACCAGCGGTGCTGTGGCCCCGTTCCTCCTCCTCCCCCTCCCCCCTACTGACACCAGCGGTGCCGTGGCCCCGTTACTCCTCCCACTGACCTCCAAGCCTGAGACCTTGTCCACTCTCATTGGCCTCAGTCTATCCCTCCTAAAATCTGAGGGACAGTAATCTGGCCCTTTGTTTATAAAGTTGAAGACCCCCCTGCCCTAGACCCCCCCCCCTTCTACCTACAGAACTGTGCAAGATGTGAATGAAGGGCTGAGCAGGGGCATCAGCAGGGATGATAACTGTAGAATCTCCCTCCAGCAGGGTGCTGGCTGTGAATGGGGCTGGGCGGGGGCATGTCAGCGGGGGTGATTGCAGTCCCTGGACACTTCCTACCTACAGCAGTATGCCAGTGTTCTGCCAAAAAACGTCCCCTCGGTGGATAATGTCCCCCTTGTACTGCGCAGCGCTTGCGCAGTATGAAGAAGGGAGCCTCCGAAAATAGCCGAAGCTAAAGAGCTGTGAGTGAGTTGAAGACTGCGCAATGAGCAGGACATTGTGGCTGACGCACACTCCCGAGGCCCACTGTGGAAACATAGCTTTATACATGCATCGCGTCAAGACATGACCGCTGTACACATCCATTGGAGCAATTTATGGCCGCTGTAGACAAGCATCCCGTGAAAACAGTGATGACAAAAGACGCGCAATGTATACATGAATGGCGCAAATATATGCATCCCTGTAGGCATTGTGTGCTGAAGGGGTTAATATGTAAGCATAACAACAATCTACTGTTGGAAATGTATGCGTGCATGCATATTAGAGAGCGTGCGTCATTGTCTGGTATCGAGAGCGCAGGCGCCGTCTTCAACTCACTCGCAGCTCTTCAGCTTTGGCTATTTTCGGAAGGCTCCCTTCTTCCTCGTACTGCGCCTGCGCAGTACAAGGGGGACATTATCCACCGGGGGACGATTTTCGGCAGGACATCAGCTGTCAATGAAGGGCTGGGTGGGGGCGTGCCAGGAGTCTGATCACAGGAATACAGGCATGCCGTGTGCCGGCACAGCATCCTGGAAGACGTAAACTAACCACACTCGTATTGGAGCTACTTCTGTGCCTACTGTGGGCAGAATGAATCGGCAAGGGTATGTCTCTGAAGTGAAATGACAGAATCGCCAATTACTTACACGGTGTTGTATGCGACAAAGGAAAGGAGCCCCCAACTTTTATATTTTATGGGGTACATACACTTTTTTTATAACTTGCAATGTTCTGGATTTCCTGTTGCAAGATATGAAATCCAAATGCTGGACATCTTGCAGGGAACACACCTGGATTTGAAAAAATGTGCTGGTTTTCCCTCCTAGAGCGTTTTGTGTGTGTAATAAATAAATAAATAAATAAATAAATAAAAAAAATTATATATATATATATCTATCTCAGATTCATTGATGGGGGGGGGGGGGGTAAAGCAGTAAGTGATTGGTCAGTGAGTCCTAAATCTCTACCGTTTCCTGTGTCTCCATTCCAGAGGAACAATCTCCATATTAACGACAACATCCTTCACTCGGCGTACGAGTTGGGGGTGGAGAAGGTGGTCTCCTGTCTCTCTACCTGCATCTTCCCTGACAAGACCACCTACCCCATCGATGAGACCATGGTAAGTGGATATTATCACATCTGATTGTATGAGGGGTATCACTTGTGGAGAGAAGAGGGATGTTTACTGCGCAGTAGACATGTGCAATTCATTTCGTTTTTTTTTTTTTTTCGTTAAAATTCGTTATCGTAGGAATGAACGAACAATTCGCTAAAAATTAATGAATGTTCGAATCGAACGAATCCGAAAAACAACGAAAATCCGAAATAACCAAATTTAGAAACAACGAAACTACGAAAGAAGAAAATCTGAAAAACGGGAACAACGAAAATCAAAATGAACGAAAAAATTCGTACATTCGTAACTTTTTTTTTTTTTTTTTTTGTTGAATTGGTAATTTTCCGTGTCTCTTACAATGGCGCTGCTTATCGTGCTTCGAATGGATTGAACGAAAAAATTCCTACATTCGTAACTTTTTTTTTTTTCGATTCGCAATTTTTCGTGTCTCTTAAAATGTAATAATGGCATACACATTACATAAAATTATGAATTGTGCTCCGATTACGAATCTACGAAAACAATGTTACGAAAGTACGAAAAAATCAATCTAACGAAAGTACGAATGTAACTAAATCTACGAAAATACGAATGCGTCCGAATTTCGAATAAACGAAAGTTAAACGGAAAAACGAATCAACGAAAAAATAACTCTTACGAAAATATGAATCGTTACGAATACGAAACACCGACGACTTACGAATTTACGAAATCGTTACGAATCAACGGAAACGAAAATAAACTAATTTTTCTATTGTGCACATGTCTACTGCGCAGCATCAGGAATTGTTAGATGCTGTGGGCACTAAAAGGCCATTCTGAATATCCGAATGTATAATTTGTCACAACTGATGTCCATCTCGGCTGACGCACACAGGGGGTTCTGTAACCAGTAGTGGACCCCGGGGGCGTGCTACATATGGCAAAAAAAAAAAGTTGTCAAAGTTCACAGGGCACTTGTGTAAGTGGTGCATTACCGGTGCTGAGCGGGTGGGAGCGGGGTGCTTTTAACCCCAAAGAAGAGGGTTAACAAGGGGTTAAAAGTGCCACTGCCGAAGCGCTGCCCATTAATTTCAATGACGGGTGGTGTATACACCACTGCGCCAAAGACGCTGCTTGCAGGACTTTTATTTTTTTTTTTTTTTTTTTTTTTTCGTCCTGCAAGCGCGCTGCCCCAGTGTGAGAGCATTCCGGCCTCCCATTTATTTATTTTATTTATTTAAATTATTTTTTGCTCACGAATAGAGCTTTCTTTTGGTGTTGTTTAACTACTTCCCACCCGGCCACTGTATATATACGGCCGGGTGGGAGCCGCCTACTTCTGATGGGATGTTCCTGAACATCGATCAGAAGTAGGGGGATCGCGCGTGCCCGCGCAGTGGCACGATCCCGATGGACACGGTGCATCTCGGATCGGCAGGAGGGCTCTGTGATTTGCCCTCCTGATCACATGACGGCCGTGTCCAATCACAGCCGTCATGTGATGTAAGCAAACAGCCGGTTGCTAGGCAACCGGCTCTCCTCTCCTCACATGGAAGTCGTCGGTGAGGAGAGCTGATCGCTGCAACATCAGCTGGTGATCAGTGAGTATTAGCTGTTTTTTTACTCACTGATCACCAGTGTAGTGTCACCAACACCTGTAAAATAAACATGTCCCCAAATAATAAAAAACACATGTCCCCCACATATGTCCCAGTAAAATAACATGTGCCAATGATTATCTGCACACATATGTCCGTGATCACCTGCACACATCTGTACATGATCATTTGCGTACATATATCAGTGATCACGTGAACCAATTATTATACACTTTTTTTTGATATACGGAATTTTTTTTACTAAAAACATGTAGCAGAATACATTTTGGCTTAAATTTATTGACAAAATTCGATTTTATTGGATTTCGTTTACAAAAGAAAGGAGAAAATATTGTTTGTTTTTTCTTTCAAAATTTCCGCAATTTTTTTGCTTGTATCGCAAAAAATAAAAAACGGAGTCGTGAATAAATACCACCAAACTAAAGCTCTATTTGTGCTTACAAAATGAGAACAATTTCATTTGGGTACAGCATTGCATGACCGCGCAACTGTCATTGAAAGAGCGAGAGCGCTGAAAGCTGAAAATTGGTCTGGGAAGGAAGGGGGCGAAAGTGCCCGATATTGTAGTGGTTAATCCCCTCTGCGTTTTTTTTTTTTTTTTTTTTTTTTTTTTTCTGGTATAAAAAAAAAAAGAAAAAAATGTTTTTACTTTCTGCTATTAAACATGTCCAATAAAAAAAAATCTAATTTCTTCTTCAATTTAGGCCAATATATATTCCGCTACATTGTTTTTGGTAACAAAAATCCCAATAAGTGTGTAATTGGTTTGCGCAAAAGTTATCGTGTCTACAAACTATCGGATGTTTTTGTGGAATCTTTATTTTTGCTAGTAACGGCGGCAATCATCAACTTGTATAAGGAATGCGACATTGTGGAGGACACTAATGCGGTGTACACACGGTCGGAATTTCCGATGGAAACAGTCCGATGGGAGCTTTTCATCGGATTTTCCGACCGTGGGTATGCCCATCGGTCTTTTTCTGTCGGAATTTCCGACGGAATTTGGATTGAGAACCTGTTCTTAATTTTAATGTCGGAAAACCTTTTTATATCGGATTTTCCGTGTGTATGCAATTCCGACACGCAAAATTTCGACGCATGCTCGGAAACAATTTGCTCAGAAGCATTAAACTTCCCTTTTTTATAGTGCAGTCGAATGTGTTGTATTCTGCGGTGTTATTGCCCGTCGGAATTTGGTGTGACCGTGTGTAGGCAAGACAGTTTGAGCGAAATTCCGACGGGTAAAACCATCAGAGCTTTTTCCGACGTGAATTCCAACCGTGATTTTTTTTATTTTATTTTTTGACACTTTTTTTATTTATTTTTTTGGGGGGACCAGTGACACCAATACAGTGATCAGTGCTAAATATGCACTGTCACTGTCCTAATGACACTGGCTGGGAAAGGGGTTAACATCAGGGGTGCTCAAAGGGTTATTTGTGTCCCTAGGGAGTGCTTTATAACTGTCGGGGGAGGTGCTTGTACTGTAAGAAGACGGAGATCTGTGTTCCTGCTTAGCAGAAACACAGGATCTCCGTCTCCCATACTAGCAGAACAGCGATCTGCCTTGTTTACATAGGCAGACCACTGTTTTGTCTGCCTACTGGAACGATCGGCGGGTCCCGGCGGACATTTGGGTCTGCGTGACCCGCTGATTTGGCTCCCGCTGGGTCCAATTACAGCGGGAGCTGCTCGCCGGTGGCATGCGTGCGTGCCCCAGACCAGGAAGAGCACGTGATTTCCCGCAGAGAGGCCGCCCTGCTGCAGTAAATGTACGTGGGGCGGTCCAGGAACGGTTAACGTTCACACGCCGGTGGACTAACTTCATCTATAGTAGCTCTTCTTTTTCATTTCAGGTAAATAATGGATTCCAAGCAGAAGCAATGCGCTGTCATTGAGTTCATGATGAAGGAAGGGTACAGGCTGTCTGATATTGATCGATTGATGGTCTCCATTGTCTTGAATGCTGGTCTTTCTATTTTTCTCTTTCTTTCTCTTTCTCTTTCTCTTTTTTTTTTTTTTTTTTTTCTTTCTCTTTCTTTTTTTTTTTTCTCTCTTCTCTTCTCTGTTTACAAAGAGGAGAAAAAAAAAATCTGTATCATTCTGTGGATTTTGGACAGCCCTGAACCCCTTCTTTGTTAAAAACTCAGTGATGTCACAGTGTTTCTGCTTGGAGTCCATTATTTTTCAGCACTGAGAAGTTGCTGTACAGCAAGGGTCTCCAAACTACAGCCCTCCAGTTATTCAGGAACTAAAATTCCCATCATTCTCTCAAGACCTCCGGCTCTCTAGCTCCCCCATCACCTCCTCCCATGCTCGCCTCCAGGACTTTTCCAGAGCCTCTCCAATCCTATGGAATGCCTTACCCCAATCTGTCCGCCTATCTCCTACTTTATTAGCTTTTAGACGATCCCTGAAAACCCTCCTCTTCAGAGAAGCCTATCCTACCCACACCTAACAAACTGTATTTTCATTTTCTCCATCAGCTCATCCCCCCCCCCCCCCACAGTATTACCTTTTGTTCCAATTGACTCTCCCTTCTAGATAGTAAGCTCCAACGAGCCGGGCCCTCTGATCCCTCCTGTATTGATTTGTATTGTACGTGTACTGTCTGCCCTCATGTTGTAAAGCGATGCGCAAACTGTTGGCGCTATATAAATCCTGTATAATAATCATGTCTGTGAATGTCAGTTTTACAATGCCTCATAGGACATGTAGGTCTGCAACAGCTGTAGGGCCGTAGTTTGGAGATCCCTGCTGTAGAAGTTATTCCACCAACATGTGAAATTTGAATGGAACACTTGAATTGGTGTCGCCTGTTGTCTGGAGTTGTTCTTTAATTTCTCCAATATGAAGTCCGGGTGTCCAGCGATGATGTCAGAATGTGCTGTATATACAGATGGGATTTACAGGAAGGGCTATTGATGATGCTTCATACCACGGCTGTACTTTAAGGAAGGCTCCGTGTTTGTTTGATTTTTTTTTTTTTTTTTTCTACCTCCTTTCTTCCCCTTCCCAGATCCACAACGGACCACCCCATGGCTCCAACTTTGGGTATTCCTACGCCAAGAGGATGATCGACGTCCAGAACAGGTGAGCTTGGAGCTCCAGAACCGGCTGGAGCACAAACAGTAACTGGATGAATGAGATTTGGAGGCGAGCCGACTGCTGGTCCTTCAGTCACCGCACCTTTTTCAGTAGACCTCACCCAGAGGGTGAAATGATAAACCAGTTGGACGTGCTACATGTAGTATGTCCAAAAAAACCTCACTGAAGTACACAGGGTGTGTATAGTACGTCCTCACCTTCTGCAGTTCCCTTCCTCAAGCTTGCCGACAATTCCCAACTGTCAAAATACAGCCGGGAGTTGCTGTGTAAATACAGGAGATGTAGAAGCTGCTGCTGTCAAAAAATGGATCATCTGATGCAGTTTTTCTCAACTCCTTTTTACATACCGTATATTCTCGAGTATAAGCCGACCTGACTAAGCCGGGGCACCTAATTTTACCTCAAACAAATGGGAAAACGTATTGACTTGAGTATAAGCCTAGGGTGAGAAATGCGCAGCTACTGCAAGTGGAAAAGAGGGTCAACAATGCCCATTTGCAGCCTCACTGTGCCCATTTGCAGCTATAGGTCCCCCAAACTTCAAACTTGGTAGTTAAGGGTTCCTAGATGCCCCCTAGCTGCAGCCAAAATGGTGGGGTCTCTGGACCCAAAGGGTCCCGAAATGACATTGCTGCAGGTGGACACAGTTGACCGACTTTGGGGGCCACTTGGTGCTAGGAACCCTTTTGGATATGTTGTAGGGTTGGTTCCACTGGGTTGTGGGGTTCCTAGCACCAAGTGTCCCGAGATACGGGGGCCCCAAAGTCGGGTCAGAAAATGTCCAGCACTTTTCTGCAGCAGAGAATGACATTGTAGTGCTAGTTCCACTTTGGATATGTTGTAGTGCTAGGTCCACTGGGTTGGCAATCCAAATTTGGGGTTCCTATCACCAAGTGTCCCCCGAGATACGGGGCCCCAAAGTCGGGTCAGAAAATGTCAAGCACTTTTCTGCAGCAGAGAATGACATTTTCCAAACCGACTTTGGGGCCCGTATCTTGGGGACACTTGGTGTAGGAACCCCATCTTTGGATATGTTGTAGTGCTAGGTCCACTAGGTTGGCAATCCAAATGTGGGGTTCCTATCACCAAGTGGCCCCCGAGATACGGGGCTCCAAAGTCGGGTCGGAAATTTTTTTTTGCTGCAGAAAAGTGCTTGACTCAAGTATAAGCCGAGGGGGGCACTTTCAGCACAAAAAAATGTGCTGAAAACTCGGCTTATACTCGAGTATATACGGTAGTTAGTCAGGTTGAAAAAGACACAAGTCCATCCAGTTCAACCACAAAACAAAATTATAATATACAATCCCATATACCCCACTCTATACCCACAGTTGATCCGGAGGAAGGCAAAAAACCCCAGCAGAGCATGCTCCAATTTTGCTAAAGCAGGGAAAAAACTCCTTCCTGATCCCTGAGAGGCAATCGGATTTTCCCGGATCAACTTTACCTATAAATGTCAGTACCCAGTTATATTCTGTACATTTAGGAAAGTATCCAGGCCTTTCTTAAAGCAATCTACTGAATTGGCCAGAACCACCTCTGCAGGGAGTCTATTCCACATTTTCACAGCTCTTACTGAGAAGAAACCTTTCCGTATTTGGAGATGAAATCTCTCTTCCTCTAGACGTAAAGAGTGCCCCCCTTGTCCTCTGTGATGACTGTAAAGTGAATAACTCAACACCAAGTTCACTATATGGACCCCTTATTTATTTGTACATGGTGATCATATCCCCCTTATTCTCCTCTTATCAAGGGTGAAAAAATTCAGTTCCTCTAATCTTTCCCTCATAGCTGAGCTCCTCCATGCCTCTTATCAGTTTGGTTGCCTTCTCTGCACTTTCTCCAGTTCCCCAATATCCTTTTTTGAGAACTGGAGCCCAAAACTGAACTGCATATTCCAGATGAGGTCTTACTAATGATTTGAATGATTTTTTATGATATTTTTTTTTTTTTTTTTTCAGTCAAAATTCTAAAAATTAAAAACGAAACAAATGGTTTTGCATAACGCAGCAACAACTACACACGTAGGATGCCAAACGTTGGAGGAGATTATTCTTCCAGAGTAAACACAACTTTGCACACTGGTACTGATTAGACATGTGCAATTCGTTTAGTTCCGTATTCGTTTTTTGACAAATGCGTTAATTCCAAATTTTTCCATTTCCGAATTTCAAAATTTGCAAAACTACGAATTTTCGGATTTCCGAATTCAGAAATTTGAAAAAAAGAGAAAATCCTGTTTAATTCTAAATAACTATTAAATTATAGGTATTGGAATTCCCTTTCAAATTTATCTGTTAGTGAACGTAACGAGTACGAATTTATCCGAAAGTTACAAATTATCTGAAAATAACGAATGCCGCATCTTACCAAATGGAACGTAACGATCTAATAACAATAATAATACCTTATTATTATTAATTTGTTCCGTTCCATTTGTTTAGATGCGGCATTCGTTATTTCAGATAATTCATAACTTCAGATAAATTTTTACTCGTTAATTTAATAGTTATTAATTAAACTGATTCTTCTTTTTCTTTTTCTTCTTTTTCTTTTTTCTTTTTTCTTTTTTTTCAAATTTTGGGATTTTCAAATCTTTGAATTCCCGAATTCAGAGTTTCGAAAGTCCGAAAATTCGGAAATCCGAAAATTCGGAAATCCTAAAAAAAAAAATGTTAAAATTTCCAAAAAAAAGAAAAAAAAAACAATGAAACGAAAATAAATGACTTTTTTGTCAGTGCACATGTCTAGTACTGATTAGTGTTCCAATGTTTCTCTTCTCCCTCCAGTTTCTTTCCCCTCACTCGGTTAATGTGATCCCAGAGCTGATGGCGAGGGGCAGGAAAGGGGCAGACGAGGATGCTGTGCAGGTGCCCGATGTCCTCCTTTGGCAACAGATGATGTAGATGGTTGTTAGGACACTCACGGCTGGAAGGCTGTAATGGTGTACAATGAAAACTTGTAGTTTGCTGTAACTAATAGGGCAGGCTTGATCCGTCCACCCAGCTTGTATACAATTTTTATTTATTTTTTCTGGGCAATTTCTAGGCATCTTGCCAAGGCACACCTGAAGGCACTCTGGTTGAATAAGGCTGATCTGATGCCGTGTTTATGAACATTTTCAGATGGAGAGATATAAAGTAACATTGTTACTTTTTGTTTCTGCTCTGTTTCATTTTATCCGCAGATCAAAGGGATGAGCTTCTATCTGTATATATCTTCAGTTAAAGGAGAAGTTCGCTTTTAAAGAAAAAAATGCAAAGTTTTGCAGGCAGAAAAGTGGATTTACTGTACATTTTTTTTTTTTTTTTTTTTTTTTTTTCTTTTTGGTAGGTGCCTGAAAAGCATTGCACCCATGATCAGCAGATCGGTTTTGTGTTCGCTGATCAGGAAGATTCTGCAGGAGCATGTCCCACCCTAAAAACGGGTGTAACATGTTCCCAAAGATGAACTTACCCTTAAGACCCCTTTTACGATGGGACCATGGCCGCGTTGGCGTTAAAGTGCTGCTCGTTTTAGCGGTGCTTTTCGGCCATTAGCGGGGCGCTTTTAACCCCCCAAAGTAGGGGTTAAAAGCTTTTCATGAAGACTCTGCCCATTCATTTCCATGGACAGGACGTTTTGGGTGCGCTGTATACAGCGTTCCCAAACCACCCCAAAGATGCTGCTTGCAGGACTTTTCCTAACGTCCCGCAAGCGCACCGCCCCGGTGTGAGAAGTCACACTGACATGAATAGGAGGCGCTTTACCGGTGCGATTTTTAGCGCTAAAGCGCTTGAAAACCGCCTCAGTGTGAAAGGGGTCTTAACCACCCACTGAATAGACAAATGACGGGAGGGTGGCTCTTTCATTCTGGGATGACGCCCTCTCTCTCTCTCGCTGCACTTGCGTGCCTATGGTGATCAGCAGCGTGCTGTGTCCCTGGGACACGGTGTATCCCCGGTCTCGGTAAAGAGCCGATGCTAAGGGCGCTTTTCTCCATGTGATCAGAGGTGTCCAATCACAGCTGATCACATGAGTAAACAAGGAAATGTCGGTTATCGGCTTTCCTCTCTTCACACTGACAGCGGCATTTCTTTACAGGGGGGACCCGCACAGATAATCGGGGCACTGATCATCAGTGCAGCCCCAAAAGTGCCCATCGGCGAGGCCAGTTGGTGGCCCATCGGCGAGGCCAGTTGGTGGCCCATCGGCGAGGCCAGTTGGTGGCCCATCGGCGAGGCCAGTTGGTGGCCCATCGGCGAGGCCAGTTGGTGGCCCATCGGCGAGGCCAGTTGGTGGCCCATCGGCGAGGCCAGTTGGTGGCCCATCGGCGAGGCCAGTTGGTGGCCCATCGGCGAGGCCAGTTGGTGGCCCATCGGCGAGGCCAGTTGGTGGCCCATCGGCGAGGCCAGTTGGTGATACCAGTTGGTGCTGCATATTAGTGCTGCCTCATCAGCACACATCAGCGAAGGAGAAAACTTACTTATTTCCAAAATTTTCTAACCAAAAAAAAACTTTGAGAAAAAAAAAAATTCTGTTTTTTATTTTTATTTTTTTATAGCAAAAAAATAAACTCAGCAGTGATTAAATACGCGCCTTCTGTCTAAAAAAAAAAACAAACAAACAAAATGTTAATGTCATATAGGTACAGTGTTGTTGCATGTCCGCGCAATTGTCATTCAAAGTGTCACAGCGCTAAAAAATTGGCCTAGACAAGAAGGGGGGAAAGTGCCCGGTAGGCAAGTGGTTAAAGCAAATAAAAGGGTGACGGGAGGGATCTCCAGCACACAGCCTGTGATCTACAGCCTCAGCTCTGTTCCTGTATGCGTCCCTAATCACAGGCTGTGTGCTGGAGATCCCTCCCCCATCACCTTTTTATTTCTTGGTGTCAGGAAAACTTGTCAGTGATTCACGCTGATAGCAGAGGAAGGAGGCAGCAGACAGAAATGTCACTTGGTGCTCTGGACTGGGACAAGTACACACTATAGAGGGATATGCTTTGTTCATATTTGTCTGAGGTTTACAACCACTTTAATATTCCTGGATATTGGTATACAATGTAATGACGTCCTCTTCTCTTCTCTCCTCTCCAGGGCGTACTTTGAGCAGCACGGCTGCAAGTTCACCTCTGTCATCCCCACCAATGTCTTCGGCCCGCACGACAACTTTAACATAGAGGATGGACATGTCCTGCCGGGGCTCATCCACAAGGTGTATCTGGCCAAACGTGAGCAATGCTGCTCTCTGTGTTTTGGGGAGGGGGGAGGGGGAATCATTGGTGCCCCTTGTGATTTTATCCACAGATGGGAATTTTGGTATCTCTAGTCCCCCCCCCCGTAGTGACTTTTTATAGGTCCCTAGCTTGGCTTTTCTTTCCATACTGACTGTCTCTGGACCGCCCCTTTTTTTATCTAGTGGTGCACTGAAATTAAAATTCCGGCTGCACTTGTCCGAAAACCTAAAAAAAAAGGATATTATGTGGCTGCCGTTTTTTGCATTGAAACCGATATGACACGATTTTGCATTCCAGTCAGTTTTTGCATTGTGGTCAGTGGGGGGGGTTGGCGATTTTTGCATTGCGGTCAGTGGAGGGGGATTTTTGCATTGCGGTCAGTGGAGGGGGGGGGGGGATTTTTGCATTGCGGTCAGTGGAGGGGGGGGGGATTTTTGCATTGCAGTCAGTGGAGGGGGGGGGGGGGATTTTTGCATTGCAGTCAGTGGAGGGGGGGGGGGGGGGATTTTTGCATTGCGGTCAATGGAGGGGGGGGGGGAATTTTTGCATTGCAGTCAGTGGAGGGGGGGGGGGATTTTTGCATTGCAGTCAATGAAGGGGGGGGGGGGGGGGGGGGGATTTTTGCATTGCAGTCAGTGGAGGGGGGGGGGGGGGATTTTTGCATTGCGGTCAGTGGAGGGGGGGGGATTTTTGCATTGCAGTCAATGGAAGGGGGGGGGATTTTTGCATTGCAGTCAATGGAAGGGGGGGGGGGATTTTTGCATTGCAGTCAATGGAAGGGGGGGGGGGATTTTTGCATTGCAGTCAGTGGAAGGGGGGGGATTTTTGCATTGCAGTCAATGGAAGGCGGGGGGGATTTTTGCATTGCAGTCAGTGGAAGGGGGAATTTTTTTTTGGGGGGGGGGGGGGGGGGGGGGTTATTCCAGTCAGGGGGGGGGGGGGTTGCATTGCAGTCAATGGGACGCAGAATGCGATTTATCGGACTTTTTTATTTATTTATTTTTCTTATTGGCAAAACGTTGATAACCCTATTTTCATCCGATAATTTTTGGCGCCCAATATGTCGGTGCATCCCTACTTTCACTTGTTGGCTTTCAGTTCTTTCAATTATGGAGGGTCATCATCACATGTGGGCGTTGCCTAGGTGGTCTGCATACATATATAGCCTGCCTAAGAACACCCACTTCTCCAGACTGACACCCCACCCATCACGCCATTTTGATATTTGCATAACAACTCCCAGGAGCTGGGCCAGGGGTGAGTGCTGAGGCCGGGTGCTGTGATATATAAGGATTGATGTTGGCATAGTGGGGGGGGGTCTTCCCTTTATAGGGTCCTGTGATGTTTTCTGTAAGCTATGTGCAGCGCCCTGCTGGCCCCTCCCACCAGCCTAGTTCTTCCTGCTTTGCATAGAGAAGCACAGAACAGGACCTTACAAATAAAATGCTGCGTGTTTTTTTTTATTTCAGAAAACGGAACTCCATTGGCTATTTGGGGCACCGGGAAACCGCGGCGGCAGTTCATCTATTCGCTGGTGAGCCGCCTTCTGTAATAAATGCAATTCATCAAATGACGATCTATAAACTAAAACTCACTAACTGGCGGATATCATGTAAAATGAGTAAACCCCTTCAAGATAAATCCACATAATAATCCTATTGAGTTACAGAAATAAAATAATGTCACCCAGGAAACGGGGCAGGGCAAAGTCCATTGAGTTCACCTTGACCTGGCAACTAGAGTCAGCAGGTTTGTCACGTGTGTGGGCTGCAGCCTCTTGTCTTATGATTTTGTGGCATTCACAAGGAGGAGATGAGGAGAGGTTTGTGTTTTTATGATCCATCAGAAACGAAGTAGGCCGGGCTGACACTATGCGCTTTGGCATTCGGAGCCAAAAAACACACTATTGTCATGTCACGTAGGAGCACGCTATATTTCTGGCAAAATAATTTTTCTGTACTTTTAGCGTGTTTAAAGAGATGAAACGTGGGGGAATGTACATGTGTTGTGGAGGTGTTCTAAATGTGTTTCTTTAAAAACAAAAAAAAGGGGAGGGGTAAAAAAAAAAAACAGGAGCATGTAGCACTTGGTGTGGTTCTGATCTGTGCTGTGCTTGCTCAGAAAGCATGGTCAGCAGTGCCCACCCCTGCAGATCGGGAAGCGGTGACAGACGGCGCACTGAGGGGTGAGGGAGCGGGAAATGGCGTCGCGCACGCAGTGGAGAGGGAGCGGTGACAGGCGTCGCACACGCAGTGGAGAGGGAGCGGTGACGGGCGGCACGCACGCAGTGGAGAGGTGACAGGCGTCGCACACGCAGTGGAGAGGGAGCGGTGACAGGCGTCGCGCACGCAGTGGAGAGGGAGCGGTGATGGGCGGCACGCACGCAGTGGAGAGGTGACTGTGCTGCCTTCGGCAGAAAACACATTGAAGATGAGCACCATCATTTAACGCAGGAGGAGGCGGCTTGTCAGCATGAATAAAGTTACTTGATGAATGTTCACTTAACAGCTAGCATGTCCCTGACTTGGAAACCCCCTGACTCAGAACCTCTACTGTAATATGCAGAGAAATAGACAGTGGGTATGAATCGCAACACATGGTGGCAGCTAGTACATCGAGGAGAAGGGCTGGTGCGTACAGTGCTGAAGCCCGTAAATTGGGCTTCAGCATAGGGTGAAGCTACAGCCAACACAAACCAACATAAAGATGTGCTTTTTTTTGCATATCGCTACTGAAATGTGACCAAGTGCTACATGTACTTTGTACCCTGGGTGGGTCAACAGCAGTTTTTAAAGATTTAGTGATACTTCTTCCTATAAGGAGAGACTCTTGTATGTCCACAGACTGTTTAAATACAGTTTATTTATAAATAATTAGCATGTCCCTTTAAGTCCACCAGTTTTTAATGGCTGCCTAGTCTCTTGTTGTTGTTCTGGGAGTAAATTATGACTTTTCCAGGATCTGGCCAGACTCTTCATCTGGGTGTTGCGGGAATATAACGAGGTGGATCCCATCATCCTTTCAGGTGAGATGTCTTTATCTTTGCATGGCAGGATATTAAAAAAAAAAAAAAAAAAATTCTACTGTATAATTCCAAATACAGACTGGTGTGTTAGTGTGTGTGTGTGATATAGATATAGATAATATTTATATATATATATATTCAACTTGACTATGTAACCAGTCTATTATGTTTAACCATAAGACAAATTCAAGTAAATACTTTCTGGATTAACAATATTCAGTGTTTTTTTTTATTTTTTTATTTTTTTAATACAAGTATCCAGTTATATTCAGTGACTTTAGAAATACATCAAGCATATTTATTTATTTTTTTATTTTTTTAGACCCCTTTTACACTGAGGCGCTATAGCGTTAAAAATGGCGTCAGGAAAAGTCCTGCCAGCAGCTTCTTTGGAGCGGTGAACTCGCCGCTCCTAAAGCGCCCCTGCCCATTGAAAACAATGGGGCAGCGTTGCTATACCACCGGCAAAGCGCAGATGCACCGGGGTTTTGCGGGCAAATTTAACCCCTTTTCGGCTGCTAGTGGGGGGTTAAATCCACCCTGATAACGGCGCTAAAAATAGCGCCGCTTTACCGCTGACGCCCGGGGCGGCTCAGTGTGAAAGCGGTCTTAAACCTACAGTACGGAATTGGCTAGAACTACATCCTGTTGTCTGTGCCACATATTTTTTTTACAGCTCTTACTGTAAGCCTTTCCGTATGTGGAGGTTAAATCTTTCTTTCTTTCTTTTTCCGCACCCTTGTCATTTGTAACTGGCTTACCTCTAGTAGGTGAAATGTGATTGGTGGGGGAGAGCTGGGATAGAGAGAACCCGCTGGAAGGAAATCCTTCTCTAAGGGACACCTCATTCTTTCCTTAATAGGCAAAGTGACAGGTTTCCTTTGCTGTCCCATTCTATGAAAACTTTTATAGCAAATGTTTGCAATTTTTTGTGTGGAATTTATGAAAGCATAAAATTGTACGAATTTTGAGTGATTTACCTTTTTATACATTTTTGGTATGTCTTTCAGTGGGAGAAGAAGATGAAGTGTCTATAAAGGAAGCTGCGGAGAGTATCGTAGCCGCCATGGACTTTAAGGGAGAAGTGATTGTATCCTTATCTGTGTTTTGCACTATGGGGGGGTGGGAGGGAGGTGGATGGAAGGTATTAGGGGAGGGTCTAGGATGAGGAGGGGGGAGGGCATTATGGGGGGGGGGGGGTTGAAGGGATGTGATTTAGCTAGGAGGGAGAGGTTGAGGGCCTGGGGATGAGCCTGGGTGAGCAATGTGGATGGCAGGTGGGGAGAAAGAATACAGGTAGGGATTTGGTCCTGATGAGAATCTGGGGGCGGGAGGAGACTGGATGGGGCAGGAGGAGACTGGATGGGGGGACGACGCTGGATGAGGATTGGATGGGGCGGGAGGAGATGGGATGGGACGAGAGACTGGGGGGGGGGGGGGACTGGACGAAAACTGGATGAGGATGGGATGGGATGATGGGGGGGAGGAGATGGGATGGGATGGGGGGACGAGACTGGATGAGGACGGGATGGGGGGGAGGAGATGGATGGGATGGATGGGACGAGACTGGAGGAGATGGGATGGAGGGACGAGACTGGAGGAGATGGGATGGGAGGGACGAGGACTGGATGGGATGGAGGGACGAGATGGGATGGAGGAGGATGGGATGGGGATGGGGGAGGAGATGAGATGGTATGGGGGGGACGGGATGAGGACTGGATGGGGAGGGGATGGGGGCGGGAGGAGATGGGGGGGGGACGAGACTGGATGAGAACAGGATGGGATGGGGGGACGAGACGGGATGGGGCGGGAGGAGATGGGATGAGGGGACAAGACTGGATGAGAAGATGGGATGGGGGGATGAGACTGGATGAGGACGGGATTGGAGCAAGAATGAAATGGGGATGGCAAGTGGGGAGAAAGAGAGAAGGGAGGGTTTTGGACTTTGGGGAAGAAGGGATGGGGAGAGGGGATTGGATAAGAAAGGGATAGGCAATTGGGGGGGAGCCGAATGGGGAACCGTGGAAGTAAAAATAAGTAGATTAAACTTTTCTGAACAGCCCTTGTTATCCATGGAAACCAAATGCTGTTTGTATTGCCATTGGATTTCACTTAACTTCACGTTCAGTTTGACAGCACAAAGTCCGACGGGCAGTTTAAAAAAACAGCAAGTAACAACAAGCTGAGGAAGTACCTCCCTGACTTCAAGTTTACCCCCTTTAACCAAGGTGAGTCGTTCTTCACCCCTTAGGGGGCATCGGTGGGTGGTAAATTCACATCTGTAAAATGCTGCTGCAGATCTGACTCTTACCCACTGTTTTGAAAACGATACAAACATTGTGTACAGTTTATTTTTTATTTATTTTTACTTTTTTATGCTCCTAAAATTATTTTATATCTCTGCAGCGGTCCAGGAGACGTGTAGCTGGTTTAATGCAAACTATGAGCAGGCCAGGAAGTGAGGGAGACGCCGCCAGAGTTTACAGACGATGACTTCCCTGCTGGTTCAGACTCTCCATGTCTTCGGGAATTGGGTTTTATATATCGGTACTACAAATCGGGAATTCATTGTGCATGGAGGTCGATTCTCCGTTCCTTATGTTTACAAGCCGGCGTTTGATGCGTCTCTACATTTAAGAGCGGACATTGCCAGTCTGACACAAACCTCCAGTGCCGGTGGTGTTTTTTTTCTACAATCTGTGCCGTAATTTGCTGCTGTTACCAATCGCTCTCTTCAGTCGCTCCTCTGATTAAATCTGACTATGCAAACCCAACAAATGGACGTCTGTTTTGTTTTAACACTTTGCTCACCTCACCATTACCTGATAGTGCAACTATTAAAGTTTATGAAACATTTTATTTTTTTTGTTCCTAGATCCCTTCCTAAGTATACAAGTAAATGCGCAGTAGGGTCAAAGGAATTTTTTTCACACATACAGTGCAGGATAACCTGAGACTATATAAATAAACTATTGATCCAGGCAAAGTCCATATTATATATAGTGTATGGTGTCCATATAAGAAAAGGATTGGGGATCCAATTAGGGCTGCAACTAATGATTATTTTCATAATCGATTAGTTGGCCGATTTATTTTTTCGAATAATCGGTTAATAAAGTGTGGTGTATAATTTAGTTAACCACTTAAGCCCCGGACCAATTTGCAGCCAAAGGACCAGGCCCCTTTTTGCGATTAGTCACTGCGTCGCTTAAACTGACAATTGCGCGGTCGTGCGACCTGGCTCCCAAACAAAATTGGCGTCCTTTTTTTCCCCACAATAGAGCTTTCTTTTGGTGGTATTTGATCGCCCTGCGGTTTTTATTTTTTTGCGCTATAAACAAAAATAGAGCGACAAATTTGAAAAAAAAAAACAATTTTGTACTTTGCTATAATATCCACTTGGCTTTAAAAAAAAAAAAATTAAAAATTCTCAGTTTAGGCCGATATGTATTTTTTGACATTTTTGGTAAACAAAAAAAAAAATCCCAATAAGCGTATATTTGGTTTGCGCAAAAGTTATAGCGCCTACAAAATTGGGGATAGTTTTCTAGCATATTTTTATATTTTCTTACTAGTAATGGCGGCGATCTGCTATTTATTTATATATATTTTTGTTTTTTAAATCAGGACTGCAACATTATGGCGGACACATTTTTGGGACCATTGGCATTTATACAGCGATCAGTGCTATATGCATTGATTACTGTAAAAATGTCACTGGTAGGGAGGGAGGCTAACACTAGGGGGCGATCAAGGGGTTAACTGTGTTCCCTGTATGTGTTCCTAACTGTAGGGGAGGGGACTGACCTAGAGGAAGTGACGGGTCGTGGTTTCTAGCTAATAGGAACACACGATCTGTCTCTCCTCACAGAACAGGGATTTGTGTGTTTACACACACTTCTGCCTCTCGTGCCGGCGGTCATCGACCGTAGGCCACGGGCATCGGCACCCCTGCAGTGCAGCGAGCGTGCCTCCGGCATCCCGATCCTGTGAGCCGACTTATAGCTACGACAGCTCGCAGTATCGTGCTGACCTGCCGCAGTAACATGAAGGCGGCTGGTCAGCAAGCGGTTCATTTATTACTGTGATGCAGTCAGGCTGCATATACAGTAGTCCATATGCTTTCATTGTCGCTATGCTGGCAGCACTAGAAGAGTCAGACCACGTCTCTCATACACAAGCAATGGCCCGGCTCTCCTGAGTTCGATTCACTCAAGTGAACACTGCTCCAATCAACATCCCTCTCACTTCCTGAGCAGTGCAGTTGATTAGAGCAGTTTGCAAGTGGACAGAACGAGGGGCTGCTACTTGTGTGTGAGAGCTGCGGTCCAACTCTCCAATGTGCCAACATTGCTTGCTGCAGCAAATTAACTATTGTATGTGCAGCCCGATTGCATTATTAGAGTGATAAATTAAAACGGGAGGTGCGCTATTTGGGATTTAAACCCTTCACAGAGCACTTTAAGTGAATAAAAATGCTGGGAGGTGGAGGCAGGCGCTCCGATCAAGTGACCGCTGTGATTGGCTGGCAACAGTACCTTGCACAATACCGGGCACTTTCGCCCCCTTCAATCCCAGACCAATTTTCAGCTTTCAGCGCTCTCGCACTTTCAATGACAATTGCGCGGTCATGCTACGCTGTACCCAAATGAAATTTTTATCTTTTTTTTTTGCACAAATAGAGCTTTTGTTTGGTGGCTTTTATTCACGACTCCGTTTTTTTATTTTTTGCGATATACGCGAAAAATTTGCAGAAATTTGGAAAAAAAACTTTTCTTCTATTTTAAAAGAAATCCAATAAAATCGAAATTTGTCATAAATTTAAGCCACAATGTTTTTAGTAAAAAAAAATAAAAATTCCGTTAAGTGTATAATAATAGGTTTGTGTCATCATGGACATATGTACGCAAATGATCATGAACAGATGTGTGCAGATAATCATTGGGACATGTGTGTTTACAGTGTTTTACACTAGAATGGTGATCAGTGAGTAAAAATCTGTAAAAAAAAACAGCTCATACTCACTGATCACCAGCCGGCTGCAGAGATCCACTTTCCTCTCCTCAGCGACAACTTCTGTGTGAGGAGAGCCGATTGCCTAGCAACCGGCTGTTTGTTTAACATCACATGATGGCTGTGATTGGACACGGTGGTCATGTGATCAGGAGGGCCAATCACAGAGCCCTCCTGCCGATCCAAGATGCGCCATGTCCAGGTGACACGAGCGCATCGGGATCGCACCGCTGCACGGGCACGCGATTCCCCCCCCCCCCCTACTTCTGAAGGATGTTCAGGAACGTCCAGTCAGAACTAGAAGGCTCCCACCCGGCGGGAAGTAGTTTAACACCTTCCTGCCCAGACCAATTTTCAGCTTTCAGCACTGTCGCACTTTGAATGACAATTGCGCGGTCATAAAACACTGTACTTAAACGAAATTGTTATCATTTTGTTCCCACAAATAGAGCTTTCTTTTGGTGGTATTTGATTGCCTCTGGGCTTATTTTCTGCTAAACAAATAAAAAGCATTTTTTTTTTGTTTCAAAACTTTGTAAATAAGTAAGTTTTCTCCTTCACTGATAAGCACCGATGAGATGGCACCAATGAAGTGGCACTGATAGGCAGCACAAATTGGCATGGATGGGCAGTGATAGGTGGCATTGCAGTGTAATGTATTGTACTGATGGATGCCAAATAATAATGCATGCCAATCACTGACTGGCATACCTGGTGGTCCAGTGTGGGCATCCTCGGGCGCAGTCACAGGAGCAGCCGATCGGCTCCTCCTCTACTCGTGTCTGACAGAGAACTCGTGTTCTCCCCCCTATACATTGTAAAGAGCTGCATAAACTGTTGGCGCTATATAAATCCTGTATAATAATGTAGAAGAGGCTTTTGTAATGATTATCATTAGACTACTACGAACCAAAGATTTGTCACACATAGATATTATAAAAAAAAAAAAGGGACATATGCAGTATAGCTAGTAATATTTTATTAGATGCAATAAAAATACAATAGGTTGATGCCACAATGGGATCACCTAATGTCTGGACCGGTCACACCATGTACACACTATGCAACTTCTGTTGTCTGATTTACTTTAGATTTACCAAAACCATGTAGTGCAAGGACCTGCCTGACTGCACACAAATTGAAACTTATGCACACGATCGGACATTCTGACAACAAAATGTTCGATGTGATCTTGTTGTCGGAAAATCCAACAGTGTGTAGGCCCCATCGAACATTTGCTGTCGGAATTTCCGACAACAAATGTTTGAGATCTGGTTCTCAAATTTTCCGACAACAAAACTTCTTGTTGGAAATTTTCCGAGCGTGTGTGCGCAATTCCGACGCACAAAGTTCCACGGCTCGTTGTACGTCACCGCGTTCTCACGTTCGGAATTTTCTGGCCAACATTTTTGTGACCGCGTGTATGCAAGTTTGAGCCAACAAACTTCGGAAAAAAAAAAATCCAGGATTTTGTTGTCAGAATGTCCGATCGTGTGTACAGGGCATTAAGGTTTGACCTCCATATTATATGGTTTTGGTCAAGGTGGATTGGATTTAAATCATGATTTTTTTTTTTTTCTTTTTAACCACACAAGGCCCGAGACTCAGATTTGGTGTTTACAAGTTAAAAACAGTTTTTTGCTAGAAAATGACTTAGAACCCCCCAAACATTTATATAAATCTAACACCCTAGAGACACTGTATTTGCGCAGCGGTCTAACAAGCGCACTTTTTGAAAAAAAAATTTTAATTAAAAAAATAAAGACAACAGTAAAGTTAACTTAATTTTTTTTATTTTGTAAAAGACTGTTACGCCAAGTAAATTGATACCCAACATGTCACTCTTCAAAATTGCGCCCAGTCGTGGAATGGCAACAAACTTTTACCCTTAAAAAAAAAAAAAAAAATCTCCATAGCTGACGTTGAAAAAATTCTACAGGTTGCATGTTTTGGTCTAAGGCTAGAATTCTCGCTCCAACGATCGTAGCGATACCTCACGTGTGGTTTGAACACCATTTTCATATGCAGGCGCTGCTCGCGTATGCGTTCACTTCTGCATGCGAGCTCGGCGGGACGGGGCGCGTTTAATTTTAAAATAAATTGTATCACTTTTTTCCTATTATAAGAAATGTAAACATCCCTTGTAATAGATAAAAAAGCATGACAGGTCCTCTTAAATATGAGATCTGGGGGTCAACAAGATCTCAGATTTACACTAAAATGCAAAATAAGAGTCCCTTTTAACCACTTTCAGACCGGACCATTTTGCTGGCTTAAGACCAGACCACTTTTTGCGATTTGACACTGCGTCGCTTTAACTGACAATTGCGCGGCCGTGCGGCGTGGCTCCCAAACAAAATTGACGTCCTTTTTCCCACAAATAGAGCTTTCTTTTGGTGGTATTTGATCGCCTCTGTGGTTTTTATTTTTTGCGCTATAAACAAAAAAGAGCGACAATGTTAAAAAAAAAAAAAAATGATTTTTTTTACTGGGTATGTTTTATAACAAAAGTAAAAAAAAAAGATATTTTCTTCAAAAATTTTCTTTTTTGCTTTTAACGCAAAAAATAAAAACCGCAGAGGTGATCAAATACCACAAAGAGAAAGCTCTATTTGTGAGGGGAAAAAAAGGAAATTTTTTTTGGGTACAGCGTAATTGTCAAAAAGTAACAGTGCCGTATCGCAAAAAATGGCCTGCTCATTAAGGGGGTAAATCTTCTGGAGCTGAAGTGGTTAAGAGACCTCCAGTCCAGATCCAGGGCTGGTTCCCAACCTACCTACAAGGCCTGGAGCTCCAAGTTTTACTCATCTTTCAGGCAAGGCTTCTCCAGCAGGTGAGCGCATCCCGCCTTCCAAAACTTGTGCAGATCCGTCTACATTCCAAGACGACTGAGCAGGCGGAGGGTTTATTGTAGAATGCAATGGGGTTCATTTACTAAAGGCAAATCCACTGTACACTACAAGTGCACTTGCAGTGCAGTCGCTGTAGATCTAAAATGAGGGAGGGGGGGATCTGAAAATGAGGAGAGGAGGGAGGGGGGGGATCTGAAAATGAGGAGAGGGGGGGGGGGGGAGGATCTGAAAATGAGGAGAGGGGGGGGAGAAGGATCTGAAAATGAGGAGAGGGGGGGGAGAAGGATCTGAAAATGAGGAGAGGGGGGGGAGAAGGATCTGAAAATGAGGAGAGGGGGGGGGGATCTGAAAATGAGGAGAGGGGGGGGGGGGATCTGAAAATGAGGAGAGGGGGGGGGGGGATCTGAAAATGAGGAGAGGGGGGGTCTGAAAATGAGGAGAGGGGGGGTCTGAAAATGAGGAGAGGGGGGGTCTGAAAATGAGGAGAGGGGGGGGGGGGGAGGATCTGAAAAATGAGGAGAGGGGGGGGGGGGGGGGGAGGATCTGAAAAATGAGGAGAGGGGGAGGATCTGGAAATGAGGGGGGAAGCTCTGCTGATTTCTATCATCCAATCATGTGCAAGCAAAAATGCTTTTTTCCCCCTTGCATGCCCCCCTCAGATCTACAGCGACTATGTCCGGGTGCACTTGTAGTGCTCAGGGGGGGATTTGCCTTTAGTAAATAAACCCCAATGTCTCATCTACAATAAAATAAAGAGCTGGCTCGCAGTTCTAAGACCCCTTTCACACTGGGGTGGATTTCAGGCACTTTAGCGCTGGAAATGGCCTCTGCTAAGCGCCTGAAAACCGCCTCCCATCCATTCCAGTGTTGCCTTTTCACGCTGGGGCGGTTCACTTGCGGGACGTTCCACAAAGTCCTGTGAGTGGCATCTTTGGGGCGGGTTGGGGAATCGCTGTATTTAGCGCTCCCAAAACAAGCGTCACTTTAGCGCTAACGGCCAACACTTTCAGTGCTAAAGGGGTTCAATATTAAAGACTTTAGTTCCTCTTCAAGGCTTTCACTTGTCTGCAGGTGACAAAAGCAGTTAAGATTTTATATTCCTGTAGCGAAGAATAGTCATTTTGCACAGGAATCCATCATATAACAAGATATCACAAAGGAATTTCTAAAGATTTATTATAAAATGTCTCGTACAAAAAAACATACAATTATACAATAAAATATGATAAATATCCTGTTGTGTAAAGTGCATGATGATTGCAGGGAGAAAGAACATTCATTTCAGACGGTCAGATTGACAAAATGCATCCCCGAGACCCGAACCCCAAATATCACCCGTCCCGCTCACCCCAAGAGTCCGCCATCAATCTTGGTCCAGGTGCATGAGATGGGAGTCAACAATCCCTTC
Source organism: Lithobates sylvaticus (assembly GCA_028564925.1). Classification (NCBI taxonomy): domain Eukaryota; kingdom Metazoa; phylum Chordata; class Amphibia; order Anura; family Ranidae; genus Lithobates; species Lithobates sylvaticus. The sequence goes on along the minus strand of CM053030.1, from coordinate 517,684,540 downwards.
CGACATTCAGTTTAAGTGAATATCAAAAAATTAAATATGACACTAATCCGCTGAACATCGTTGACTGAAATTTATATTGTGGAATATTTGACCCCCAAAAGTGCCAACCTGACCCAACACAATCCAGTATTCAAGGCTTGGTGGGGTGCACCCTAGGGAAGGTAAGTACAAGGACTCGAGCGCCAGGCTCCTCACTGTGCCGTGTAGGATGTCTGCCCTGAAGTGTGAACCCGGCAAAACTCCTGGCCGCTGCTGGCTTTGTTCCGGCAAGGCTGGCCGGCTCTGGTGATGGCCTGGCAGAACTGGCGTGGAGACATGGAAGAAACAGAGCTGGATGGGAGACAAAAAGAAAAATGGTAAAGCGAAGCAATTCCTCTGCACTTCTTTCTGGTCAGCGACAGCCAAAATGTGAGCATTACAGCCAAGAAATGAGCACAAAGGCTCCAGTTTTCACGGACTAGTTCACTTTTTTTGGAACTAAACCCTCCTTTTCAGCCAAGGAAGCTGCCATCTTGGCCTCTGATCTGTAACCGCCATGGTTCTGCACATGTGATCAGTTATGACACCGGCCATTTGATGGTTTGACAGTTTGGTTGACAGCACCAGCAATGTGACCGTTACATTTCCGGCCTGCCAGGAATCAGTAGTTGTTGGTGCTAAACTTTTGGGGGGCGGACCCCCCCCCCCCCCAGTTCACTCAGTCCCCCACAGCTGCCCCACCCCCTTGCATTCAGCTCCTCCTCCCGGCCAACCCGATCAGCCTCCTGTCCCAATTGGCCGGTAGGGGAAACAAGACAAAAAATTGATGGGTTTAGTTCCACTTTAAGCCCAACTGAACTTTTAGATTAACTCCTTTAAATCTATTCCAGGTGCATCAAAAATGGTGTGCAAAGTAAATCGGTCACAACTTTCCAAAGTGTACCACTTGCTGACCAGGTCTTGGAACCTTGTTTACAAGTTAGCGCCTTGGTTCACATTGGAGCGATTTGGCATGCGAATTGACACGTCAGACCGCAACGTCACCGTCCCAATTGGTGTGACGCCGCATTTGCGGCGTCGATTCCCAAAAGTAGTTTCTGTACTACTTTTGGCGACTTCGGGGTGCGATTTCCATAGACATCTGTGCAGCAACCCGCAGAGATGTCTCTGAAATCGCCCCGAAGTCAGGACTGACATGCAGGAATGAAATTGTACGAGTTTCAGCTGAACTCGTACGATTTCATTCCCGCTGTCAGTGTGAACCTGGGCTAAAATTCTGATTTTCTGCTAGAAAATTACTTACAACCCCCAAAATATATTATATATATATTATATTATATTATATTATTTTATATTATATTATATATATATATATATATATATATAAAATTGTTTTTAGCAAAGGCCCTAGAGAATAAACTGGCGATCGCTGCAATATTTTAGGTCACACTATATTTGCGCAGCAGCCTTTCAAATGTTAACGTTTTGTAAAAAAACACACTTTAATGAATTGAAATACAACAAAAACATGAGAATTACCGATTGTGGAATGGCGAGGAACTACGGTATTAAAAAATCTCCATATTTAACGATTTGAACATTTTTACAGGTTACATGTTTAGAGTTACAGAGGAGGTCTAGCGCAAGAATTATTACTCTCACACCAACGATCACAGTGATACCTCACATGTGTGGTTTGAACGTCGTTTACATATGTGGGTGCGACTTGCATATTACGGAGGGATGGGGCACTTTACCATTTTTCACCTTTTTTTATACTGTCTTTTTTACATTCACTTATTCTTATTACAAGGAATATAAACATCCCTTATAAATAAGGATGACAGGTCCTCTTTATTGAGAGATGACCTAAAAAAAATTTTTATGCCCAAGAACCAGAAGTGATGTCAGTGGTCGCTCCGGTCCTCCAAGGGCATATAGCTAAGTGGGGGCCATCTTGCCCTCATTTGACTTCCTGTCTAGCAAACGGCTGCACCGGATCGCTTCCGGGTTCATCGACTGCTCCGGTGAGTATGAAAACGATGGAGGGGGGGTCACCTCTCCTGCCGCCTATAAAAGTGACCCCGAGGTGAATGCGCCCATGGGACCACTTTACTGTGGGCGATTCTCTACAAGATGAAATACCAATACAGCTAAGATGCCACCCTTTCTTCAAACCAGACCCGAACACTCTAGCGGCATAGCGTAAATTTTTTGTTAATATACACTATAGGATTATAAAAGTCCTGGGGCACCTTCTGGTTCCCCACAAGGAGAGTAGTAACTATGATCGCTGAGGCGAACAGGTGGTGTGGAGAGACTGCTCCTGCTGACATTACCCCCCCCCCCCCCCACCCCCCATGATACCAAACCTGCCTTCCGGACAGCAACAGATTTGTATGTGCCCGGGTTTCAGTATTCCTGAAACCCAGACACGATTCAAAACCCAGACTGTCCTGGATTATAGCAGCTAGCTGCTGTCTTAACACCGGTATTTAACATCAGAATAATGTATAATTTACTGTGGGCAGTTGGCAAGCGGTTAATACCCAAGTCACACTGGTGCGACTTATGCGTTTTGACATTTTCAAATTGCATGACAAGTCGCACCCTATTGTCCACATTGGAAGCGGTCAAATCAGTAACAGTAATTTAAAGTGATTGTAGAGTTTTTTTTTTTTTATAAACATAATACTTGCCTCCTCTCTGCAGTTGGTTTTACACAGAGCAGCCCAGATCCTCCTCTTTGCAGCCCCTGGCCCCTCCCTCCTATTGGGTGCCCCCTCAGCCAGAAGCTCTCTATGGGGGCACCCGAGCCGTGTCTGTGTATCCAGTCAGACATGGAGCCCCGACCTGTTCCCGCCTTCTCTCCCATGATTGGCTGCCTTTGACAGCCGTGGGAGCCAATGGCGGCGCCGCTGCTGTGTCTCAGCCAATCAGGAGGAGTGTCCTGGACAGCTTAGACACTTGTGGACATCGCTGGAGAGAGGGGAACCTCAGGTAAGTAAATTGTGGTGTCTGCTACTCAGTTTCTTTAAAAAAAAAAAAAAAAAAAGAAAAAACCTTCTGCCTTTACAACTCCTTTAACTTCATGATAGACAAGCTCAACCCTTTTCACCGCTCACAAGTCTCTTCTCCACGATTCCCTGAAATCAGCCCGGTGCCAAAGCCCCGATCTTGCACCACTGCAACCCACTATCCAAATAACGGGCCACACAGAAGACGTTCAACTCCAGGCAAGGTTTATTGCAATGACAGATCATGATTAAGCCCTGCTGTGGGTGAAACATGTTGGGGGCATAGCTTTTGGCGGGTGGGAGTGGTGTGCTACCATTGTAATATGTAGACCAACATGGAAAGAAGAACTGAACCACAGCAAAAAAATTAAAATTAAGATGGACCTCAGGTGACTTAAAATAATTTTGATCCATAGGGAATAGAAATGTAAAATACCAAGACAACCAGCAGCCTGGAAGCAGTCAAGCAGGAACCATAATAGACCCCGAAACATGTAGTCCTTCCTGGTTCTTTCTGGCATCAGCGCCTCTGGGCCAGTCTCAGCAGCAGGTTGTTTTCCCATAGTCCATTGATTTCCCTGCCTGACTTCCGCCAGGCTGTGACGTCACTTCTGGGCGTCAGGCACAGCTCGAACAGCTGCCTGGGGCCCTTTCCATCCAGCGACTCCAGCACCCAGTCCCCCGTGCTCTTCCTTCAGTCCCGGTCGGGACCTCCTGCCTGTGGCGATCTTGTGACATCCTGCCTCACAGCCCAGCAGTGTTCTGAGCCCCTGCGTCATCCATGCGGCTCCATCCTCCAGGTACTGTCAGCTACGGTCTATTATGATTCCTGCTTGACTGTTTTCAGGCTGCTGGTTGTCTTGATATTTTACATTTCTACTCCGTATGGATTAAAATTCTTTAACTCACCCGAGGTCCATCTTAAATTTTTTTGCCGTGGTTCAGCGCTTCTCTTCCCATGTTAGTCTGTGTTGGAAGGCAACATGTTTTATTTCATAATACAAGAGGTGTTTGAAATATGAACTATGGCTATACCAAGCCTTCACATTCTTGGGGGCTGTCTGGAATGTAACAAGTTGCACATCAAAGCTTTGTAGCATATCAGAATATTCATCTGAAAGAAGCAAGGCTGAACAAAAGCTTGGCTCCTGACTGACTGCTGTGATAACGCTCTGCAAGCAAGCTTCAAAAAAGGACCATGGCTGACAAGATGATTGATGAATGTCCTGCTACAGAAGATAAAAGGGCCAGCTAAGACTGAAGGGCCCAGGTCACATAGCGATGATAAATGAACAAATGCTGCCCCTAGAGGCCAATACAGCAGGATGGACAGAAAAATATATTGAGAAGGACTGCCCCGTAACTTCTTTCATTCGTTAGAAAACTAAATGGGCTGGCAATGGGGTTGGTCTGGACGGTGTATGGATGAAGTTTAAAAAGTGCACACAGAAGGGAAGTCGTCCTTTTTGCTCATGCCTGATGGCTCTGTTACCATCTTGAGCCCAGCTGAAGAGACCGTGTCTAGGGGAACAGCCTTGCAATAAGTATATTTGATGTTCTTGTGTTATATACTCTATAGTATTTTCATGTTTACATCTTTTTATTTTCTTGGGAAATAAATAAGAAGACATTGTTTTATTAAGCAGTGTATTTGTTTTCATAGCTAACCTTATATTATTGTGCCATCAACAGTAACCAGAGTTTTATAGATTAACTATAGGAATAGACAAATCAATACATATATGGAATGAAGAGAACCCGTAACCACCCTCGGATAATATTTATTTTAGAATTTTATTTTAGTCTGCTTGGTTTTATCTCATTGGTCTGAGTTTGGAACAGCAGCGGCCTCAGCTTAATCTACTCCCACCACTTGGGCCATTGTCCTTGCGCCTGGATATCTGTTTGGTTTATACCATTGCAATAAACCTTGGCTGAAGTTGAAGGTCTTTGGTGTGCAGTATGTTATTTGGCTATTTAAAGCAGGAACTATACTTTTCTCCAGCGCTGTGGTGTCCTTGAGCTCCATGTATGCACCTGACATTCCACCTGTCTGGTTCCAGGTATTGCTGTATTCATCGGCTGGGCTGGGATGATGTCACTCCTGCACATGTAGTACAACCTGATGTAACTCTTGGGTCTTTTTCTGCCATCACTATGTCTATAGGAGAATACTGAAAGGCAGAGGGCTTCAAATGTGGCCCCTCACATCACTAAATGGCTGCTCATAATGTTCAATATATGCAATACTGGAGAGGAGTGTCAGACTGCAGCCCTAATAGAGGAAATGAGGGTCAGAGTGAGGAAGGGATACATTGCTGGTGGGGAGATGCTGCAGAAGACAATACGAAGCTGGGAAGAGGTTACATGAGGCTAGTAGAGATCAAGGTTATCACCCTAATCAATGTTCCCAATACAGACTGCTGAGGTCCACACATCATATACCAAAGTACCGCAGGTTGGGCACCAGGGTTCCACAATAAAAGGAATTCTTTAAAATTAGTTAAAAAGAGAAATAACTTATTCCCACTCTCGGAGTGGTAAGTAGACACATTAAAACTTCTTTCATCCACATTCAAAGTGGAGCTCCCAACTTACAGTATTAAAAAGACTTATTTGATACTCACAGGTTACTGGACATTGAGCTGTTTAGACTGTAATTCTTTGATTCCGAAAGTGCATCGAATGCAGCACCCAGGTGTCTCTGGGGTATTCGGTCCTGCGCCACCTGCTGGTTCAAATTATCATGGGGTAAGGGTCCTGCTACACCATGAATCCTGGATCACACAGCACTGACCGGCTCCTATAACAATCACCATTCCTGGCTATGCTATCTAGATGTTCCTCCATCACTGGAGAGGGAGATTCAGTAGAATTTTGGCCTGTGATAAGTGACACCTAAAGAGCAGGTAAGTAGTTTATCAATCATGTTGCTGCCACCAAAAAACTGGTCCCAATAGTGGCATCTGGTGTTATAGACATGGGTACACACAAGTGTGAATGGGCCCTTAACTTTTTTTTTAAATGCTTACATTTTTTACACAATGCTTTTTGGGGGTGGGGGGGTTTTGGTGAAAAAGAGCCCTGAATTCTCACTTTTGAAGCAGAGAAAGGGATGGTGAAAACATTCCCCAGTTCCTCTGCAGCCTCAGCTGCGCAGAATGAACATGAAGAGCTTTGCACAGCAGTCTTGTTATTCATAAACGGAAGCATAGTAAACAAAGCTTATTATGCTTCAGTTATTAATGAACAGAGTGACTGGTACCAATCACTCTGTTCATTCAGAAAAGGAAGAGGCCAGTGAACATGGTTACCATCCCCCTTCCCCGCTCTCCATCCTGAAGATCCTCCTGTGTGTCTGTAGCAGCTGGAAGGAGAGGAGAGGAGCAAAGCCAGCAGTGCTGCAAGGGAGAGGGGGGGGGGGGGGGGGTCAGGCACCAACGCTAATGCATACAAGGTGATTGGGGTGTGCTCAGACACACCCAGCACACCCTGTGTGCATGCCTATGGTCGGGCACAAAAATGCTCATATAAAAATGATCCTCAATAGCACAAAGGATGTAAAATCCAATTTGTGCTCCAAATGTTGTTACAAAACTAGAGATTCATTTGTAACGTAGCAGTGACATCACTGTGCTGTACATAGCCTGAGCAGAGCTGTGGGAGGAATCCAACAGGCTCCTCCCACTACAGGCTGCCAGCAGAAAATTCCAGGAGGGGGGCGGAGACCAGACCAGTCACCCTGCACAAGGAAAGAGCAGCAGTGAGCGGTCTTTGTGCAGGAGACTCCTGAATTTGAGGCAAAGTCTCAAACTGGATTACGGCACAGATCTGGAAGGAATACACAAATCACACCGAGATTCAAGATGAATACAGATATGTGGATTTAGACTATATATCTTCTTATCCTGGCGTTTAATGTTATTTAAAAAAATAAAAAGTTGAGAATTTTTTAGGATTATACTTACCTTGGTGGATGCAGCATCGGTCTGATACTGCATCTGACCCCCACTGGCTGGAAGTCTGAGAACTGAGCGATCAAACACCGCTGATCGCTCGGTTCTCAGTGCTCCTTTAGCAGAGAGCTGGTGACTGTCAGCCACTGCTGTCTGCTCTGGAGCGCTGGGCTGTGGAGGGGGCGGGAGCGGCTGGCTAAGTCGCTCACTGAGAGGCCGAGCCGGATGCGGTACAGCAATCTGGGCAGATCCCGACCACATGGTCCCCAGCCCAGACCGGCTCTGTGAAAACGGGTCACAAGTGCAGAACGAACTGCACTTCTGTAATCCACGGGGCAAATACAGCCAACAAGCTTTGGCTGTACTTCTTAACGTGGGGGGATCACACAAAAATAGAACCTCTGCTTTTTGGAACCCCCCCTCCCTCCAGTGTCACATTTGGCACCTTTCAGGGTGGAGGGGTATATAGGTATTTGCACCCACTTCCAGGCATAGACTCCCACGGGAGTCTACGCCTCTCCTAATACCCAACCCCCCCCCCCCCCCCGCTGTCTGCTGGGATACACAACACGGATCTCAGAGACAGCAGGGACCAATCCGGATTGCGCAGCGCGACTCGCACATGCGCAGTAGGGAACCAGGCTATGAAGCCGCAAGGCTTCACTTCCTGATTCCCTTACCGAAGATGGCGGTTGGCAGTAACCAAGGACCGGCGCCCTGGACAGGTAAGTGTCCTTATTTTAAAAGTCAGCAGCTGCAGTATTTGTAGCTGCGGACTTAAAAAAAAAAAAAAAAAAACATTGTGGGACTTCCCCTTTAAGTGAGCTGAAAACCTTAGTTAGACTTACCGGTAACGGTATTTCTACGAGTCTTTCAGGACAGCACATTGGAGAGAGCGTAGCTCCACCCACTTTTCCCAGGAAACACTGCAGTCAGTTTTTTCTTATATAGACCGGACACTTCCACCATGGCCTCAGTTGTTTTAGAGTACCTCCAGCCATGCTGAAATTAGATAAGCAGAACATAGTAATAACATCACATTTTAGAATACTTTAGGGTGGGTCATCTGCGCTGTCCTGAAAGACTCGTAGAAATACCGTTACCGGTAAGTCTAACTAAGGTTTTCTCCTCTCGTCTTTCAGGACAGCACATTGGAGATGATACAAGAGTACTTACTCTAGGGTGGGACCACCGCTTGTAGAACTTTTCTGCCGAAGGACTGCTCTGATGCCGAGAGCAAATCCAATCTGTAATGGCGGGTGAAGGTGGAGAAGCTTGTCCACGTGGCCGCCTTGCAGATCCGTCCCGGAGAAGCTCCTGCCCGTTCTGCCCAGGATGCTGCTACTGCCCTGGCTGAATGGGCCCTTATTCCCGTGGGAGGATCTACCCCTGAAGCTTTGTAGGCCTCACAGATGGCCATTCTCAGCCACCTACTTATGGTGCTTTTGGAGGCCCCATATCCCCTTCGTGGTCCGGAGAAAAGTACAAATAGCGAATTTGATTTTCTAAATTCACTTGTGATCTTTAGGTAGTGTATAATGCATCTCCTTACATCAAGACTATGAAATTCTCTTTCTTTCCTGCCAGATGGTGAAGGACAAAAGGTCGGGAGAACTATCTCTTGTGACCTATGGAATTCAGTTGCCATTTTAGGCAAAAAACCCGGGTCCGTTCTCAACACTACCCTGTCTGGGAATATGGAACAGAAAGGTTCAATAATGGATAGGGCCTGCAATTCGCTTACCCTTCTGGCTGAAGTGACTGCTAATAAGAGTGCTAGTTTAAGCGACCAGAACTTGACTGAGGCTTCTTCTAGAGGCTCAAAAGGCTCTTTAGTCAGGCCCTGTAATACCTGAGATAGGTCCCACTTTGGGAAAAACTTAAGAGGCACTGGCCTGGCTCTGGACAGTGCCTTAAAGAAACGGATAATAAGGGGGTCCTGAGATAACTGTCTCTCTAGGAACACTGAGAGGGCAGCTACTTGCACCTTTAGGGTGCTAATCGCCAACCCCTTCTCCATTCCTTCATGAAGGAACTCTAACACAGAAACCATTTCCCTGGGTGAAGAAACCTTCTCTACACACCAGGAGTTAAAGCGTTTCCATGTCTTAAAATAAATTAATCTGGTAACCTTCTTATGGCTGTCTAATAGTGTTGACACTAGCTTTTTAGATAGACCCTTATTCGTCAGGATCTGCTCCTCAGTAACCAGGCAGCTAGACTTAGTTGCCTGATGTTGGGATGTTGAAGGGGCCCCTGGGTTAGAAGGTCTGTCCGTAAGGGAAGACACCAATGGGGCTCTATCGCCATCTTTTGTATAGTTGAAAACCATGTCCTCTTGGGCCAGAATGGGGCTACCAGGATCATGGTTGTGGATTCCTTCTGTAGTTTCTTTAGTACTAAGGGAATCATTTGGAAGGGGGGAAAGGCGTAACACAAGTGGAAGGACCATGGTTGCGCAAGCGCGTCTAGTCCCTCCGCTTGGTCTCGTCTGTCTAGGGAGAAGTAAGTCTCTACCTTCGCATTGGAGTGGGATGCAAACAGGTCTATTTGGGGAGTTCCCCATTTCTCTGATATTTTCTGGAACACATCTGTGTTCAGACTCCACTCTGACTCCAATACCCTTTCCCTGCTTAGGAAATCTGCAATCTGATTTAGATCCCCTTTTAGGTGTACTGCCGTCAGGGATGCCAGATTGGACTCTGCCCAGGTCATAATCTGAAGGGCTAAGGTAAGCAACACTTTGCTTCTCGTGCCTCCTTGTTTTGTTATATAGGCCACTGCTGTGGCATTGTCTGTCAAGACCTGAATATGGTGACCCTGAACCTGATCTCTGAAAGCCCATAGACCCAGGAGAATGGCCCTCAGCTCCCTCCAATTGGAGGATCTCCTGGCTTCCCTGGATGTCCATGCTCCTTGGGCCATCTGCCCCTCCAGATGGGCACCCCAACCCCAAAAGCTTGCATCTGTAGTCAGCCTTTGTTCTAGGGGAAAAGCCCAAGGTAGACCCCTCTCCATATTTGACCTCTTCCTCCACCACCATAGTTTTCTCTGAACTTGGGTGGGGATTCTGATCAATTTCTCTAGAGATTCCCCGTAGGACCAATTCCTGAGAATTGTCTGCTGGAGATCCCTTGAATGGGACCGCGCCCACTGTACCGCTGGAATTGAAGACGTGAGAAGGCCTAGCACTGACATGGCTGCTCTGACTGATATTGGCAGATTTGTCTGAGCCCCTTTTACAGCCTTCTGTATTTTTCCTATTTTTTCCTCTGGGAGAAAGATTCGTTCCTGAATGGAGCAGATGGTGTACCCCAGAAAAGTTATTGTCTGGGATGGGATCAACTTGGATTTTTCCCCGTTGATGATCCATCCGAGACTCTCCAGATGTGACCTTGTCACCTCCAGATTCTTCTCCAGTACTTCCCTTGTTCCGGCAAAAAACAAGAGGTCGTCCAAATATGGAACTATGGATACCCCCCTCAGTCTGAGGGGTGCCAGGGCCTCTGCTAGGACTTTTGTGAATATCCTTGGAGAGGATGACAGGCCGAAAGGGAGGGCTCTGAACTGCCAATGCGTGATTACCTCCCCCATCTTTACCGCTAATCTGAGGTACTTTTGTGATGACTGGGCTATGGGTACATGTAGGTACGCATCCCTTAGGTCTATCGAGGCTAAAAAACAGCCTGGGGTCAGAAGGTTTTTCACTGAAAAAATGGTGTCCATCCTGAACCTTTTGTACCTGATTGATTTGTTCAGGACTTTCAGGTTTAAAATTAAACGAAACTTTCCTGATGGCTTTTTTACTAGGAAGATATGTGAATAACACCCCTCCCCCTCCTCTCTGGGGGGAACGGGTACTATCACCCTCTGTTGGACGAGCTCCTGAAGTATGGCTGACATCCCTAGAGATTTTTCTCTGTCCCGAGGAGCCTGGGTCACATAAAAGCGACTTGGCGGGGGCTGCGAAAACTCCAGTCTGTAGCCCTCTGCAATTATCTTGAGGACGAACGGGCTGGATGTCGCTTTTTCCCCACTGTGGAAGAAAGCTCTTTAACCTTCCTCCCACAGCCGGGTAACTGTCACTGTTTTTTTGTGGTTTGGCCAGGAGATCGAAACAATACTCCTGACTTCCCCCTTCCTCTTTGGGACTTCCAGGGCCTTTTGTACCCTGTTTCCTTCTTTTCTTTTCGACAGACCGAAGAACGAAAATTCTTTTTGGTCTGTGGTATGACCTTTTTAATTGGGAACGCCTTTTTCTTACCGGCCGTTCTATCAAGCACGGCTTCTAAGTCCGGGCCAAAAAGTAAGTTCCCTTCAAACGGTAACCCACATAACTTGGCTTTTGAAGCCGTATCCCCTGCCCAAGTCTTAACCCATAAGGCTCTGCAGCTGAATTTACCAGGGCCGCAGATCTTGCCGACATTTTAATTGATTCAGCAGAGGCATCTGCCATGTACCCTACAGCTTTTTGAAGCACCGGTAGTGTGTCTAACAAATCCTTGCGAGATGTACCTGCTTCAATGTGTGACTTCAATTGCTCAAGCCAATGTTCCAGATTCCTGGCCACCACAGTTGATGCCATTGCTGGTTTTAGATTGGCTAGAGTAGAGTCCCAAGCTTTCTTTAGTAGGGAGTCTGCTCTTTTGTCCATGGGATCTTTCATGATACCCATGTCCTCGAAGGCCAAGTCTGTGTTCCTAGACACTTGTGAAAAGGCAGCGTCAAGTCTGGGTTTTTTATTCCACACCTGATCACCATCTTCCTCAAAAGGGAACCTTCTCTTAAGGAATTTGGAGAAGAAAGGAGCCCTCTCTGGATCCTTCCATTCCCTCTTGATTGTCTCAGAAATGAAGTTATGCACTGGGAACACCCGGTGTTTTACTTCTCCCATACCCTGAAACATCCTGTCATGTAAGGACAGCTGAGCCTTGTCCTCCTTGATGTTTAAGGTGGTATGTATTGTCTTTAAAAGATCGTCAACATCCTCCAAAGACAATCTATACTGGGAAGGGGAAACCTCTTTCTTCTTCCTCCTCTTCCTCAGACCCTGGGGAAACCTCTTTCACCTCTTCCTCCGAATCACTATCACTTCTAGGTGCAGAGATACGGGGATGAGAACAGGAAGGTGAACTGCCCTCACTGTTAGACTGTACAGCCGGATGTTTATCCAGAAAGGAACGGAACGACTGAAAAGTATCCGCTAGTTCTTTCCGGAAGGAACTAAATAGTTCTCCTGATTGGGTAGCAGGTGTAGCTGGGGAGGTCTCATCCCTAACTAACTCTGCTATACATGACTTGCATAACACTTTAGTCCATGATTCCCTAAGTGTGTTTTTGCAAGACGGGCATTTCCTCTTAGGAGGGGAGGAATGTTTGGCTTTTTCTTTGCTTTTAGCCTGAAAGACACCAAAACCAAACCACCTTTAAATCATCACATACAAAATGATTAAAAGACACTTTATAACCAGCTGCCAAGAAAAGAAAAACTAACACTTTAGTCTCTATGCTTGTTACTGCAGCTCACCACAGTGATTCTTCCCCACAAATCACCTATAGCCAATACAAATGCACACTCTCCTTAGAACATTTAAAAACCAGGATAGAGTGGCGCAGGCTCCCTTACCTCCTTTCACTAAGGGCATAAGGGAGGGACAATACAAGACCCTAGGGTAAGTTAACAGGAGACCGCTGCCCCTGCTTACCTGGGTCTGGCTGGTGTTAGTGGCTCCTGCCACCGCCGTCTGTTCCTCCATGCTGCCGAGGCTGTAGCGGCGTCCGGCTGTTTTTATCTTCAAATTTCCCGGTCCTTTCGCCGCTGCGAGGACCGGAAATTGACACCAGCTGAGGCCGCCTCCTCCCCCTGCGTTCCAGCGGCCGGAACCGGAAGCCGCGTCGCGCCGCGTGAAGCCCCGCCCCCGGCCGGAGTGACGCGCTCGCCACCCGGAACCCGGAAGAACCTGGAGACCAGCAAAAACGAGGAGACGCTATATACACCACTGTGTAGCCCACCTTCCTCCGCTGACCCCCAGCGCCGGTCTGATGAGAGCGGGACCCCCTGCAGCCTGATCCTCGCCGGATATGAAGGGGAGCAGACACCGAGAATCCCCCACACGTAAGGGGAGATGCTGGGCTGCCTTTAGACAAAAAAAAAAAGCAACAAACAGGTATGCCCCCTACTGCCTCCACCTGGAGAGAGCGTAGCACACCCTTGGTTCCCTGCAGAGCTTCCACCATGGTCGGAGGAAACACTACAACTGAGGCCATGGTGGAAGTGTCCGGTCTATATAAGAAAAAACTGACTGCAGTGTTTCCTGGGAAAAGTGGGTGGAGCTACGCTCTCTCCAATGTGCTGTCCTGAAAGACGAGAGGAGAAAAACAAATTTAAAATGTTGCTGTGTATATAAAAAAAAAAAAAAAAAAGTAAAGATTTTCACCAAAAATTGGTACTCACTATTTACCACTCTTTTCTAACCCAATTCCCCCTTCCAGTGACCTCAGGGGCTGCCATTGCCTGCACATAGAAGGGTTTGGCTGAAGTCCGGAGCCCTTGAGCAGCAGTAAATCTTTAGGCTATCAGCAGATCAGCCTCTGGTGACTCTGCTTTTCAGCACAATGCCAAAAATAGACAGCAAATGTGCAGAGCAGGGCGAGACAGTGTATTACTGGATTTTAAACAGTATAGACACTTATTTGTAATGTTTTACATAGCGATACCTGCAAAAGAGGCCAGTCTGAAGTGATCTAGCAGGACTTAATTTTCTGACTAAAGCTCCACTTTAAAACAACGTCAATCTTTTTGTTGCTCAACAAATCTGAAGCCTCAATAGATCAATAAAGTCTCCTTCAGTAGTACACAGATTAAAGGCGAGATCCACCCAGGACCGTTATGTTAGGAATGTCAGGATCTCGCTCTACAGTGAAGTCCATCGGTGATCTACTACTCACCACCTTGGAGGGGCTGTCATACACCCGGAGGGATTTAGGGAGACTGAGTCGGCGAAGCTTCAAAGCTGGTGTAGAATGACCAGGAGTCCTCGAGCCATGCTGCACCTTCCAGTCTACGGGTGTCGGAGATGCGATGATTGACACATCTTTCACCAAAGAGTCATCAACCAGCAATGAATCTGCAAGATGAAGGAAAAAACCTCTAGGTACATCAATTGCACATTCCAAATCCTTAAAGCATGTGTTAGGTGGAGCCTGTTGGGTGAAGCCATCTGCTAGAGCAGGGATATGCAATTAGCGGACCTCCACCTGTTGCAAAACTACAAGTCCCATCATACCTCTGCCTCTGGGTGTCATGCTTGTGGCTGTCAGAGTCTTGCTACGCCTCATGGGACTATTAGTTCTGCAACAGCTGGAGGTCCGCTAATTGCATATCCCTGTGCTAGAGTTTTAGATGGGTTATCGACTCTAGGGGCGAGTTCTCTCTTCCTTGGTTCCCAGCTCTGCTACTGACCACCATGAGGACCCACTACAATCAGGCTTCTGCCCAGGCCATGGCACAGAAACGGCACTTCTGAAAATATGGGACGACGCCCTAGAAGCAGCGGATGATTGAGAATCGTGTCTTCTGGTACTGCTGGACCTTAGTGCGGCGTTCGACACAGTGGACCACAACACTCTTCTCAGCCGCCTCAAGGAAGTGGCAGGAGTTACAGATGTAGATCTTCCATGGTTCGCTTCCTTCTTAGGAAACCGGTCACAGACAGTGAAACTAGGAGCCTTCACTTCAGAAACCCGGGCATCTACTTATGGAGTCCCTCAAGGATCACCATTGTCACCAGTACTGTTCAACATTTACATCCGGCCACTCTTCAAAATTAGCAAATCGGATCTATGCTTCCACTCATACGCGGACGACACTCAACTGTATTTCCGGATCACCGGACAAAAAGACCAATATCAGGAACTAGGTAAATGTCTCACATTGATAGATGACTGGATGACCACTAGCTCCCTCAAACTAAATGGATCAAAAACAGAACTACTGCTCCTCGACGCAAACGGAAAAACCCCTTGGACACCACCAACCATCCTGGGACAGACCATCCTCCCAAGTAACAAAGCCAAAACCTCGGAGTCATCTTTGATTCAGAGATGACCATGGAGGCACAAATAGGATCCGTAATCAGTGGATTCCACCATCTCCTTTGCATGCTACGCAGACTTATCCCCTTCATCCCGGAAAAGGAAAAAGCGGTAGTAGTAGGAACGATCATCAATTTGCGTTGCATAGGATTACCAGATTGCGCGCCTTCAAATTGTCCAAAAACACAGCAGCGAGATTAGTCACCGGAAAGAAACCCTGGGAATCCATCTCCCCATCCCTAATGACCATCCATTGGCTCAAGGTAAAAGACAGGATCACATTCAAGACCCTCTGCCTCACCCACAAATGTACACAAGGAAATGCGCCTCAATACCTTTGTGAGAAAATAGAAAAATACATACCAAATTGCAGCCTTCGATCAAACCAAAACCGCCTTCTCATCCCCAAAGCCCGCTACAAATCGAAGGGAGAACGAAGATTCGCAGTACAGGGACCTCGGCTATGGAATGCTCTACCAAACAACATCCGCATGGAAGAAAACCATCAGGCCTTCAGGAAAAAACTCAAGACCCACCTCTTCTAAACATGGCATCACAACAAGAGCAGACAAGCGCCTTGAGGAGATTCAGTTCGCAGTTGCAGCGCTATACAAATCATTCATGAGGATATGGGCCCTTCTGCTCCTCTTGATAGGAATTTAGAAGTCTAGCAATGATGGCAGAAGCTTCTTATAATTGGCAAGGAAGCCATTCAGAAAGGAAAATGCCAAATGGAAATTGGTGGCTTCACTGACTGGCATCCACCAAATACTGAAATAAAAGCTTTTTCAGTACATTTTCAACTGCTCCTAATGCCGCGTACACACAATCGGAATTACGGACAGAAGACAGATGAGAGCTTTTCATCGGAAAATGCGACTGTGTGGGCTCCATCGGAATTTTGCTGGCCAAATTTCCGACAGCAAAAAATTGAGAGCATGTTCTCAATTTTTCAGACGGAAAAGGTTTCTATCGGAAATTCCGATCGTCTGTAACAATTCTGACTTGCAAGATTTTTACGCATGCTCGGAAACAATTCAATGCATGCTCGGAAGCATTGAACTCGGCTCGTTGTAGTGTTTTACGTCACTGCGTTCTTGACGGTCAGAATTTGGTGTGACCGTGTGTAGGCAAGACAGTTTGAGCGGAATTCAGTCGGGAAAACCATCAGTGCTTTTTCCGACGAGAATTCCAATCGTGTGTATGCGGCATTAGAGTTTTAATCGTAATTTAAAGAAATTCACAGGCACCAATTGCTAGCCATCTAATGATGCCTGCCCATCTCTCGTTTTACTTAAATAAGAGACTCCAAACATACAGCAAAGTGGGAATAAAACCCTGAATTCCTCATCCCTTGGTTTGCCCAGTCTGCCAGACTTGCCACATTAGGTACATTTTAAGCCAGCTCGGGTTCACTTTGAAATATAGGCTGGCTGAACACTGTCACATTTAAGTTCCAGGTTGCCATTTCTCACCATCTAAAAAACTGTCATTCGCCAACTTCTTCAGCTCCTCCTTCAGCAGTGTCTCCTCGAATGTCCTGACAAAACAGAAGTGGTACAATAAGCCAGTAATGGGCCAGGGGAAGTTATCTTTATACAGTTTCCCTACACATTTACTAAGGTAACAAACTAAGGGAATGTGGGATCTTTTACATTTCACAAGTTGCAGTCTTCCATGTTTTATTGAAGGGGAAAATCAAGGCAAAAACCATCTTTGCCTCTGTTTAATGTTAACTGCCATGGTGCTGCACATGTGATCCCTTATGACACCAACCATTGGATGGTTTGACAGTTTGGTTGAGAGCACAGCCAATGTGCAGTTAGCATTCCCGACATGCCGGGAATGTAACTTTTTTGAAACTTAAATCGATGGGTTTACTAACCATTACCAGAGCAGCCATGGCAGTAGAGGTCAGCAGTCCTAGTATAAGGTCATCTCACTATTAGGATGGAGCTGGCATGACAGGAAGTTGGCAGCCCTAGTATAAGGTAAAGTGTCCACTTGCATAGAGTAGCCATGGCAGTAGAGATCAGCAGTCCTAGTTCAAGGCGCTCCACCAACATGTTGCAGCTTTGACAGATTGGGGTCAGCAGTCCTAGTATAAGGTCATTTGACCACCATGAACAGCCATGACAGAGGTCAGCAGTCCAAGTGTCAGGTCCTTTACCACCAGCATGGAGCAGCCATGTCAGTAGAGGAGAGTAACAGTCTTAATTAAAGGTCACCCGGCCACTAACCTGATGCAGCCATGACAGTAGAGAAGGACCATCATCTCATTTAGTTATACAAGGTCATCTTCACCATTAACAGAGTAGCCATGACAGTAAAGTATATCAGAAGTCCTAGTTTAAGGTCCTCTACCACCAAAGAGCAACCATAACAGTAGGGGAGGTCAACAGCCTTCATATAAGGTAATCTGACCATTACCAGAGCAACCATGGCAGTAGGGGGGTCAGCAGTCCTAGTATAAGGTCATCTCACCATTAGGATGGAGCAGCCATGACAGAGGTGGTTAACAGTTCTAGTATAAAGGTCATCTGTCCACTAACATGGAACAACCATTACAAAAAAGGTCAGCAGTCTTAGTTTCAGGTCCTTTACAACCAGCATGGAGCAGCCAAGACAGTAGAGGAGATCAACAGTCTTAGGACAGGTTTGTCTAGTGCCCAGGGCAAGGATGCGTAACCACGCCCTCACCCCCCATTGTTAATGCATGCCTTAGAATGGGTTTACTGCCCTGTGTCCAATATCGCTTTGCTTTTCTGTGACGAGGGCAGCTTCCCCTCATGCCCACCCCTTGTCCCGGCCCTGAGTCCTAGTAAAAGGTCACCTGGCCACTAACATGATGCAGCCATGACAGGAGAGAAGGTCAGCCATCCTAGAAGGTCATCCCACCATTAACAGAGTAGCCATGGCAATAAAGGAGATCAGAAGTCCTAGTTTAAGGTCCTTCGACTACTACCAACATGGAGCAACCGTGACAGTAGTGACGATTAACAGGAGCAGTCATTGCAGTAGAGGTCAGCAGTCTTAGTATAAGGTCACCTGTCCCCTAACATGGAGTGACAATGACCATAGAGATCAGCAGTCCTAGTTTAAGGTCGTCCACCACTAACATGGAACAGCACTGACAGAGGGGGGTCAACAGTCCTAGTATAAGGTAATCTGACCACTAAACATGGAACAGCCATGACATGGGTCAGCAGTCCAAGTTTCAGGTTTTTTACCACCAGCATGGAGCAGCCTAAACAGTAGAGGAGATCAACAGTCCTACGTAAAAGGTCACCAGGCCACCAACACGATGCAGTCATGACCGTAGAGAAGGTCAACCATCCTATTAAAAAGATCATCTCACCATTAACAGAGTAGCCATGACAGTAAAGGATATCAGAAGTCATAGTTTAAGAGATACTTTACCACCAACAAAGAGCAACCATAACAGTAGGGGAGGTCAACAGCCTTAAAATAAGGTAATCTGACCATTACCAGAGCAGCCATGGCAGTAGGGGGTCAGCAGTCCTAGTATAAGGTCATCTCACCATTAGGATGGAGCAGCCATGACAGTAGAGGTGGTTAACAGTTCTAGTATACAGGTCATCTGTGCACTAACATGGAGAAGTATTTGTAGGAAAATTGCACCTCCCCCTGCAAGCACCTTGACATGAGGCTTTAGCATTATGTTTGGAATTCTATGCAACAAAGTCCTCTTCAAAATGTTAGAAACATGGCTTAGGTAGGTCCCGTTTCCTTGCTAGTCAAACTAAGTGGTCTACCAAAATGTTGGTGCAGCCCCTTACTTCTCTGGTGTGGAGCTGAGGAACGCTTTCCCCTTCTCTTTGGAAGCCCCGAACTTGGCAAGAGGTTCAGCAGAAGGAAGGGCAGGCCAGTGCTTTCGATTTTTCACCTTCACAAGGCAGCAGATAAAGTTCAGCAACATCCAGTGGCCTACCAAAAAAATAAAAAATAAAGGCAACCAGTCACCTCTCAGACTATAAAGAATGGATATATCAATAGGCCAGAAGTAAATCTGGTACAAACTGACAAATACTCATACATTACTACAAATACTACATCACTGACCTAGTCTCAAAATACCAACCTAATCGTTCTCCTCATTCTTCTCAAGACCTCCTGCTCTCTAGCTCTCTCATCACCTCCTCCCATGCTCGCCTCCAGGACTTTTCCAGAGCCTCTCCAAGCCCATGGAACTCCTTACCCCAATCAGTCCGTCTATCTCCTACTCTATTAGCTTTTAGACGATCCCTGAAAACTCTCCTCTTCAAGGGAAGCCTATCCTACCCACACCTAACAACTGTATTTTCATTTTTTCCATCTGATCATCCCCCACAGTTATTACCTATTGTTTCCACTTGACCCTCCCTTCTAGATTGTAAGCTTTAACGAGCCGGGCCCTCTGATCCCTCCTGTATTGTAATTGTACTGTCTCCCCTGATGTTGTAAAGCGCTGCGCAAACTGCTGGCGCTATATAAATCCTGAATAATAATAATAATAATAATAATAAATCATAAATAATGATAATAAATAATGATAATAATACTACATTGGGCCAATTAAAAATGGTATTTTAGCATTCATCAGAAAAGCCTTTTCTTTGAATCCATTGAGGGGACACAGGAAGACTAATTTCCATGTCAGACACCTACAAGAGGATTGGACACTGGCAAACAATTGTAGGCCAGTCCAGGATGATCCTTCCTACTGCCAGCATGCCTCCGTTTTGTGGCAAGCAGTATTGAACGCATGATCATAAGCTGAGGGATAGGAGGGTTGGGCCCACGTCCCTCAGAGGACTCCAAGAAAAGGATTTTACAGTAAGCACAAATTAAATTTTTTTTCCATCACCATTGCGGGACACGAAAAGCAGTCAAACTGAGAGGTAGGCAACACCCATTAGACAGCTGACAAGCGCTCTCGCCAACTGTTTTCTCGACGTGAAGCCATTCAACCCAAAATGATGGCGCCTTGAGAACCCAACAGGGAAAACACTTTGGTGAATACTTGATGTGCAGACGAGAGGCCCAGAAGTAGGGCCATGATCTGGGAGTAATGGGGCTCAATAGTAAAAGCATAGAAAAATTGCTGATGCGTTGCAATGATGGGGACACACAAGGATCTTTAAATGTCTACAGAGGCCATAAAGTCTCCCTGGTGACAATGACAGATCTGGTGAATTTCTGGACCTGAAGGCCTCTTGTACACTGCTGCCTAAAAACCCTTATGAATCTAAAATGTAGCCCATTGTTTTAAATGCAGAGTACACATGCGCTACTTATAGAGTAAAAAAAAAAAAAAACTTTTCTGTTAAAAAAAAGAAAAAAAAAAAGAAATCTGATTTGATGGTCAGTATTTTACGCACAAATATCCATGTACACAGAAAATATTCATTTAAAGGAGGTTAAAGCGGGATTCCGCGGACCTCTTTTTTCCTGCCAAAACACTAACTGTAGCACTCACCTGCTGCTGCTTCTCCATCCCCGGATCGCCGATTTAGTCATTTACAACAACGTATTAAAATTTGTCCCGGGCGTTTCCATTTTGCTTGTGAGCATTTGAAACCCACAAGCAATTACTTCCGGGATGCGGTGAATGCTGTGCTCCCAGCATTCACCGCTCGTTCCCGCGCATGCTCAGGTAACAGCGAGCAGCGCCGTCAAATTACGGGTTGCGGCATCGAAAGTTCCCGCCCCATGACCATTCTTCCAGAAGTGCATTTGTCAGGTACTAATGTTGGACGAGAAGGCCTGGCTAGCAGTCTCCGCTCAAATTCATCCCAAAAGGTGTTCTATCAGGTGGAGGCCAGTCTAGTTCCACCATCCCAAACTCGCTCATCCATGTCTTTATGGACCTTGCTTTGTACACTGGTGTGCAGTCATCTTGGAACAGGAAGAAGCCGTCCCCAAACTGTTCCCATAAAGTTGGGAGCATTAAATTGTCCAAAATGTCTTGGTATGCTGACGCCTTAAGAGTTCCCTTCACTGGAACTAAGGGGCCAAACCCAACTCTCTTAAAAAAAAAAAAATAATAATAATAAATTATTTGGACCAGTGCACAAAGCCACAGACATACAGGTTCCAGGGCAGTCAGTTCCAGAGAAAAAAAAGTAGAACATGCTGCATTATTCCTGCACTAGACTGTAGTGGAACACAGTAAAACGCATCAAAAACGCTCCGGAATGCATCAAAAATGCATCGAACACACCGGACCCTACTATAGTGAGAAAAAAAAAAAACTCAGAATGCATCCGGAAACGCGTCAAAAACACATTAACCGATTGCCGACCGGCGCACGACGATGTACGTCGACAGAATGGCACGGACAGGCATAAGGGCGTACAGGTACGTCCCCTTTAAGATGCCGACGTCCCATCGGGCGCGCACCGCGAGCACCAGTCGGGACCCCCGTGAGGCCGGTCACGCGGACTCGATCGCCACGGGGACACCCGCGATTGTCTCACGGGAAGGCTGAACTGGGAGATGCGAAAATAAACAGCATCTCCCCGTTCTGCCTAGCAACTAGTGACGCCGATCTCTGCTCCCTGTGATTGGAGCAGAGATCAGCATTCACTAGCTGACAGCCACGCCCCCCCACAGTAAGAAACACACCTCTAGGCATACTTAACCCCTCCCTGCCCCCTAATGATTGCCAAATGACAATGGTCCCAAAAATGTGTCAAAAAGGTCCGAGGTGTCCGCCATTAATGTCGCAGTCACAATAAAAATCTGATCGCCGCCATTACTAATAAAAAAAATTATTAATAAAAAATGCTATAAAACTATCCCCTATCTTGTAAACGCTATAACTTCTGCGCAAACCAATCAACAATCGCTTATTGCGATTTTTTTACCAAAAATATGTAGAAGAATACGTATCGGCCTAAACTGAGGGAAAAAAATGTTTTTTTTAATATATTTTTGGGGGATATTTATTAAAGCAAAAAATAAAGAATGCGTTTTTTTTTCAAAATGGGCGCGATTTTTTGTTTATAGCGCAAAAAATAAAACCGCAGGGGCGATCAAATACCACCAAAAGAAAGCCATTTGTGGGAAAAAAAGGAAGCCAATTTTGTTTGGGAGCCACGTCGCACGACCGCGCAATTGTCAGTTAAAGCGACGCAGTGCCGAATCGCAAAAAGGGGCCTGGTCCTTTGGCTGCCAATTGGTCCGGTCTGTATGTGGTTAAAAACGTGCATGCAGAAACACACACATACATACAGTATATATATACTGTAACTTCAAGGTTATATGCATGCAGGTGGATGTATTGGCGACAAACACCCACATTCTGGGTAATTGTACCGTGCCCAGGTGATTCAGCACTAAGGTGTAACACACCCAGTAGGTGGGGGTGGGGCACGCAGTGTCATGGGAAGAGGGACGGCTGTGCAAATCACCATAAATTCCTTTGATGGTTGATTACACACAATGACACTGGAAACCTCAGGCAGGGGATGTAGCTTAGTGGTAGAGCGCATGCTTTGCATGTATGAGGCCCCGGGTTCAATCCCCGGCATCTCCACTTATTGCTGCTCTATTGTCACTTTCCCCGTCACACTTGTGCAACTTTAAAGTCGCACAATTTTACCGCGATGTTAACCACTTCAGCACCAGGCGATTTTACCCCCTTCCTTACCAGAGCACTTTTTTGCGATTCGGCACTGCGCCGCTTTAACTAATTGCGCGTTCGTGCGACATTACACCCAAACAAAATTTTTCCCCACAAATAGAGCTTTCTTTTGGTGGTATTTGATCACCTCTTGCGGTTTTTATTTTTTGCGCTATAAACAAAAGAGCGACAATTTTGAAAAAAAAAAAAAAAAACACAATATTTTTTACTTTTGCTATAATAAATATCCCATTTTTAAAAAACAAAAAAATTTTTTTACTCCGTTTAGGCCGATACGTATTCTTCTACATATTTTTGGTAACAAAAAAAAAAAAAAAAAAATATCGCAATAAGCGTATATTGATCGGTTTGCGCAAAAGTTATAGCGTCTACAAAATAGGGGATAGATTTATTGCATTTTTTTTTAATTTTTTTTTACTAGTAATGGCGGCGATCTGCGATTTTTTTTTTCGTGACTGCGACATTGCGGTGGACACTTGGGACACTTGACACATTTTTGGGACCATTCACATAGCGATCGTTGCTATAAAATTGCAGTGATTACTGTGTAAATGTGACTGGCATGGAAGGGGTTAACACTAGGGGGCGCTGCAGGGGTTAATGTGTTCCCTAAGGTAGTGATTCTTACTGTGGGGGGAGGGGACTCACAAGGGGAGGAGACCAATCGGTGTTCCTCTGTACTTGGAACACATGATCGGTCTCCTCTGCACTGACAGGACGAGAAGCTGTGTGTTTACACACACACCTCCACGGTCCCGCACAGTCCCATTGTTTTAACGGGCAATCGCGGGTGCCCGGCGGACATCGCGGCCGCCGGGCACGCGCACCGGGTCCTGAGCGACGCGCGCCCCCTAGGCGGCCGGGAATGGGAGGACATCATATGACGCCCACCCAGGATGGGAGATCCACCTTGTGGGCGTCATATGACTATGGACGGGTAGGGAAGTGGTTAAAGTCACGCAATTTTACCACGATTTTAAGGAATTCCTGTGTAAGTGGCATCAAAATCGGACCAAAGTAGTGCAGGGATGGAAGTCGTACTAATTTGAATGGCTGTCATTGGAAATCATGGGGAACGACTTGTCATGCTACTTTGCAGTCCCAAATCGTGGGACAAGTCGTATAAGTGTGAAAGGGGCCTTACGGAGGCGATCTGAATATCTTGCCACTGAGATTTAACCACTTGCTGGTAGACACTTCTTGGTGCTCCATATGAGATATAGTAGTAGGTATATGATGGGGGGGGTTTGGGACTTTAACCACTTCTATACCAAGACTATTCTGGCACTCCTTTCCTACATGTAAAAATAAATTTTTTGATAGAAAATTACCTAGAATCCCCCAAACAATTTTTTTTTTAGCAGAGACCAGAAGGAATAAAATGGTGGTCGTTGCAACTTTTTATGCATTACAGTATTTGCGCAGCTATTTTTTAGGCACAGATCTGGGGAAAGGTACAGAAACATTTCTGCAGCACTAAAGGTTCCAATGAGCACAGTGGTCTCCATCAGTAAATGGAAGTTTGGAACCACCGGGACTTTTTAGAGTTGGCCGCACCAGCCAACCTGATCAATCGGGGGAGAAGGGCCTTGAGAGCTGACCTAGAACCCGATGGTCACTCTTTGTGGAGAGAGGAGAACCTTCCAGAAGAACAACCCTCTCTGCAGCACTCCAATCAGGCCTGTATGGTAGAGTGGCCAGACGGAAGTCATTCCTCAGTAAAAGGGCTCATGACAGCCCACCTGGAGTTTGTCAAAAGGCACCTGAATGACTGACCATGAGAAATAAAAAATTCTCTGGTCTTATGAAACAAACATTGAACTCTTTTGGGCTGAATGGCAAGCGTCATGTCTGGAGGAAACCAGGCACCGCTCATCACCTGGCCAATACCATCCCTACAGTGAAGCATGGTGGTGGCAGCATCATGCTGTGGGGATGTTTTTCAGCGGCAGGAACTGGGAGACTAGTCAGGATCGAGGGAAAGATGAATGCAGCAATATACAGAGACATCCTTGATGAAAACCTGCTCCAGAGCGCTCTGGACCTCAGACTGGTGTAAAGCTTCATCGTCCAACAGGACAACAACCCTAAGCACACAGCCAAGATAACAAAGGAGTGGCAATGAGACATCCATGCAAATGTCATTGAGTGGCCCAGCAAGAGCCCAAACTTGAACCCGATTGAACATCTCTGGAGAGATCTGAAAATGGCTGTGTGTGCACCGACCCTCCCCATCCAACCTGATGGAGCTTGAGAGGTCCTGCAAAGAAAAATAGGAGAAACTGCCCAAAAATAGGTGTGCCAAGCTTGTAGAATCATACTCAAAAAGACTTGAGGCTGTAATTGGTGCCAAAGGGGCTTCCAAAGTATTGAGCAAAGGCTGTGATACTTATGTACATGGGATATTTTTTTGTTTTTTATTTTCAATACATTTGCAAAGATTACATATAAATAATGAATTTAATCCATTTTGGAATAAGGCTGTAACATAACAAAATGTGGAAAAAGTGAAGCACTGAATACTTTTCGGAAGCACTGTAACTGTCCTAAACCGCTCGATGAACCATGCAGCCTCAACAGCTGTCAAGTCTCAGACTTTTACAGGCTGCCTGTGTCCTGCCGAGAAAGTTTTAGGCTGGATTAGGACCCCCCCCCCCTCTACTGCGCAGGCGCATCGATTGCGCAGTACAAAGGACTAGGCATCTTCCGAAAATTGCCGAAGCTAAACAGCTGCGAGTGAGGCGTACACAGCGCACGGGCAGTTAACGTGTCGGTGTACAAGAGACGATGCCGCGCACTCCCGATGCTCACACTACTCTGCAAGGGGCGGGTCTGTAACCAAGGGCGACATTTGTTATTATTACTGTAACCAAGGGCCAGATTTTTAAGTATTGCAAAACCCGCCTTTCTTTTATTTAAACACGCCTTTGCCCCTTGCTTAGAGTAATAATAGACCCGCCCCTTAGTTAGACTCCCCTTGCAGAGTAGCGTGAGCATCGGGAGCGTGCGGCATCATCTTGTACACCGACTGCGCGGTGTAAACTTCACTCCCACTGGCTTACCTTCGGCAATTTTCGGAAGATTCCTAGTCCTTCGTACTGCGCAAGCGCTGCGCAGTACAGAGGGGTCCTTATCCGCCGAGGGGAACCATCTCGGCAGAACACCTGCAGCAGGGCTGGGTGGTGGACCCGTATCTTCCATCTGCAACTACACTTTGGACTTTATGCACCGGGGCTTAATGCCCAATATACATGAAGCCTTACACTACTTTTATGCTCCATGCCTGAATTTATACATCTGAACGCACCGCTGTCCATCCATACTCACCGATTAGCGTACACAACAGCAGAACAGTCAGAGACCGGAAGTCCAGAGACCTCTGCTGGTTGAGCTCTGACAGTGCATTGATTACAATGAGAACTGATAGCACAGCCCGGGAAAAGCCAGGTGTCTGCAGGAAGGTCATCAGGAAAGCCAGGAGCAGGAAATAGGCCCCATGAAGTACACATGTGTGGATGGCATTCAGATTCCCTCCTGGAATAGTGTGGATATAATACACAATGATTATACAAGACAGATCTTCAAGACTTATGTATCACTTTCTATACGTCACACGTGGGAAACATGTAGCTCGACAGGTAAGGCCCCTTTCACACTTGTGCGACTTGTCCTGCGACTTGGGACTGCAAAGTCGTATGACAAGTTGTTCCCCATGATTTCCAATGAGTACCGTTCATATCTGTGAGACTTCAAGTCGCAACGACTTCAAAGTAGTCCCTGCACTACTTAGGTACGACTTCCATCGACCTCAAGATTACACAGGCATTGTTTCAAGTCGCGTCAAAATCCCGCAACTTAGGTCGCACAAGTCTGAAAGGAGCCTAAAGGTTTCTCCATTAAAAATAAAATTTGTATATTAGTCATGCATAATATATTACCTTTAATTCACATTGATGTCATGCCCATGTTTTACCTCCAGTCATATCCCTGTGTAATTATCTGTTGGTGCTGTTAGTTTTCAGTTGTGCCATAACATTTCTGGTGAAGGGCCGACAACTGGGTGGCAGGTCATTTTCTTTTCCTGGTTGGAGGGTTTACTGCAGCAAGTTGATGAGCATTTTGTGCTAACAGTTGGAGGGCCTTAAAACAAGAATGCATATCGCACAGTACAAGGGTCAGGAGGGCACACCGGACAGCCTGCAGGAGGGGTCAGGAGGACAGTGTGCAAGGGGAGGGGGGTCAGGAGGGCACACCGGACAGCGTGCAAGCGTGCATCTGTAGGGAGATCACTGCCTCTGACTGCTAGCCTCACCAGATTTGGAGCGAGATTTGGTGATGTCACTTCTGTGCTGCTCACTGTTCTCCTTGCTAGAGAGAACGCTGTATCCGAGGAGCGGCAATGCAAGGATCTCCCTGCTACATCCATTCTGTGGATCTGTGCTTCCTCTACCTTTACCATTTACCCCACCAATCAGATTGCTGTTCCTGCTCACTGTTCTTGTTAGAGGCGAAGCTGTACCCGAAAACCTGCAATGCAAGAAGCTCCCTGCTTCTGCATCATCCATTCTGTGGACCAAATAAGGCATGGTAGGTGGAGATGAGGAAAAAGTCAGCTGGAGGGAGCCTACAGGCAATACTGGGAACTTGCTCTTTTTGCTCTGTCTGCCTTTTTGGGACACAGCTTCTGCAGTGCAGGTACACTTAAAGGCTGTACTACAAGTACCAGCATTCTCTGCACTCCAAGAGTGCTTCAGACAGGCCTGCTAAGTGGGCCACTGGTAAATGCTTCTGGGCTCATGAGCCCCTCTCATGGCTGCTCATCTAGACATGCATGGACCCTAAACAAAGCACCATTATATCCATTCCAGATTTCTCTGGCCCATACAAGTCATTTTTTGCTTCCAATAGTGCTGATGTGTCCTGCAAGTCAGTCAGCCATCTACTGACAGGCTGGGACTCGTGAGGCCACCATTGATCTAGTGTGCCAAAGAAACCCAGAGCTTGCAGAAAGGATGCGACGGTGGACACTCACCTGCCCAGCTGATGAAGCCTTGTATGTAACTCAGCCTGTGCTCCACGCTGTGCTGCATGTGGTCCATGACGTACAGCACCGTGCTCAGACTCTGGTTCATACGATGAAGTTTCTCCATCAGTACATTATAGTACTCAGCACTTCTGTTCTGATAGGCCAGAAAGAGGGCCAGGTTCGACTCTGTACAGACAAACAGGAACTGTAAAGGCTGGCGTTACCTCTAATAACCATCACCTATCAAGCTGTACTCTAGGGAAAGTCAATTCAAGTCTTAATTCCTGCACTCACATCTACAGAACCTCTGGTCAGATCAAGAGAAACTAGGATAGGGAGCCATAACTCCATTTTACTAAAAGGGACGCAAAGTAGAAAGTATCACAGTAGCACAAAGTAGGGTCTCCTGGAGGCCAATATGCCAAATGTTTATAGCCCAGATACTTTCTAAATACAGAGCCATCAAACTGTCCATCCAGAACTAACCAACTATTCAACCAATTCTAACTTGGATACAGCTTATTGTCCTCCAAGCCAGGCTCCAGAGGTCAGGATTCCCTATTCTGCACAGGCAATGACCCTAAAACCGCTGTACACAAGCTGACATAACTAATGGGAGAGAAGCCCAGACTGTGTGCTATATGTCCACATCCTAGCAAAATCGTACAACTATGAACAGAATATATAGTCATGGACTTTGTGTGGAGAAATTGAGTATCAAAACCAAATTGGTACCCTTAAAAATCTATTAAAAAAGACATACGTTTTTTTCCCCAGGACCATACTTACCTCGGTCCCCGCCGTCTCTACACTGAGAACCAAGCTATCGAACACAGCCGATGGCTTGGTTCTATCACCTCCCCAAGCAGAGAGCAGCTGTCAGTCAGCAACTCTCCGCTTTGCTCCCCCACAGTCACTGGAGTGCTAAGCTGTGGAGGTGACGGGGAGCGGCCGTCTCAGGCTCTCAGCGGCTCGCCGAGAGGCTATGACTGGCATCAGTCCAGGCACCTGGCGGATCCAGACTGTCGTGATGACGGGTTGCCTGGACTGATTTCTATGACGTCAGCAGAGCGCGGACATCAGCCCGCACTCTGCTGAAAATGGGTCACAGGAGTGCAAAACAAATTGCACTCCTGTGATCCATAGGAGAAGCCCAGCCAAAACGAGCTCAGGCTGGACTGCCTTTAAACATTAAAAATTACTCTCCGCATAGGGGTTCCCAACATGCAAAGATTACAATTACAGTTCACATGTGGAATTGACACGACTTGGGGATCCCTTAAGAAGCACATGTGACAGAATCAGTACACTGGAACCCACACCTAATCTTTAATAGCGTAATATCAGCCAGTAGGGTAGACAAAGTCATAGCGTATGTTGCCCATATGTTATGAATTCCAGTCTACCCCACTGGCTGATATTACTATTAAAGATTAGGAGTGGGTCCCAGAGTACACATGTGAACTGTAATCGGAATCTTTGCATGCTGTAAAACCCTATGTGGAGAGCAATTTTAACGTCGTGAAAGATTTTTTAATGGTAAAAATAGTTTTTATGGTACTCAGTTTCTCTTCTATATGTCCACACAAAGTCCATGACTATAGTCTCATTAGGTATGCAAGCTGACAAATGATAGTTTCTGATGGCTGGCCATGTTCCACATGGATATGGGAACCAGAAAACTCACCCATTTTGAAGTAGACCTCCTGGGATCTAGTTCGGACCTCGGAAAGATCATCTAGGATGGCCTTGTGTCCCTTATGTAGCTCAGTATCCTGTTCTGTTAGATGATGGCTCACATTCTCTGCAGGAGTGATTAAGCAAAAAATAATATCTGGAAGCCAGACAGATATGAAGCACAAGGACCACTGCAGTACGATCATAGGTGTTGAAACGGAAAAAAAGGAACCATTTGTATGGACCACCTAGCTACTCTGATAAGAATTTTGAGGGAGAGCATGCATATTATACTGCATTGACTGGTACATGCTCCCCACCTCAAGGATTTCTTCCCAAAATATTTTTTGTTCTTCTGGATCAACTGTGCAGGTGCCCTGCCCCAAGCTGCAGTTTCCACGACCAGATAGTTTTTTTTGTAGCTATGCTGTGGCCAACCCAAGCTTTGTTTAGGTTTTTTGTGTTCATTGGGTTTGTCCTATGCACAGGGGATCAATTGCTTCTGCCTGCTGCTGAGTGTTCTTCAGTAATTACTTTGAGAGGTTACAATGTATTGGATTATGAATATTTATTCTGGCTTGACCTATTACTGGGGGGTTTATTCCAGTGATATGTTTTTAAGTAGTGAGGTCCTTTCCTTTAAAGGCTGTTGCCTAATGGAAGGATACAGCTGAGAAGAGTCCTCGTCTCCCAAGGCCCTCTGAAAGCTGTGAAATGTGCATTGCCTCCTGGGTCGTCTGCCTGGAAGAGAACACCAGAAGAGTTTTGCTTCCTAGCTGCCCATCTGGACATACAGTCCTAAATCTGACTAGTGGCAAAGGTCAAAAGAACTTAAAGAATCTAAGCCGGATCAAGTGCCAAGATACTGGAAGATAGTAGCCCACTTGGGCCTAAAGAATTCTCGGAGGAAGTCTGCTGTCTAGCAGGATTTTTGGGTATCCTAAACGCTCCCCCCAAAACAAGCGAGCCAACAAATTGGAAAATTAAGCATTGAAGTCTGATTTTCATTACTGGTGGTTTAGGGACTACGTGCAGCTGTAGGGCAGGTCACCTTTGGGAAGGCTAGGAGCTTGTGAAATCCAGAAGATCCGGAGGAGGCAATTACTACATGTGGGTTTGGTGTTTTTCCTGAGTGCAGATTTTTTTCCTACTGGTTGAATTGGATTGTTTTTTTTACTTTACTAGGTTACCAAGTCACTGGGAGGAGAATTGTTTACCCATTTTCTTGGTGATCCCTTCTATCATTTCTGCCACCAAGTGGTGCCCACTAGCGATCAGGGCCTTCTCCTCTGTCAGCATCTCCAGGTTGCCGCTGATTGAAGTCTCCATCTTCTCCTGGTTGGTCTGCAACTCCTCCTGCTGACTCAGGATATCACTCTGGCTGCTCAGAACCTTCTGTAGCGACTCAGAGGTCAGTTCCTTCAGCTCTTCTTGCCCATCCTGCCAACAGAGACAGCAACATCAACTCAACTAGATATCAGCTACACAAGCTTTACCAGCGAAAGGATGGTTGAAAATACAACCCCTATATTCATCAAGTTTCTGATTGGGTTGACATCTGTTACATGAATCGGCTTTGTGCAACCCCACTAATGCTTTATGTGCAGAATCCATACAGGTGCTGAAAGCAGAACACAAACACACACAAGACTAAATCAACACCAATTTAAGTTTTGTATGGTTGCTGGCACTTGCCAACTTCTTATATCTCTAGAGTACTTCAGTGGTAAAATGCCTTCACTAGCTTTCATAGACCTGTGCAACCGTCAAAGCCATTACAAAGCCAAATACTGGTGTCCCTGTACCACCCATGGATCTCCATAATGTAAAATACAGCATGGAGTCCAGCTGCAGAATGTAACAGCTCCCTTATGACCTGCGGGTGGGACCAGGACCCCAACTTCTGTAGGGACAGACGACCATTGAAGGCTCCAAGAGATGACAGACAGGTGATTAGAGACTCCCAGATAAGAAAAGTGCTGCTACCCAAAAAGTCAAGTCAAAAGGGGAGTGGTCGCACGTGTGAGGAGCGCCGTCTAAATCCTGCAATCCTGGGATATCCTGTTTGACCCAAACTACCTTGGGAAAGATCCCCCGTCTGGCCCTACTATGTCTCCGCCTATGACTCAAAAGGCTACCTTGGGAAAACTGGATCAATACTGCCAGCAGGACAAAGACTAATGAGGGGAAGATGGCAGCAAGTGGCAATTACATTCTGCCGTACCTCGCTGACTGCCCAAATCGAGGTGGTTAAGTTAGACATCTCACTCATTAGGCAAGACTTCCAGAAGCTTTGAGAGTGGGTAAAAAACAGCCGGGACTCGACTGAGTGAAGTGGAAGATGCCATTTCACCATTGCAGACAGGATCAGAGCGCATGTAACTACAGATCAACCAACTCTTGAATAAACAGGATGATATGGAGAACAGGCTCTGAAGATGTACCGGTAATCTCCGCTTCATCGGGCTCCCTGAAGCTGAAGGTAAAGACCCAACTACCTTATTAGAACAACTGCTTGTCACCACTAATGGATGTGAGGCCTTCTCCCCCACCCTGGCAGTGGAGAGAGCTCACCGAATGCCTGCTAGACCTCCTCCCCAGTAGGCTCTGCCCTGTACGTTCATAGCCGAGTTTCCTAATTTCAAGGACCGGGTTGCAGTTCTGAGAATGACCAGGGAGAAGGGCAATATACCCTTTGGAAACTCCCAGGTGGCTATTTTTCCGGGTTTTTCTGCAGAGGTCCAGCGTCGCCATCAGTTTACTGGAAGCGAAGAGAAGATTGCGGATCAGACACCTCAAATACTCCATGTTATATCCTGCTCGCCTCAGAGTAGAGGGAGATGACCGAGTGGTGTTCTTTGACGATCCTGATGAAGTTCTCACCTGGCTGGAATTCCGCGAGGCTTCTGGAAAAGCGAGTAAACTGCTTCTACTTGGATATGACCATGTAGCCTAATCGCCATTACTGCTATGCTGATATGTCACTGTTCAAAGCCGCCAGATCACACCGATCTCGGTTATCGGTTCTTATTGCTAAATCCATGAATTTTGAGCTCTGACGTCTGACCCACAGCGACGGTATATCTTGTATGTTAAACTATATGGAGAGCCCTTTTCTGCTGCTAGCCTTTTACCTACCTCTACCATTTTGCTCTTCTATTATTACGGAAGGAAGGGTTCATGTCTCATCATCCCTCGATTCAGGCAATCTGGCCATTAACACCACGTTGAATCCCAGCCAATATAGACCCCAGCCATCACAGCCACCTGCAGTGACCAAACACTACTAGATTCTCTAGACTTATTTCTAGCTTTAATTTGACTGACATGGCGATATAAGTACCCATTCACAAGAGCCTACTCCTGCTTCTCGGGCCACCTATAACACTATGTCCTGCATACATTTTATCCTAATATCCCAAACGCTTACCCTACAGTTAAGGACGCTGCTTTCTCCCCCAGACTTTTCTGATCACGCCCTTATTGGATTACCTCAAGTATCCCGATTGACAACCCGCCCCCTACTTGGCAACTGAACCCATTCTGGCTTTTACTGCTACCGGAGGATGACGAGTTCCTGAATAAGTGGAGACTATTTTATGGAGAATGATAGGTCTGCCTCCCCAACCATAGTCTGGGAATCCTTTAAATTGTATACTCGAAAGACCCTGACCTCTCACATTAACAGACTTGAGGCTGATTTGGCTACTGCATTTGACAAGGCAGTAAAGGAACTAGCCCCCTCGGATCAAATGCATATAGAGTTGCTCACTCTCCTGCTCGGGTTGACCTACTCAGGTTGCAAACCAGAGTGGTAAATCAATTGCAGTATGAAACGGCCAGGTGGAAGCTTTTTCTCTAGGCAAAAGATGTTTGAGCACGGAGAGAGCAGGTAAACTGCTTGCATACTTGATCCACAGAGAGGATAGGCCCCAGATCGTTCTCATTACATGGCGCCAATGGGGAGCAGATTACAGAACCTTCTGCTGTCACTGCCAGATTAAGGGATTTTTTCACAAATTTATACACATCTCAGGTTCCAACCAATGAAGAACCACTTTAACAACTAAAAAGACGACCAAATTGACATCTAGGAGGCGGCCCTCACAACCGACGAAATGACGGCGATTGCCAGTGTCGCCAGATAGTGAGGTACTCACCCCTAAACTGTTAGCCCTATATAACCACCTCTGAGAACTTCACATTGCCCCCCTCCATGAGTGAGGAAATCACAGTCCTCATACCCAAGCCAGGAAAAGACCCAGGTTATCCTGAATCATACCGACCCATTTCATTACAAGTTGACATTAAAATATTAGCCAAAGTCCTTGCCCTTCACCTCAATCAGGTTATATTAAATCTAATACATGCTGATCAAGCAGGTTTCATGCCGGTCACAACACCTCCTTTAATCTCAGAAAGTTATACATTAACCTGCAAGCTATACACGAAGATGTTGGTTCACGAGTTGTGGTGACTTTAGACACGGCCAAAGCATTTGATTTGGTGGAGTGGCGGTATCTTTAGAAATGTCTGACAGGGTTTGGATTTGGACCCAATTTTATTAAATGGATCCAGTTGGATCTGGCCCCGACAGCTAAAGTGGTGGCTGGCCCTCTCAGACGTTTGGTCTAACCAGAGGCTCGAGGCAGTGCTGCCTATTCCCAATACTATATGCCCTGGCAGCTAAGCCTCTCACCATATCCATTAGGGAAAACACAGATTCATGGTCTTTACTTAGAATCTTTAACAGAAAAAAATAAGTCTGTATGCAGACACGTTGTTGCATTTGGCCGACTCGGACTCCTCTCTCCAAGCGGCACTCCAGACAACAGGATTCGGTTCATGCGCTGGACTCCAAATCAATTAAAAAAAAAAAAAAAAAAAAAAAAATCTTACCCATTGATAGCTTTCCCTCTCCCAGAGTACAGGAACTACTGTTTCAGCGAGTAAACACTTAAATAATTGGGAATATCTGTATCAAGCCACGGCTGATTATATACCCCCTGATTATATACCCCTTAACATAGAACCTCCATTTACCCTAATCAAATCCAAAATTCAAATATGGGCCCTTCTTACACTAGGTGTATGGGGGAGCATTAATGTAATAAAAAAAGGTATTGTTGCCCAAAATACTATGGCATACGCTGGTATACTTGCCCCTGAAATATTTTAAGTCCATAGAAGCTTTGCTCAAACCATTCGTTTGGGGTACCAACAGACAAGCTCGCCTGGAGGATTCTCAAGAATCCCACTCATCTAGGTGGAACAGCCCTTCCCGATTTTAATCTATACTATCTTGCCTCTCAACTATCTCAATTTTATCACAGACAAAACGGATAGAGTGAGATTCAGCACACTCCTGTGTCCAAAGTGGGTGCAACGGACCCACTTAGTGCAATCGCAGTGGGCTCTGGGGGAGATAGTGCTGAAGGAGACCGCAGGTCTCATATCATAGGTGAATATGGGATATCACTTCCGATAAATTAGGGATTCCCAAACACAACTTCACTCCCCTTTGGCACAAGAAGTCTTTCGGAATTCCAGCAGATCTCCAATACAGCAATCTGGAGCACAAGAGGCATATAACTACTTATACCATATACTATCCAATGGTGAACTTAAACATTTGATAACCTCCAAAATACATTCATGCTTCCAAATTTCATGTTTTTTAGATTCCTACAGGTCCAACATGCTGTACATTCTCAGTTCCCTCAAGCCCTTCCACAGCCCACCTCTAATGCCATTATGGCAGTGGTTAAAGGCACAGACCCACAAAAATTGATCTTCGACTTTCACAGCATGCTCATTACCCCTTCATCAACTAATTTAGCATACAATGTTAAATCACGCTGGGATAGGGAGGTGGGAACACTAGAGGACAAAGAATGGAGTGACGCACTCGATTCCTGCAAGGCTGTCTCCCCCCAAACTTTGCTAGACTATCCCAGATATACATTTTACACAGAGCTTTTCTCACTCCTTTAATTGCTCGAATTCGGCAGGGACACCCCACCACATGCTTGATATGTAACCAAGAGGCTGCATGTTCTTTCACTTGATATGGGCATGCCCATTACTCCAGGGTTTCTGGAAACAGATTGTGGATTTCCTGCATGTTACTATGGGCTCCCCCCATATTGAACTCGTATCCCCTCCAGCGTCTCTTCTCCAGAGAGAATAAGTTCAGTGCTCGCAACCTTTCCTCATAACCAATATCCTCCAGACCCATTAGCTTTGTTGCCCTTTGTACTCGCTCCATTTCCAGAACATCCTTCCCGAGGACTGGTGCTCAGAACTGGACAGTATACTCCAGGTGCGGCCGGACCAGAGTCTTGTAGAGCAGGAGAATTATCGTTTCATCTGGCATTAATCCCCTTTTTAATGCCAACATTGTTTGCTTTGTTAGCAGCAGCTTGGCATTGCATGCCATTGCTGAGCCTATCATCTACTAGGACCCCCAGGTCCTTTTCCATCCTAGAATCCCCCAGAGGTTCTCCCCCCAGTTTATAGATTGCATTTATATTTTTGCCACCCAAATGCATCATTTTAAATTTTTCTACATTGAACCTCATTTGCCTTGTAGTTGCCCACCCCATTAATTTGTTCAGATCTTTTTGTAAGGTTTCCACATCCTGCAGAGAAGTTATTGCCCTGCTTAGCTTAGTATAATCCGCAAATAGAGATGGAAATGTTTGTTCCATCCTCCAGGTCGTTTATGAACAAATTAAACAGGATTGGTCCCAGCACAGAACCCTGAGGAACCCCACTACCCACCACTGACCATTCTGAGTACTCCCCATTTATCACCAC
This sequence comes from Lithobates sylvaticus, assembly GCA_028564925.1. NCBI lineage: Eukaryota > Metazoa > Chordata > Amphibia > Anura > Ranidae > Lithobates > Lithobates sylvaticus. The sequence goes on along the minus strand of CM053030.1, from coordinate 517,648,324 downwards.
CCTCTGAACTCGCCCTTGTAGCCAGATCAGTGGGATTCTTGAGAATCCTCCAGCCGAGTTTGTGTCTGTTTTAACCTTATTTTGTACAGTTAACATTTACGGGGGAACCATGTCAAATGCTTTTGCAAAATCCAGATACACCACGTCTACGGGCCTTCCTTTATCTAGATGGCAACTCACCTCCTCATAGAAGGTTAATAGATTGGTTTGGCAAGAACGATTCTTCATGAATCCATGCTGATTACTGCTAATGATACCATTCTCATTACTAAAATACACTACCCTACAAAAAATGAATATATCAACAGAGGGTGCTCGGACAAGTACAGTAAAATGTGGGACAGATGGCTATGAGCCACAGAAACCTACACAGAATCAGCGTCTTAAATAAATGTAAACCAATGGTCCGCCTTAAAGCCAATGCTCATTAACCTATGGGAATTGACATTTCCTTCTTGCTAGATGTTTTCTCTTTCTTTATACTTGTTGACTATAAACCAAGAGATCAGTCCATGTACACAAGATGGCCAAACCTCTCGTGTGCAATTGTTGTATTGCCTTATAGCATGCAAAATTATGTTCAATATGTACATTGTTTAATTAAAAAAAATTTGAAACAAAAAGTAAAAGAAAAAAAGGACAAATTATGATGTTACCTTCAGGATTTTCATTGCTTCAAGCTGGCTCATAGCTGTGTGCACCAATGTGTTCACTGTCATCTCTGTGCGCCGGCGGAAATGCAACTGGCGGGTGGCATAACAGACAGAGCGTGCCCGATTGCTGACTATATGGTAAGCGTTCCAGGTATCGGGATCCATAGAGGACGTGCATTCTGCAAGGGTCTGACCAATGACAAAAGCTGAATCAGGCAATGCCAACAAGCAGATCAGAATACATAGAGAGAAATTACTAAATCCACCAGTCTGGTGGATGATCAATAAATTCTACCCCTTAAACCAAGATGGCGATCAACCTTCACTGGAACCATGAAAGACAGCTCTTAATAGCAGAAGTAAAACCATCTTGAGCTGCCTCTATTACACAGTGACTAACAAACCACAGGCACACCCAACGCCTAGAGTTTACAGGTACATGTGGGCTCAACCCTTCCCACACAATGTGCCTAGAAGTCTTAACACCCTCTAAGAGGACTAATAAGCTCACAAAAAACCATTACACCCAGGACTTCTGATTGCCAGATCACCACTACCCAACCCCCCCCCCTCCTCCTACACACTTCTCATGGCCCACCTGGGCACAGCTACCACCTGGGAACACCACCCCGAACAGGCAGACACTAGCTATACACTTCAAAGAATTAACTAAGCACTGTTTGCGGTCAGAGGTACTAGGGGATTCTGCCACAGATTAAGCTTTACACCACCAGGGATTAAGAACCACCTTCTCTTGGCTCTCCCTACCTTAATGCCAGGGCTGTTTTAATAGCATCATAGGCCCCTGGGCAAAGTAATGCACATGGACCCTTACCAGCCTCTTCTAAATTTATGCACCTACTCAAGAATGAAAGTATAAATAGTTGATAGAAATAAACATACATTAGTACTTTCAGAAGGTTTTATTTTAAACAAGAAAACCTGCCATAAACTAAATACTAAAACAAAGGGCACAGTACAGGGGGTGGCAGAAGGGCAAACTATGGGGGGGGGGGATCAGGAGGGGAAAAGTACAGGTTCTGGGACACTGGCCACCCTGGAACGCTTCATAAAAAGCGTGCCTATCCCAGCAGATTCGGAACAGTTGGCAAGTATGATGTAATGCAAGATTATCATAGGGCCCCCATGCATCTTGGCAGTGCAAAAGAATTGAGCCAGCATTGCTCGATGCTTTGTGTCCTCTTGCTTGGTTCTATGTGGTCCCCTTAACTGTCCCCTCTGCATCAGAATTACACTGCACTCTGGGGTCACTTCCTACCCCAGTCCTCTAGCGCATCATTTAGCTCCCCCCTCTTCTGTCATGGCTGCTCTTGTTATCTCCAGTATTCTTCAGGTGTTTCTCTTCCGCACCTTCTAAAGGTCTCAGTGCCTCAAGTCTGTCCTGTAGCAGTGGTTCTCAACCTCAGTCCTCAACTACCCCCAACGGGGCCATGTTTTTAGGTTTTCCTTTACTTTGCACCGCTGCTTTAAATAAATATCAATGACATGGTATTGATCAGAGCTTTTTTTTAATCTAAGGGAAGTTCCCAAAACATGGCCCGTTGGGGGTGCTTGAGGACTGAGGTTGAGAACTGCTGTAGCACAGAGTTCTCCCATCTGCTGCTGCATTTTACCTAATTTATGAAAACTGCAGAATTTTCTACAGGAACAGATATGAATTTTCTTCCCACACTTCACCACTCTACAGCAGCCTGACTACCATAGTGGAACCCAACTCCAGATCCCAAACTAAAAGTCAACATTTATTGGTGCTAAACCCTGCTCTGTGCACCTCAGTATGGTGTGAATGGTTCCTAAAGTTGAACTTGTACTTCACACAAGTAGTGAAAGGAGAGAGGACAGACCGTTCTGCAAAACTGTGCGCTCATAATGCCCAACGCACTAATTCCTGTAGAGAGATCACCCCACAGATTTTCAATGGGATTCAGGTCTGGGCTCTGGCTGGGCCATTCCAAAACTTTAATCTTCTGGTGAAGCCATTTCTTTGTTGATTTTAATGTATGCTTTGGGTCGTTGTCATGCTGAAAGACGAAGTTCCTCTTCATGTTCAGATTTCTAGCAGAAGCCTGAAGGTTTTGTGCCAATATTGACTGGTATATGGAACGGTTCATAATTCCCTCTACCTAGACTAAAGCCCCTGTTCCAGCTGAAGAAAAACGCCCCCAAAGCATGATGCGGCCACCACCATGCTTGACGGTGGGTATGGTGTTCTTTTGGTGATGTGCAGTGCTTTTGTGCCAAACAGGTTTTGAAATTATGGCCAAAAAAATCAACCTTGGTGTCAGACCAGAACATTTTCCCACATGCTTTTGGGAGACTTCAGATGTGTTTATGCAAAATTTAGCCGGGCTTGGATGTTTTTCTTGGTAAGAAAAGGCTTCCGTCTTGTCACTCTACCCCATAGCCCAGACATATGAAGAATAAGGGAGATTGTTGACACATTTACCGCACAGCCAGTACTTGTCAGATATTCCTGAAGCTCCTTTAATGTTGCTGTAGGCCTCTTGGCAGCCTCCCTGACCAGTTTCCTTCTCGTCTTTTCATCCATTTTGGAGGGACGTCCAGTTCTTGGTAATGTCACTGTTGTGCCATATTTTCTCCACTTGATGACTGTCTTCACTGTGTTCCATGGTATATCTAATGCCTTGGAAATTCTTTTGTACCCTTCTCCTGACTGATACCTTTTAACAATGAGATCCCTCTGATGCTTTGGAAGCTCTCTGTGGACCTTGGCTTTTGCTGTAGGATACTACTAAGAAAATGTCAGGAAAGACCTACTAGAACAGCTGAACTTTATTTGGGGTTAATCAGAGGCACTTTAAATTAAATGTACTGACTCCTATTTAACATGAGTTTGAATGTAATTGCTTAATTCTGAACACAGCTACATCCCCAGATATAGGGCACACTTATGCAACCACATTTTAGTTTTTAATTCCCCCCCCCCCCCAAAAGATTTCAGTATGTATTTCAACCGAGCTGTACATTTTATAGGTCACATTAAAGGTGGAAAAAGTTCTGAAATTATTTTTCTGTCTTTTTTACATCACAGAAACCTGACATTTAAACAGGGGTGTGTAGACTTTTTATATCCATTGTACCAAATTTCATTCAACCAAATGGGGAGTCCAATGTTTCCTTGGCCCCTTCACGACATCAGCTCTTGCCAGCTCCTAACTCCATCCCCATTTGTTAAAGCGGAGCTCCACCCTAAAGTGGAATTTCCGCACATCGGATTCCTCCCCCCTTCCGGTGTCACAATTGGCACCTCTCGGGGGGGGGGGGGGGGGGGGGGCAGGGGACAGGATACTTGTCTTTGACAGATATCCTTTCCCACTTCCGGAAGTACACTGCGGTGTGATCACGCCGTGACATCACCGCGGGACTCCCTCCTCCTCCTTTCTCGGCCGCCGGGCTAATAGGAGAGAGGAGCAGGGCCTAGTGCATGCGCAGTAGGGTTCCCGGCGTGAAGCCGACAGGCTACACTGCCGGGTTACCTTACCCGCAATGGCGGCGGCAGCACCTGACAGCTGATGGAGACATCAGCTGCGGTGCCCACATCGAGGGACAGCAGGAAAGGTAAGTGTCCATTTATTAAAAGCCAGCAGCTGCAGTATGTGTAGCTGCTGGCTTTTTTTTTTTTTTCCCGGAACACCCCTTTAAGCTCACCTTTACATCACCAGCTCTCACTTATCTCCACTCCATAAGATGAACCCCACTGTCCTTTAATATTCATACCATGAACTCGCCCCAGTCCCCCCTTTTTCCAGGCTTCCACTAAAATCCCCAATGTGTCCAATTTCCTCTGCTTTCTTCATATATACAGTATCTCACAAAAGTGAGTACACCCCTCACATTTTTTTGTAAATATTTTATTCTCTATCTTTTCATGTGACAACACTGAAGAAATTACACTTTGCTACAATGTAAAGTAGTGAGTGTACAGCTTGTATAACAGTGAATTTGTGGTCCCCTCAAAATAACTCACAGCCATTAATGTCTAAACCGCTGGCAACAAAAGTGATTACACCCCTAAGTGAAAATGTCCAAATTGGGCCCAATTAACCATTTTCCCTCCCCGGTGTCATGTGACTCAGTGTTGCAAGGTCTTAGGTGTGAATGGGAAGCAGGTGTGTTACAATTGGGGGCATCGCTCACACTCATACTGGTCACTGGAAGTTGAAAATGGCACCTCATGGGGAAGAACTCTGAGAAATTGAACAAAAAGAATTGTTGCTCTACATAAAGATGGCCTAGGCTATAAGACAATTGCCAAGACCCTGAAACTGAGCTGCAGCACGGTGGCCAAGACCATACAGCGGTATAACAGGACAGGTTCCACTCAGAACAGGCCTGGCCATGGTCGACCAAAGAAGTTGAGTGGACGTCATCCAGAGGTTGTCTTTGGGAAATAGACGTATGCCAGCATTGCTGCAAAAGTTGAAGGGGTGGCGGGGAGGGGGGTCAGTCTGTCAGTGCTCAGACCATACGCCGAAAACTGCATCAAATTGGTCTGCATGGCTGTAGTGCCAGAAGGAAGAGGACGCTAAAGAAAGCCTGCCAACAGTTTGCTGAAGACAAGCAGACTAAGGACATGGATTACTGGAACCATGTCCTGTGGTCTGATGAGACCAAGATAAACGTATTTGGTGTCAGATGGTGTCAAGTGTGTGTGGCGGCAACCAGGTGAGGAGTACAAAGACAAGTGTGTCTTGTCTACAGTCAAGCATGGTGGTGGGAGTGTCATGGTCTGGGGCTGGGGCTGCATGAGTGCTGCCGGCACTGGGGAGCTACAGTTCATTGAGGGAACCATGAATGCCAACATGTACTGTGACATACTGAAGCAGAGCATGATCCCCTCCCTTCAGAGACTAGGCTGCAGGGCAGTATTCCAACATAATGACCCCAAACACACCTCCAATCGAAAACTGCCTTGCTAAAGAAGCCGAGGGTAAAGGTGATGGACTGGCCAAGCATGTCTACAGAACTAAAACCTATTGAGCATCTGTGGGGCATCCTCAAACGGAAGGTGGAGGAGTGCAAGGTCTCCAACATCCACCAGCTCTGTGATGTCATGGAGTGGAAGAGGGCTCCAGTGCCAACCTGTGAAGCTCTGGTGAACTTCATGCCCAAGAGGGATAAGACAGTGCTGGAAAATAATGGTGGCCACACAAAATATTGACATTTTGGGCCCAATTTGGACATTTTCACTTAGGGAGGGAATCACTTTTGTTGCCAGCGGTTTAGACATTAATGGCTGTGTGTTGAGTTATTTTGAGGGGACAGCAAATTTACACTGTTATACAAGCTGTACACTCACTACTTTACATTGTAGACAAGTGTCATTTCTTCAGTGTTGTCACATGAAAAGTTAATAGAATATTTATAAAAATGCGAATGTACTTTTGAGAGATACTGTATACCCAATGCATTTAATTGGGAGCCTTTTTGGTCCCTTCGCTACATCAGCTTTTTTGCCAACTTCTGCCCCCCTTCCCCACCCATTAAGCCCACCTTTCAGCAATTAACTTACTCTCCACTTTTTTGAAGAGCCATATAATCACCCCACTTCCCCATTATCTCCGCTTCCAATTGCACCAGTAAGGCTGAGCTTATTCAACTGACTCTGAAAGACTGACTGGTGTGCCAATAAGTAATGTTGCATGTACTAGTCCTGGGCAAAAGTTTTGTACAAGAACCTGAACCCTACATACCCAGAGGGCACCAACACTCACCATGTCCTCAGTACAGGGATAAGTCTTGCGGTCCTCTACTTCTGCCTGACAGTTGAAGAGCGCCACGCCGAGTTTTGCAATCTCTTCCTCCGACATCTCCGTACAGGAAGCTCTCAGCTGACCGACAACCTGTCAATTCACATCTTCATATTAAAACATTTTCTGAAACATCTACTGACACGGGCTCTGTAGACCTATTGATTTGACCATTTAATACATGTAAATCGCCCTGTGATGAGGGAGAGAAATGCTTTCACTGTTGATCAATGACCCAGTACACATCTTAAAGGAGAAGTATGGCAATATTTTATTTTTTCCAGAATCCTACTTGCCTAGGTGGATGCTGCATCTGTCGCGTTGGCTCCAAGACTGAGAACCGAGCGATCAAACACCACTGATCACTCTGTTCTTCGAAAGCTGGTGACAGTCAGCGGCTCTCTGCTCTGTGTCCCGCCCCCTTGCGCTCACTGGAGCACTGGGCTGTGGAGGGGGCGGAAGCTGCTGGCTCAGGCTCTCAGCAGCTCAGAGGCTCAGCCAGGTGCCGGTCCAGGAATGTGGGTGATCCCGACCGTATTGACACAATCTCGCACCAGCATGAACCAGTCCCGATGTCAGTCGACTGTGGGCTTCAGCCCGCTGTCTGCTGCAAATGGGTCAAGCTTTGGCTGTACTTTTCCTCTAAGCAGGAGTCGCAAACAGGGGCAGGAACTGGGAGGGGGGGTCCAAGGAGTAAAGGTGCAGAAATCGAAGGGGGGGGTGTGGGTCCGAGGTGTGAAGGTGTAGGAATTGGGGGGATCTTATTGTGTGCCAAGCCAGGGACTGAGTAGGCCAGTGGGGTGAAGCTTGAAGAGTGTACGAGTGCCAAGCCAGGGACCCAGAAGGGACGCGGGGGTGACGCTAGAGGAAGATACTCAGTGTGAAGATTGGAAGATCTCAGGAGATCCAGTGGCAGTGGATCAGGTCTAGGCGATAGACTGGGAGCTCAGTTGAGTGAAGATCTAAAATGGAGATTGTGGAGGAAGTGAAAGTTCATTACAACCTTTGTTGTAAACTGTTCAAGATTGTTGCCATAGGAGACAGCATTTCTACACATGCAGATGTTGTGTCCGGCTGGGTGCCTTTCCCTGTGGTGTTGTCTACCTATAGAAGTTGGAGTCTGCTAATTAACATTGCAACTACCAAAGGGTGTCCTGGCCCCAACCCTCTCTCCCACAGTTCTATTCAAGAAAAAATAAATCTTTGCATCCAAGAAGTGTCTGGCGCCCATTAATCTACCTTGCATTACACCCACCATGCCTTGTAACCCACTCTACACAGAAGGATGTCAGCTGTCCCCAACTCTGGAGGTCTCCATTAGGCCCGGGACTTGGCTACATAAGGAATATTCTTCCCAGTGATCATACCACTAATGACTTCTGAGCTGCAGATAAAGTAATTAGCATAATTATTAGCAGGGGTTCCCTTAGTACCTCCACCTTTATTTCGGAAGCAAGATTACCCTTCTCTTCCCGTCTTGGAGAAACAGAAGGAAGTGGGAGGAAATCTCTCCAAAGTGAGGAAACTTTGAGCGTTGTCACCATAATAGATAAGAGGGGGAAATCTGTTTAAGTTGACCTACACACATTTAACCACTTCCCAACTGGCGCACACAGATATACGTCGGCAGAATGGCACGTACAGGCAGGAGGGAGTATATACAAGTCCCTCCTTAATGCCTGTCGTGCCATCGGGAGCGCGCCGGGAGCGGCGCACTCCCGCGCCGGTCGGGACCCCCGCGATCGTCTCACGGGAAGGCTTAACGGGGAGATGCGGAAGTACACAGCATCTCCCCGTTCTGCCTAGCAACTAGTGACGCCAATCTCTGCTCCCTGTGATTGGAGCAGAGATCAGCATTCACTAGCTGACAGCCACGCCCCCCCCACAGTAAGAAACACACCCCTAGGCATACTTAACCCCTTCACTGCCAGTGTCATTTATACAGGAATCAATGCATTTAAATAGCATTGATTGCTGTATAAATGACAATGGTCCCAAAAATGTGTCAAAAATGTCCGATGTGTCCGCCATAATGTCGCAGTCAAAAAAAAAAAAGCTGATCGCCGCCATTACTAATAAAAAAAAATTAATAAAAATGCTATAAAACTATCCCCTATCTTGTAAACGCTATAACTTCTGCGCAAACCGATCAATAATCACTTATTGCAATTTTTTTAACCAAAAATATGTAGAAGGATACGTATCGGCCTAAACTGAGGAAAAAAAAAAATGTTTATATATTTTTGGGGGATATTTATTATAGCAAAAAATAAAAAAGAATGCTTTTTTTTTTCAAAATTGTTGCTCTTTTTTGTTTATAGCGCAAAAAATTAAAACCGCAGGGGCGATCAAATACCACCAAAAGAAAGCTTGATTTGTGGGAAAAAAAAGGACGTCAATTTTGTTTGGGAGCCACGTCGCACGACCGCGCAATTGTCAGTTAAAGCGACACAGTGCCGAATCGCAAAAAGGGGCCTGGTCCTTTGGCTGCAAATTGGTCCGGGGCTGAAAATGGTTAAAGGAATGGAAACTTTGTTTCTAGCCCTCACAGTCAAAGCTCCTAATCTAAAGCCACTACATTTTCCCTTTGTTTTTGATGGAGCGTGGAAAGGTTAAAAATTCCATTCAGGGGCTTTTGATCCGTGTCCCATTTGGAGATTTTTCTTCACTTCCTGTCCCAAAACAATCATACAAGAAGTGAAATCTCTCCAAAACGAGAGTGAAACTCCCTCTTACCCCGTTTCTCCGAAAATAAGACCTAGCGTGATTGTCGGTGATGGCTGCAATATAAGCCCTACCCTGTATGCCCGAAAATAAGCCCTAGCCTGAAAACAAGGCCTACAACGACTTTAACTAGGGCTTATATTGCAGCCAACACCGACAATCACGCTAGGTCTTATTTTCAGGGAAACAGGGTAGTTACCACCACTGAATAGGTTCCTCCCACCTCCAGTTCTGGTGGCAACTAAATTGTTAAACTGTCCACCATGACAGAGGGTGAATCTCCCCAGTGGTGGCACAAGACACCAATAAAAGCCTGATTGAGCATCCAACACTTCCACCACACTCCATCCAAAACTTAATTGGATAAGTTTTGAAGACCAAGGGATGAGGAATGATTCCCAAACATCTGATTGCCATCTGGCAGCCAGCATCAGTGGCTCGGTGTGTGGGGTCACCTGGTAGTGACAGCTGTCCAATGGGGACATCTCGAGCTGCTTTGCTTCGGCCAGAAACTTTTCATCGGTGGCGATCATCTCGAAGGGAGCATTGGGCAGGCTCCGAGGATCTGGAGCCAGTTCCTTCTGTGTACCAGAGGACCGACCGGATGTCTTGCGGGTAAACCAGCCGAAAAATGCCCCGGTGTGTTCGGGAAGGGCGAGGAGGGTGAGAAGAAGCAGGAGATGACCAGGGAGATGCATGCTTAGACCTACAGAAAAGGAGCAGGAGAAGTCCAATCATTCCATCATATTGAAATAACAGAAATGGTTATCACACAAGCTCACCGTGCCCTGTACCAGGTTATCAAACCAGAACTGTCCTTCCATGTCCAAATATTAGGAGAACCCGGAGAGCCGCTTTAACCCTTTTGCTGCCAGAGGTTTTTTGCACACATTTAAAAAATAATTTAGGTCTGAAGATTCGTTAAAACCCCCCAAACACTGATATTTTCTGAAAGCAGACACTGTAGAGCAGGGGGTAGGCAAGCCTTCAGAAATTGAGATCCATCTGAACATGAAGGAAATCAAAGATTCCCGGGAGGGTTTAGGCAGCGCCCAGAATGGTCCTGTAACTCCTCTCCACCACCCTCCCCCCCCAAAGCAGTGTCCCCTGCCCCCCTTCACATGACCCTCCCACTGTACTGTCCTCTGCCCCCCCACCCCCTCAGTGTCCTGTACCCCGCCCCCCCATAGCAGTGTCCTCTGCCCTCCTTCACATCCCCCCAACTGTGGTGTCCTCTGCCTTAACCCCAAAGCAGTGTCAGCTGCCCCCCCCCCCCATAGCAGTGTACTTTACCCCCTTCCCCCAAAGCAGTGATCCCTGTGTCTCCCCCCCCCCCTCGTAGTATCCTCTGTCCCCTTCACATCATCCTTGATTACGAGCTACCTGTTTGCTCCCCAAGGTCAACAGCGTTGACAGCTAACTGCCGCCCCCCCCCCCCCCCAGAGAATAAAACATTGGCTCCAAATTTTTAATTTCACATATTTGCCCAGCAATTTTTCAAGCACAAAATGTCAATATTAGTGGACAAACACATATTACCCATTTTATTTGTGGGGGGGGGGTAAAATATAAAAGATGAGGTTGCCCCGAGTAAATAGTTACCAAACATGTCAAGCTTTAAATTGATGAGGAACTTCCGTGCACCATGTTTTCCATAAGTGAAGCTTTAAAAGCCCCCACAGGTCATTCGTTTTGAGCAGTGATTCTCAATCGGGGTGTCGCGGAAAAGAGAAAAGTCCCAGCCATGTATATTCGGATCTGAGAGCAATGCTGTTTTAACTCCTGTATACAGAGGAGGGAGAGAGCACAGCCCACACCTCCGTCCGGCTCTCTCCTCCTACCCGCTGCTGTCTGTCTAAAGTTGGCACCCCAGAAAGCTGTGCTGGCTGTCCACCCGCATCGTACCAATCGATGACAGCTTCCTGTGTTGCCGACTTTAAGACAGACAGCAGCGGGTAGGAGAAGAGAGCTGGAAGGAGGTGTGGGCTGTGCTCTCTCCTCTGCCTACAAGAGTGAGCACAGGACCAGTCCCAGATCCAAATGTACCGAGGTTGAATACTGTCCGCCATTTCTTCCCCACACTGCTCCTGTCCTGGCAGCAGTGGCGGTTGGTGCTCCATTTTTTGGAGAGGGGGCTGCAAAACTGCTGAGACCATAGGTCGGTTGCAACTCCCCCTCCCATTGCTCGATCGTCCGCCCACCACTTACCCCATCTAGGTCATGGGCAGCACTTCCTCCGTCAACCTCGGCTTCATGGCGGCTTACCCTGGGTCTTCTCCTCCTTGGCCAATACGATCGCATCTCGGCCTCGGCTTTCAGGAGCCGCTTCCGGATTGGCCGGGTGGAGACTCAAGACGACAATAGTTAATATTAATTCACTATTGTCACACAACTGGGTGGGCTCAGAGTGCAGTGCTCCACGCCCACCCTTTCTTAAAGCCAATTAGAGCCTCACGTGCCTCAAAAGAAAACACCCCATTGAAATCCATGCGTCTGGTGCCCTGCATGTAGATTAGGGACCGGGCACGGATGGGGGGGTGGCACCTCTGTGCCCCGTATGGAGGGGCCGTCTGGCAGCAGAAATAGTTTTTCTTCAAAGTGGGGGGGGGGGCTCAAAAAATAATAATTGAGGGGAGGGAGTGGCAAGTGCCAGTGCTGGTTGGGTCAGGTTACATATTTTTTCTTATCCACCTTCACAGGTGACCACGATTTAACCACTTGCCTACCAGGGCAAAAAAAAAAATCTGCATTTTTCTGCTAGAAAATTACTTTGAACCCCAAACACGATATACTTTCTGAAAGCAAAGGCGCTGGGAAATAAAACGGTGGCTGCTGTCATTTTTAATGCCCATATTTGCACAGCCAATTTATCAAATGAAAAATTCAGGAAAACCAAAAAAAAAAAACACTTAATTGTATTTTAGTGCACAGACACCATAATTAGAATAGATATCACCACGCTCCATTATTTGTGAATGGATAATGCAGCTGTGCAGCCATATCAATTAAAAGAAAAATACATAAAAAAAAAAAAAATTATATATATATATATAATATATATATATATATATATATATATAATATATATATATATATATATATATATATATATATATATATATATATATATATATAAAAAGAATAAAATAATAATAATAATAATAATAATAATAATAATAATTCGGAAACACACAAGGGGTGGGAGTGGAGAACAAATGCCATTATTCAAGGTAACTTGAAGATACTCCATTCACAGATCCCTGTGAATGGATAATGCAGCCATATAACAATAAAATATATAATCTAATAAAATATAATATCAAAAACAGAACACATTATAAAATATAATATATAAAAGAATATAGAGCACACACCATAATGGGGGGGGGGGGACACACACCATAGTTCAAGGTTAAAGTGTATAGGGAGGGGGGCTGGGAAATGTGGCTCTCGTATGGGTGCAACATGAAAGCATGCAAAAAAGACATGGCCTTTAAATCTGCATTGGTGCATTTATTTATTTTTTTTACATTTCTGCATTGGATCCAAAAGCATTGCAACTGATGGGGTGAAAAAGGCCTTTACAGATTATTGTTCCAGACCGACCATTATAGTGGGAGAAAGTTCTCAATAGATATCACCATGCTCCATTGAGAGCAATGGGTCTGCAGTGAAAGATGGGATTTGCAGCCATATCAATTAAAAGAAAAATACATAAAAAGAAAAAAATGCAATAGAAAGAACTAAAATGTAATAGAAAGAAAAAATGTATAAAAAAAAAATTATTATAATATATATATATATATATAAAAAAAAAATAAGGGAAAAGATAAAAAAAAAAAAAAGGATAAAAAATAATAATAATAATAATAATAATAATAATAATAATTCGGAAACACACAAGGGGTGGGAGTTGAGAACAGACGCCATTATTCAAGGTAACTTGAAGATACTCCATAAACAGCTCCCTGTGAATGGATAATGCAGCCATATAAAAATAAAATATATAATCTAAAAATATAATATCAAAAATAGAACACATTATAAAATATAATATATAAAAGAACATGGGGCACACACCATAATGGGGGGGGGGGGAGACACCATAGTTCAAGGTTAAAGTGTATAGGGAGGGGGCTGGGAAATGTGGCTCTCGTATGGGTGCAACATGAAAGCGTGCAAAAAAGACATGGCCTTTAAATCTGCATTAGTGCATTTATTTATTTTTCTGCATTGGATCCAAAAGCATTGCAACTGAGGAGGTGAAAAAGGCCTTTGCAGACTATTGTTCCAGACCGATTATGGGGGGGGGGGGGGGGGGGGGGGGGGGGGGGGGGGGGGGGGGGGAGTTATCCATAGATATCATCATGCTCCATTGAGAGCGATGGGTCTGCAGTGAAAGATGGGATTTGTAGCCTCTCCATGCAGAGATCTTTGTGAATGGATAATGCAGCTGTGCAGCCATATCAATTAAAAGAAAAATACATAAAATATAAAAAAAAAGTTAAAAAAAATACCAATTTTTTTTAGAAAAAAATAAAAACGTATATATGTATACAATATAATAAAATGGGGAACACACACCAGGGGTAGGGGGGTTGGAAACATGATTTAAGGTAAAAGGGGATTGGGAGGGGGGATAGAACATGTGGCTCTAATATGGGTGCAACAAGAAAAAAAAAAAAAATGCTGAATTTTCTCCGTCATATCTTATGTGGACCTAATTCACTTTGTTTATAAAAACTAATAAAAAGATATTTGCAAAAAAAATAAATCTGCACATGTGGTGCATTTATTAAATTAGATAAATAGACATCACCAAGCGCCACAAAGAGCGATGGGTCTGCGGCGGAAGGCGGGACTTGTAGCCTCTCCATTCACAGATCTCAGTGAATGGATAAGTGCAGCCACATCAAAAAAAAAAATCATAAAATCGAATTAAAATATATAAAATAAAATATACAAAAAATAAAATGAAATATAAAATAACGTATAAAAAAATTAAAAGTATAAAATTTTTTTTTTAAAAAAGTATAATTTTTTTTTTTTAATAAAGTATAAAAAAAAATGTTAAATATAAAAATAAAATATATAAATATGCATGTATCCTGTAGATCATCCCTACAATGCACAGCCATGAAACCCTTCCACTAACACCCATTCAGATGATCCGTGATTAGTGGCGTTCTGTGTGCGCTCACCTGTTCTCCCTCCTACCTACACTCACACCCCCGCCCACTCCCCCCACTATATAATATCGTATAGGTGACGTCACCCCCACAAGGACCAGTGGCATCCGGGTCGCTGTCAGTGTGGCCCCGCCCTGATCTGTTACTACACGGGTGACCTGGCCCCGCCCCTAGCCGCCTTCTCTTCGATACGTGTCCTTCAGCCCCGCCCCCTAGCCGGTCTTCTCCGTGTGGTTTTGGCCCCGCCCTCGTTTCCCACTTCCTTCTGCACGTGACCGCCGGTCCCGCCTTCTCCCCCTTCTGGTCCCTTGGAGATGGCGGAGATGTCGGCGGAGGAGATCCGTGTGGGATGTATCGGGGCCGGGAAGATGGCGCGGGGGGTGCTGGGAGGACTGCTGAACACCGGTACTTACCCGCATAGCGTTCACGCCGTCAAGGTGTAGTACTGGACTCGTACACTAGGTGGCGGTGCTCAGTCACTGATTGTGCTAAAGTGTACCTGTCTTCACTTCAGCTAACTCTATGCTGGGGTTCTTCAAGTCTGGGCAAATGTTGTCTGTGTGAGATGTATGGTGAGGACTGAGGAGCAACACTCAGGATGACCCTCAAGTTAGATCTGGTGAGGGGGAACCCTGGGGGGGGTGACCCTCGAGTTATATCTGGTGGGGAGGAACCCTGAGGATGACTCCCGAGTTATATCTGGTGGGGAGGAACCCTGAGGATGACTCCCGAGTTATATCTGGTGGGGAGGAACCCTGAGGATGACTCCCAAGCTAGATCTGGTGGGGAGGAACCCTGAGGATGACTCCCAAGCTAGATCTGGTGGGGAGGAACCCTGAGGATGACTCCCAAGCTAGATCTGGTGGGGAGGAACCCTGAGGATGACTCCCAAGCTAAATCTGGTGGGGAGGAACCCTCAGGATGACCCTCAAGCTAGATCAGGTGAGTAGGAACCCCCAGGGGCTACCCTTGGTCTAGATCTTGTGAGGAGGAACCCTCAGGGTGACCCCAAGGTAGATCTGGTTAGGAGGAAACTAGATTTGGTGGAGAGAAACCCCCCAGGATGACCCTCAAGCTAGATCAGGTGAGGAGGAACCCTCAGGATGACCCTCAAGCTAGATCTGGCGAGGAGGAACCCTCAGGATGACCCTCGAGCTAGATCAGGTGAGAAGGAATCCTCAGGATGACCCTCAAGCTAAATCTGGTGGGGGAGGAACCCTGGGGGTTGACCCTCAAGTTAGATTTGGTGGAGAGGAACCCTCAGGATGACTCCCAAGCTATATCTGGTGGGGAGGAACCCTCAGGATGATCCTCAAGCTAGATCTGGTGAGGAAGAACCCTCGGGGCGACCCTCAGTCTAGATCTGGTGAAGAGGAACCCTCAGGGTTACCCCAAGCTAGATGAGGTGAGGAAGAACCCTCAGGGTGACCCTCAAGTTAGATCTGGTGAGGGGGAACCCTCAGGGTGACCCCCAAGTTAGATCTGGTGAGGAGGAACCCTCAGGGTGACCCCCAAGTTAGATCTGGTGAGGGGGAACCCTCAGGATGACCCTCAAGCTAGATCTGGTGAGGAAGAACCCTCGGGGGGCAACCCCCAAGTTAGATCTGGTGAGGGGGAACCCTCAGGGTGACCCCCCAAGCTAGATCTGGTGGGGAGGAACCCTCAGAATGACCCTTGAGCTAGATCTGGTGAGGAAGAACCCTCAAGGGCGACCCTCGCGCTAGATCTGGTGAGGAGGAAACCTCAGGATGACCTTCAAGCTAGTTCAGGTGAGGAGGAACCCTGGGGGGGTGACCCTCAAGCTAGATCTGGTGGGGAGGAACCCTGGGGGGGGTGACCCTCGAGTTATATCTGGTGGGGGGGTGACCCTCGAGTTATATCTGGTGAGGGGGTGACCCTCGAGCTAGATCTGGTGGGGAGGAACCCTGAGGATGACTCCCAAGCTAGATCTGGTGGGGAGGAACCCTGAGGATGACTCCCAAGCTAGATCTGGTGGGGAGGAACCCTGAGGATGACTCCCAAGCTAGATCTGGTGGGGAGGAACCCTGAGGATGACTCCCAAGCTAGATCTGGTGGGGAGGAACCCTGAGGATGACTCCCAAGCTAGTTCAGGTGAGGAGGAACCCTCAGGATGACCCTCAAGTTAGATCTGGTGAGGAGGAACCCTCAGGGTGACCCCCAAGTTAGATCTTGTGAGGGGGAACCCTCAGGGTGACCCCCAAGCTAGATCAGGTGAGGAGGAACCCTGGGGGGGTGACCCTCAAGCTAGATCTGGTGGGGAGGAACCCTGGGGGGGGTGACCCTCGAGTTATATCTGGTGGGGGGGTGACCCTCGAGTTATATCTGGTGAGGGGGTGACCCTCGAGCTAGATCTGGTGGGGAGGAACCCTGAGGATGACTCCCAAGCTAGATCTGGTGGGGAGGAACCCTGAGGATGACTCCCAAGCTAGATCTGGTGGGGAGGAACCCTGAGGATGACTCCCAAGCTAGATCTGGTGGGGAGGAACCCTCAGGATGACCCTCAAGCTAGATCAGGTGAGTAGGAACCCCCAGGGGCTACCCTTGGTCTAGATCTTGTGAGGAGGAACCCTCAGGGTGACCCCAAGGTAGATCTGGTTAGGAGGAAACTAGATTTGGTGGAGAGAAACCCCCCAGGATGACCCTCAAGCTAGATCAGGTGAGGAGGAACCCTCAGGATGACCCTCAAGCTAGATCTGGCGAGGAGGAACCCTCAGGATGACCCTCGAGCTAGATCAGGTGAGAAGGAATCCTCAGGATGACCCTCAAGCTAAATCTGGTGGGGGAGGAACCCTGGGGGTTGACCCTCAAGTTAGATTTGGTGGAGAGGAACCCTCAGGATGACTCCCAAGCTATATCTGGTGGGGAGGAACCCTCAGGATGATCCTCAAGCTAGATCTGGTGAGGAAGAACCGTCGGGGGCGACCCTCAGTCTAGATCTGGTGAAGAGGAACCCTCAGGGTTACCCCAAGCTAGATGAGGTGAGGAGAAACCCTCACGATGACGCTTGAGCTAGATCAGGTGAGGAGGAACTCTCAGGATGACCCTCAAGCTAGATCAGGTGAGGAAGAACCCTCAGGGTGACCCTCAAGTTAGATCTGGTGAGGGGGAACCCTCAGGGTGACCCCCAAGTTAGATCTGGTGAGGAGGAACCCTCAGGGTGACCCCCAAGTTAGATCTGGTGAGGGGGAACCCTCAGGATGACCCTCAAGCTAGATCTGGTGAGGAAGAACCCTCGGGGGGCAACCCCCAAGTTAGATCTGGTGAGGGGGAACCCTCAGGGTGACCCCCAAGCTAGATCTGGTGGGGAGGAACCCTCAGAATGACCCTTGAGCTAGATCTGGTGAGGAAGAACCCTCAAGGGCGACCCTCGCGCTAGATCTGGTGAGGAGGAAACCTCAGGATGACCTTCAAGCTAGTTCAGGTGAGGAGGAACCCTCAGGATGACCCTCAAGTTAGATCTGGTGAGGAGGAACCCTCAGGGTGACCCCCAAGTTAGATCTTGTGAGGGGGAACCCTCAGGGTGACCCCCAAGCTAGATCAGGTGAGGAGGAACCCTGGGGGGGTGACCCTCAAGCTAGATCTGGTGGGGAGGAACCCTCAGGATGACCCTCAAGCTCAATCTGTTGGTGATGACCCTATAGCTAGATCTGGGGGGGAGGAGCCCTCAGGATGACCCTCAAGCTATATCTGGTGGGGAGGAACCCTTGGAAATTACCCTTACAATGGGAAGGAATCATCAGAAAGACCCTCATAATGTGTTTGGTGGGGAGGAACCCCTTGTGACTACCCTCATTCTGGGTCTGGTGGGAAGGAGCCCTCAGAACAACCTTCATGCTAGGTCTGGTGGGGAAGAGCTCTCAGGTCAACCCTGATGTTGGATCTGGTGAGGAGGAGACCTTAGCATGACTCCCACACAGGGTCTGCTGGGAAGGAGCCTTTCGAACAACCTTCACACTAGGTCATGCTAGGGAGGAGCCCTCAGGGTGACCCTCAAGCTAGATCTGGTGAGGAGGACCCTCGGGTGACCCTTACAATGGAAAGGAGTCCTCAGAAAGACCCTCATGTTGGGTCTGGTGGGGAGGATTCCTTTATAATTACCGTCACTCTGAATCAGGACAATCCTTATGTTGGGTCTGGTAGGAAGGAGCCTTCAGTTTGCCCTCATGCTGGGTCTGGTGAGGAGAAGCCTTCAGGTTGACCCTCATGCTGGATCTTCCAGTGAGTAACCCTCGGGTGACTCTTATGAAGAGGAGTCCTCGGAAGACCCTCATGTTAGGACTGGTGGGGAAGATCCCCTCATAGTTACCCTCGTATTGGGTCAGGACAACCCTCATGTTGGGTCTGGTGGGAAAGGGCTCTCAGAACAACCTTCATGCTAGGTCTGGTGAAGAAGTGTCTTTAGCTTCACCTTATCCTAGGTCTGGTGGGGAGGAGCCTTCAGGATGACCCTCATGCTGGATCTTTCAGGGATTGACCCTTGGGGTGATCCTTACGATGGGAAAGAGTCCTCAAAAAGATCCTCACATTGGGACTAGTGGGGAGCATCCCCTTGTGACTACCCTCATTCTGGATCTGGTGGGAAGGAGCCCTTAAATCAACCTTCATGCTAGGTCTGGTGGGGAAGAGCTCTCAGGACAACCCACACGCTGGATCTAGTGAGAAGGAGCCCTTGGCATGACTCCCACACTGGATCTGCTGGGGAGGAGTCCTCAGGACAACCCTGACATTGGATCTGGTGGGAAGCAACCCTCAGGAATACTCTTGCGGTGTATCTGTTGGGGAGGAACCCTCAGGTTGACCCTTACAATGGGAAGAAGACCTCAGGATCCCCCTCATGATTACCCTCAGGCTGGGTCAGGGCGACCCTCATGTTGGGTGTGGTGAGAAGGAGCTCCAAGAACAACCTTCATGCTAGGTCTGGTGGGGAGAAATCTTCAGGTTGACAATGTGCTAGGTCTGGTGGGAAGAAGTCTTCTGGTTGACCATATGCTAGGTCTGGTGGGGAGAAGTCTTCTGGTTGACTATATGCTAGGTCTGGTGGAGAGAAAGCTTCAGGCTGACGTTATGATTAGTCTGGGGGGGAAGAGTCTTCTGGTTGACCCTAAAGCTGGATCTTTGTGTGACGGAGCTCTCAGAATGATCCTAACGCTGGATCTGGTGGGGAGAATCCCTTGGAATGACTCTCACACTGGGTCTGTTGGGAGGGGCCTTCAGGAAAACCCTAAGGCTACTTTCACACTGGGGCGTTGGGGGCGCTGGCGGTAAAGCAGGGCTATATTTACCGTCGTTTTAGCGGCGCATTTCGGCCGCTAGCGGGGTGGTTTTACCCCCCGCGAGCGGCCGAAAAAGGGTTAATACCGCCCGCAAACCGCCGCTGCAGCGGGTTCGGAAGGGCTGCCCCATTGTTTTCAATGGAACGGGCGCTATAGGAGCGGTAAATATACCGCTCCTACAGCGAGCCAAAGATGCGGCTTGCAGGACATTTTCCAGCATCCTGCAAGCGCACCGCTTCAGTGTGAAAGCCTCGGGCTTTCACACTGAAGACACAGCAACAGCTGTTTCGGGTCGGTTTGCAGGCGCTATTTTTAGCGCAATAGCGCCTGCAAACCGCCCCAGTGTGAAAGGGGCCTAATGCTGCATCTGGTAGGGAGGAACTCCCAGGGTGACACAGTCGGAAGGAGTTCTTCTGAAGACCCTCACGCTGGGTCTGGTAGGAAGTATCCCCTTAAGATTACCCTCACGCTAAGTCAGGACAATCCTCACATTGGGTGTGGTGGGAAGGAGCTCTAAGAACAACCTTCACACTGGGTTTGGTAGGGAGGGGTCCCAAGGTTGACTAGGTCTAGTTGTAAGGAGCCATCAGAACGATCCTTGCACTAGGTCTTGTGGAGAGGAGACTTCAGGATGGCATTTACGCTAGGTCTAGTTGGAAAGAGCCCTCAGAACGATCCTTGTGCTAGGTCTGGTGGAGAGGAGACTTCAGGATGGCACTTGTGCTGAGTCTGGTGGGGAGGGGCCCTTGGCCACCCTCATGCTGGGTCTAATGGGCAGGAGTCTTCAGGATGACCCTGGGGAGGAGCCCTTAACATGACCCTCGTGCTGGTGCGGAGAAGTTGTAAGGTTGACCCTCATGTTAGGTCTGGGGGGGGGGGGGGGGGGGGGTCCCCAATGCAACCTTCACCCTGGGCCAAGTGGGAAGAAATATTTCCTTAACAAAAAAAAATCACCCAGTCCCTCTTCCTACCTCCTAACACCAGGAGCCCAACACCAGGATGTAGACTACTTGGGGAAACACCATGATGGGGGGGGGGGGGGGGGGGGTAGGATTACTGAACTTTATCTCACTTTTGGTTGGCTTACTGAACCTGCCTGGCTGGGTGTGCTAAGACTTGTAGCCCTACAACAGCTGGAAACAATCCAGGTAGGCAGTCTGCCCCCACTGACACCCATTGTCCCTTTTCCTGACATTCACCCTCACTGCTTCTTTTATAGGTAAGGTGCCGGCAAAGAATATCACCGTGAGCGCGCCGACTGATACCAACCTGCAGTATTTCCGGGTGAGTTGGAAAACATTAGGCGGCCAAAAGTAGATTCTGGGTGGGAAACTTTTCTCTGGTACACTTTTGTGACCGTGTAGCTTAAACACAGGAGATGTTAAAAGACAGCACCTAGAGGGGCCACGTGCTTGCCGACATGCCTTGTACCCCTCCCTGGGAGCCCTGAAATTCCGGGGTGCCCACATTTCTAGCAGCCCCTGTAGTTCAGCTTTGGGCAAAGCATTGCAGCCACCTTCAGCGGCCCAAGGGTGCAACGCACAGGCTCCCGCAGAGTCTTCCTCCAGCCCCAGGTTGGTACAGCTTTGGGTTTTGGAGCTGAAGGAAGTGATCAGTGGAGTACGAATGTGGTGATCTCATTACAATTGCACTCCATTGAAAAAATAGAAAAAAAACCTCGGTCAATTGCAAGCTGAGCCACACCTTAAAAAAATAAATACAGGATGCTGCAGGGAGAAGAACCCCTGCGATTCAGGTAAGTGGGGGGCAGTTTGATGGTGGGGAGATCAGGGAATGTTACCGTGTTTCATGTTACACCCTAAATGTGTGTAACATAAAACGTAGTCAGTAAGGTGAAATTAGCCTTAGGCTATGTTTCCACTGTTGCGTCCCCAAAGTCGCGCATTTTTGCAGCGATTTTACCACAATTTTTTGCCGCAACTTGACCTATTCTTGAGGTCTATGGACCGCAAGTCACATCAAAGTGGGACCAAAGTAGTGTAGGTGCTACTTTGAAGTCGCTGCGTCTTGAAGTCGCACATATATGAACGGTGCTCATTGAAAATCATGGGGTACGACTTGTCATGCAAACTTTTCAGTCCCAAATTGCATGAAAAGTCGCACTAGTGGAAACATAGCCATAATCTAAAGCTATCCCCTGCAGTACCTCGTTTATACCACTAGATGTCTTCCAGATTAAATAACGGTGGTGTCATTCAGCCTATTACCTGTAAGCCCAGGTTGTCACGGCCACGCCCCCTCCGGGATGTGTGTCATCCAACTACCCTGAGCTCACAGAAAAAATGTCTGCCAGGAGCAGCAGCAATAAAAATTATTTTAGCATAACTACTTAAAATGCGCACTCACCGCAAATACCCATACACGTCACGTGACGTCACGTGATCAGACCGGCAGTTATGAATCAGTCATTGGGTGTTTGTTAGGACTGGGCAATTTGCAGCTGCGTGGCGTGCATTGTGTGTGAACGCACAACGGGGGATGTATGTGCTGGTCCAGTCCTTGGGGAGCCTGACATTTGCCCTCTCTCGTTCTCAGGATCGCGGCTGCAGCACCACTCATACCAACTCCGATGTGGTGTCCAAGTCTCGTGTGATCTTTCTGGCCACCAAGCCGCACATTATTCCCACCGTCCTGCAGGAGGTGTCGTCTGCGTTCACACCGGATCATGTGATCGTTTCCATGGCCGCCGGGGTGTCGCTGCAGACCCTGGAGAAGGTGAGATAGTAAATGGTGTTCAAGGGGTTTGTATAGCTGTTTTGGGTGGAGTTTTTTTTTTTTTTTGTTTGTTTAGCAGAAAAAAAAAAAAAAAAAAAGACTGAAAATTGTATTCTTTTATAATTGGTTTCTTTTTATAATTTTAATTACATTTTTAATTTTGCAAATAAGGAATTTTTCTTCATAAATCGGCTCCCTCGGCGTGGATCGGGTGAGATGTTGGGGCCTCGTTCTAAGGGTCTCCACGGTTTAGGAGATATTTAGAAAAAAAGAGGCATCGCTGTGTAGGGCGCATGCGCCGTAGACAGCGGCGTGCAGGCGCACTGCGCATGCCGAGATCACGGCAATATGCCGCTCTCGTGCGCGGGAGTGACGTCATCGCCGCTCCAGCGAATGACAGCGCTGGTGCGGCGAGACCCGAAAGTCACTCCGGAATTGATGGCGGAGGTCGTGGACGAGGGCCGCTTCGGGGGCTTCATGCTCAGGTAAGTTATTCATAATGAGCTAGTATGCTATGCATACTAGCTCATTATGCCTTTGCCTTGCAGGTTCCGTTTTTTTTTTTTTTTTTAAAGAGGCTTTACTTCCTCTTTAAACCTGCACTCAACTTCTTTGGTTACCATATACGCTTGCGCTGACGTCATCGGCGCATGCGTACTAAAGAAAGGGCGCGATCGTGCCGTTTCTAAAGGACCCGTGTTGTTACTGGCGGCTCCCACATGCATGTGACATCACGCGGCTCCAGACAGTCACAGAGCCGGAGTCTGCGGCCCCGGAAAGGAAGAGGGGTGAAAATGGATGCGGCCACCAGAGGGGACATCGCAGGCTTCGTTTGCAGGCAAGTGTGATGCCTACTAGTCCCATTATGCGTTTACTTTGCAAGGGAAATAAGAGGAAGTAAAACCCATCAGGGTTTACTTCCTCTTTAAACCGAATTCTGGGTCTGCCGACATTATTACATTGCGTTTCTGTCTTGGAAGTGGTGAACGGGAATATTACACAGTGGAAAGTGGAGTAAGGTGATTGTAGATGTGAATGATTGTGTTTTTTCTTCCCTGCAGCTCTCTCCCCCCGGGACCAAGTTCCTCCGTATGAGTCCTAACCTGCCGTGTTTGGTCCAGGAGGGGGCCGTGGTCTTCGCCCGCGGTTCCTGTGCGGGGCAGGGGGAGGCGGACATGCTGAAGAACCTTCTGTCTGACTGTGGGCTGTGTGAGGAGACTCCGGAGACCTACATCGATATCCACACCGGGCTCAGCGGCAGCGGGGTGGCCTATGTGAGTACACAGAAGGTTGTGTGAGATGGGCCGGCTTTTATACAGGGCCTCTTTTATCTCCTTTTAGGACCCGGGGGCTGTTTGCCATCATGTGCTATTGTAACACAAAGTACTCTCGTGCTACAATAAAGCTAGTAATAACGCCACAAGTGTGCCCCAAACTTTATAGACAGGTGTGCCCCAAACTTTATAGACAGGTGTGCCCCAAACTTTATAGACAGGTGTGCCCCAAACTTTATAGACAGGTGTGCCCCAAACTTTATAGACAGGTGTGCCCCAAACTTTATAGACAGGTGTGCCCCAAACTTTATAGACAGGTGTGCCCCAAACTTTATAGACAGGTGTGCCCCAAACTTTATAGACAGGTGTGCCCCAAACTTTATAGACAGGTGTGCCCCAAACTTTATAGACAGGTGTGCCCCAAACTTTATAGACAGGTGTGCCCCAAACTTTATAGACAGGTGTGCCCCAAACTTTATAGACAGGTGTGCCCCAAACTTTATAGACAGGTGTGCCCCAAACTTTATAGACAGGTGTGCCCCAAACTTTATAGACAGGTGTGCCCCAAACTTTATAGACAGGTGTGCCCCAAACTTTATAGACAGGTGTGCCCCAAACTTTATAGACAGGTGTGCCCCAAACTTTATAGACAGGTGTGCCCCAGACTTTATAGACAGGTGTGCCCCAGACTTAATAGACAGGTGTGCCCCAGACTTAATAGACAGGTGTGCCCCAAACTTTATAGACAGGTGTGCCCCAAACTTTATAGACAGGTGGGCCCCAAACTTTATAGACAGGTGGGCCCCAAACTTTGTAGACAGGTGGGCCCCAAACTTAATAGACAGGTGTGCCCCAAACTTTATAGACAGGTGTGCCCCAAACTTTATAGACAGGTGGGCCCCAAACTTTATAGACAGGTGGGCCCCAAACTTTGTAGACAGGTGGGCCCCAAACTTTGTAGACAGGTGGGCCCCAAACTTTGTAGACAGGTGGGCCCCAAACTTTGTAGACAGGTGGGCCCCAAACTTTGTAGACAGGTGGGCACGCCGGGAGCCCTGAAAAGACATGGCACTCAATGATGCAATTCCCAAATTCAGCAGAGAAATTGGGTAAGTGGGCATCACACTGAGAGGAGCAGTAGTTATCTGTGAGTGGGGGGGGGGCAGGGACTTCTCAGATTTGCATATCTCCCAATTTTTTGAGATGGGAATGAGGGACACCTATCAGCAAAAGTATGCAGGCATAGGACACACCCCTGGCCACGCCCCCTTAAAGGAGAATTGTAAAAAAAAAACAAGATTGGCTAAACCCACGAGTGCTTTTTTTTTTACCACTACTATTCCTTTATATTGGCTTTTGGAATTTACAAATGCAGCAATTTAGAAATCGGAGGAAAGGTTTAGCTCTGGAAAACACTTTTTGAACTATATAGATCAGACCAAAATGAGGGACAGAGGGACATTGCTTCAAATTAGGGACAGTCCCCCGAAATCGGGGACAGTTGGGAGCTATGGATTTGCATAGCAGAATGTTCCAGGTTTTGGGAGGATTGACATCGATCTCACCTGTAGCTGGCAGTTGCTCTTACCCCAAAATAAAGAATTTGCTGCATTAATAATAATAATGGTTCTAACCCCCCCCGTATTTTGGCCTTCTCATGGTTCTCGTTTTCTGTGCCCAGGTTTACCTGTTTGCGGAAGCTCTGGCGGATGGCGCTGTGAAGATGGGGATGCCCAGTGCCTTGTCCAGCCGCATTGCAGCCCAGACCCTGCTGGTGAGTATATATTCATAGGAGAGTGTATAAGACAGCAGTGTGATCTGGGGGGGGGACCTGGAGCATTGTGTGTGTGTATAAGGCAGCAGTGTGATCCGAGGGAAGGGGGAGGGGGCAGAGAGCCAGAGCATTTTGTGTGTATAAGGCAGCAGTGTGATCTGAGGGGGGTGGGGGCAGAGCGCCGAAGCATTGTGTGTGTATAAGGCAGCAGTGTGATCCGAGGGAAGGGGGCAGAGAGCCGGAGCATTGTGTGTATAAGGCAGCAGTGTGATCCGAGGGAAGGGGGCAGAGAGCCGGAGCATTGTGTGTATAAGGCAGCAGTGTGATCCGAGGGAAGGGGGCAGAGAGCCGGAGCATTGTGTGTATAAGGCAGCAGTGTGATCCGAGGGAAGGGGGCAGAGAGCCGGAGCATTGTGTGTGTATAAGGCAGCAGTGTGATCCGAGGGAAAGGGGCAGAGAGCCGGAGCATTGTGTGTATAAGGCAGCAGTGTGATCCGAGGGAAGGGGGCAGAGAGCCGGGGCATTGTGTGTATAAGGCAGCAGTGTGATCCGAGGGAAGGGGGAGGGGGCAGAGAGCAGGAGCATTGTGTGTATAAGGCAGCAGTGTGATCCGAGGGAAGGGGGCCGAGAGAGAGAGCCGGGGCATTGTGTGTATAAGGCAGCAGTGTGATCCGAATGAAGGGGGAGAGGGGGAGGGGGCAGGGAGGGGGAGGGGGCAGGAGCAGAGAGCCGGAGCATTGTGTGTGTATAAGGCATTGGTGGTCCAAGGGGGGTGGGGGGGGTGGGGGCAGAGCGCCGAAGCATTGTGTGTGTATAAGGCAGCAGTGTGATCCGAAGGAAGGGGGAAGAGAGCCGGAACATTGTGTGTATAAGGCAGCAGTGTGATCCGAGGGAAGGGGGAGGGGGCAGAGAGCAGGAGCATTGTGTGTGTATAAGGCAGCAGGGTGGTCCAAGGGTGAGGGCAGAGAGCCGGAGCATTGTGTACAAGGCATGTAAAATTCATGTTGGTGGTCCTTGGGATTCAGAATTTTGAGTTTAGTGGTCCGTGGGGTCGGAAAGGTTGGCCACCACTGCTGTAGATAACTCACTATGCCTCTCTCTTATTTCAGGGGGCAGCAAAGATGATTCTACAAAGTGGAGAGCACCCCGCAAAGCTGCGCTCTGATGTCTGCACTCCCGGAGGCACCACCATACACGGACTCCATGAACTGGAGAAGGGGGCCCTGAGGGCCACAGTAATGAATGCTGTGGAAGCTGCAACAAATCGAGCCAGAGAACTGGACAAGCGCTAACAGCTCTACGCATTTACATTCATTGAGAGTATTCATCGAGAGAGATCATTCCAATTCATCATCGGCTTCCCCACTGTGAACAGACAATGGATGGGTTGTAATGTATTACACTAACTGCAGAGCAAGAACAGCAATGTGTACCTCGGGGGAGGAGCTGCCACGCTCATATCGGAGCTAGGAAATCCCAGGAGGACGAAATTAGAACTTTTCTGATTCTAAAAACAGAAATATACATTGCAGCACCTCGCTGTCCCCCTCTGTGGTTCTACTCTAATCGATGGGAGTTCTATCAGTGGGACACAAATAGCAATGACTAAATTGCAAGCAAGTTTACCTAAAGGGTTACCCTGCTCTTAAAGGCGTAGTAACAAATGAAAAATCCAGACGGTTTTCCCCAACATTCCCCAGTGCATACTGTGTCTTTGTATCAGCGGTTCTGTTCTAGAAAAATGTTGCAAAATAAAATCTGTATATTGAAATGTGTCATAGTTATTCTTATTGGGGGATATTTATTGCTTCTGTGAATGGAGGAGGGGTAGGGAAAGGGCGGGCATTGTCAGCACTCTATATGAGTGCATAGCACAGGTCCAGTGGCTGTATTAACCCCCACAGCACCAGGGAATGAGAAGGGGGGGAGGGAAATTCAACTTTGACAGACGGCATCAGTACAAGGGACACCTCTGTTAAATGTAAGTACTGTCCCTTGTGCTGATTTTATTTTAATTTTATTTTTTAGAAAATGTTTTACCTAAACTTAGGCTTTAATATTAATTTCTACATGGCTGTTGGTGGTCCTGTTCAAACTTGGGGCTTGAGCACAAATAAATGGACACCAGGAATGTAGTCACAGCAATAACTGGGGTGTTTTTTTTTTTTTTTTCATGGCAATAAATGATGTTAATAGTGATTCACATCATCATGGCTGTTGGTGCTCCTGTTCAAATTAACCACTATAGACCCGCGCTATAGCCAAATGACGGCTACAGCGCGGATCTAATGTGCCGGGACGACGTCTATTGACGTCG
The DNA here is from genome assembly GCA_028564925.1 of Lithobates sylvaticus. Classification (NCBI taxonomy): domain Eukaryota; kingdom Metazoa; phylum Chordata; class Amphibia; order Anura; family Ranidae; genus Lithobates; species Lithobates sylvaticus. The sequence goes on along the minus strand of CM053030.1, from coordinate 517,620,571 downwards.
TCCCGGCAACGAGCTGCCTGCGCGCCCGGCGCGCTCTGTGGTCCGCGAGTCTGTGAGACTCGCTGGATCACAGATCCGAGTAAGGGGTCGATCCCGACCCCTTACCACGTGATCAGCTGTCTGCCAATGACAGCTGATCATGTGATATTAACCGAGCCGGTAATCGGCTTTTTTTCCTGCTCGCGCTGACAGCGCGAGGAGAAAAAAAAAAAAGGCGATCACTGGCGGCAGTGAGAGGGAGATCAGTCCCTCTCACTGCAATATGCCCAGGGTGCCCACATTTGCTGATTAAAGTGCCATCTGTCAGTGCCCACAGTGCCATATGTCAGTGCCCACAGTGCCAGTGCTGCTCATCAGTGTCCCCTACCAGTGCTCATCAGTGTCCCCTATCAGTGCCCATCCGTGCCACCCATCCGTGTCCATCAGTGCCATCTTTGCTGTGCCCATCAGTACCGACTTATCTGTCCCCACCAGTGCAGCCTATCAGTGCCCACCAGTGCCGCCTAGTCAGCGCATATCAATGAAGCAGAAAAATTACCTGTTTGCTAAATTTTATAACAAACTATTAAACATGATTTTATTTTATTTATTTTTTTCCATCTTTTTTTATTTGTTTAGCAAAAAATAAAAACCCCAGCTGTGATTAAATACCACCAAAAGAAAGCTCTATTTGTGGGGAAAAAATGGTAAAAATTTCATTTGGGTACAGTGTTGTATGACCGCGCAATTGTCATTCCAAGTGCGTCAGCGCCAAAAGCTGAAAATTGGTCTGGTCACGAGGGGGTTTAAGTGCAAAGTAATCAGGTGGTTAAAACCTAAGTGTAGCTAAAATAGAAAATCAGGGACGTTGAATAATCGGCACAAGGGACGCTGCATAATCGGCACAAGGGAGGTTGCATAATCGGCACAAGGGACGCTGAATAATCGGCACAAGGGAGGTTGCATAATCGGCACAAGGGAGGTTGCATAATCGGCACAAGGGAGGTTGAATAATCGGCACAAGGGACGCTGAATAATCGGCACAAGGGACGTTGCATAATCGGCACAAGGGACGTTGAATAATCGGCACAAGGGACGTTGCATAATCGGCACAAGGGATGTTGCTTATCCTCAGTAGGATGTGTCCCTTGTGCTGCTGTGTCCTCCTTTAGATTCAATCTTCCTCCTCCTCCGATGATGTCACAATAATTGGTATTCCTTCCACCTCTCCCTTATATGTGACTTCACCAGTCCAACCCACTTGCTGTAGGTTTCCCCCTCTACACTCCGGGGGTCCATGATCCCTCCGCTAAGCCTTTGATTTAATGTGATGGTGAATGATTCAACGCTCACAGGAGTCTCACTCATGTTGTGGAAACCTACAGCAACTGGATTGGTGAAGTCGCATACAGTGCCTTGCAACCTGGAATTAACATGGATCGTTTGAGGATTTGCATCATTTAATTTACAGAACACGCCCACAACTTTGAAGATGTTTTTTTTAATTTTTATTGTGAAGCAAACAACAAATAGGACAGAATAACAGAAAAAGTCAATGTGCAAAACTATTCACCCCCCCTAAAGTCAATACTTTTGTAGAGCCACCTTTTGCGGCTATCACAGCTCCAAGTCGCTTTGGATAAATCTCTGAGTCTTGCCACATCTTACCACTGGGGTTTTTGCCCATTTCCTCCTTGCAAAACTGCTCCAGCTCCTCCAAGTTGGATGGTTTGCGCTTGTGAACAGCAATCTTTAAGTCTGACCACAGATTTTCTATTGGACTGAGGTCTGGGCTTTGACTAGGCCCTTCCAACACATTTACATGTTTCCCCCTTAAACCACTCAGGTGTTGCTTTAGCAGTGTGTTTGGGGTCATTGTCCTGCTGGAAGGTGAACCTCCGTCCTAGCCTCAAATCACACACAGAGTGCTACAGGTTTTGCTCAAGAATATCCCTGTATTTAGCACCATCCATCTTTCCCTCAACTCTGACCAGTTTCCCAGTCCCGACTGCTGAGAAACACCCCCACAGCATGATGCTGCCACCACCATGTTTCACAGTGCGGATGGTGTTCTTTGGGTGATGTGTTGGGTTTGCACCAGACATGGCGTTTTCTTTGGCCAAAAAGTAAAATTTTAGTCTCATCAGACCAGAGCACCTTCCTCCGTACATTTCGGGAGTCTCCCACATGCCTTTTCGCAAACTCAAAAAGTGCCATTTTGTTTTTTGCTGAAAGTAATGGCTTTCTTCTGGCCACTCTGCCATAAAGCCCAACTCTATGGAGCGTACGGCTTATTGTCGTCCTATGTACAGATACTCCAGTCTCTGCTGTGGAACTCTGCAGCTCCTCCAGGGTTACCTTAGGTCTCTGTACTGCCTCTCTGATTAATGCCCTCCTTGCCCGCTCCGTGAGTTTTGGTGTGCGGCCGTCTCTTGGCAGGTTTGCTGTTGTGCCACGTTCTTTCCATTTGGTTATGATAGATATGATGGTGCTCCTAGGGATCATCAAAGATTTGGATATTTTTTTTATAACCTAACCCTGACTTGTACTTCTCAACATTGTCCCTTACTTGTTTGGAGAGTTCCTTGGTCTTCATGGCAGTGTTTGGTTAGTGGTGCCTCTTGCTTAGGTGTTGCAGCCTCTGGGGCCTTTCAAAAAGGTGTGTCTATGTAATGACAGATGTTGGGATCCCTGGGAGCCTCATATCTAACTGCACAGGGTAACAGACATAGGCATTAATTGGCGATTGGGGGCCCCTTCTTTTCAAGACATACTTGAGTTACCTATTAAACATCTGACATCATATCATTTTTTCACCCCTCCCTACGGGGTGACCTGGCAACATTTGGTGATTTATGGTCATGTGGATGCAGTTTATTGCCGGATCCCCTTCTTCATTTATTTTTAAGTCTGTCCAGGCTCCCACACATCAAATCATGAGTTGTCGGATTATAGGTTCTTATATTTAAAGCGGTTCTACACTGTTTGTCTTTTTTTTTTGTTGTGTGTGTTATGTGGTGTAATGTGGTTTGCATAAATGTCACTCACCTGTTTGAGTTCTTCGTCTGCTTTCTTCTGTTTTTCGTCCGGAATGTGCACTTTTAAAAACTCTTCATGACGGCTTCCATCTTCAGTGTGGGCACCTGAAACGACTCCGGTCCTTTTCTTCCGGGTTGCTGGCCCACAATCCACCTGTGGATTTTCGCCGATTTCGCGCGTGCGCAGTAACGGCGCCAACAGCTCAGGTTGCCATCACAACGGGCGGCGTCGCTAATCCCGCGAGATTTCGCCTCGGGACCCCCGCAAAGTCTCCTGGGATTGATCCCAGGAGACACAGCGAGATAGCCCACAAGACACAGCGCCAGGTCCCAGAAGACATTGCGAAGTAGAAGGAAGCGACGACGATCGACGCAGAGAGCCCGCCCACCGCCGCAGGGAGAAGAACACAGATGAAGCCATCATTCAAGGTAAGCTTAAAAGATGCAGAATTGAACCCTCAATTCTGTCATCTTACAGGATAGGGAAGCCATAGAGACAAACTTCTATGGATGGGTGCAGAACCGCTTTAAACAAACGAACCGCCACGTTCTTTCCTCAAGAAGCCATACAGTGAAACGTGTAGAAAACATGAACGTGACTACAGTAAATCATTGTCATAGGATGCTTTGCCACACCTATGGCTATGATTATGTTGTATGTATTGTTTTTTATGATATTGTTCATTTTAATAAAATTTGTAGATTTTTTTTATATATTGTTGTTTCAATATTTTGTTGTTCTGCACCCTTAAAGTCCCACATCTCCCAAACATTTCCTCCTACCTATATGGGATGTTGGTGCCATAATTTATGTAGATTTTGATACAACATGGGGACAAGGTGCTTTAGGAACTCCCCCAAAGCACCGCCTCATGTTGAGGGCATGTGGCCTGGTATGGTTCAGGAGGCGGGGGGCTTGCTTGTCCTATCTCTTTCTTGACCTGCCGGGGCCGCATGCTCGGATGGCTGTATGGTTTGGATTTGGGGGGGGGGGGGGGGCTTTTTTTCACATTTAAATTATTGCCAGCAATTCTTTTTTTACATTCAGCTGTCAGCGGGGAACCCCTCTGGCAGCAGATAGCTCATCAGTTTTTAAAGACGCTGCGGCCGCCTGCTCCTTAACAACCATGTGGTTTACTGGTTGTTAACTACTTACAGACCGTAAGATTTGCCCCCTTAATGACCAGGCCATTTTTTGCGATACGGCACTGAGTTGATTTAACTGACAATTGAGCAGTTGTACTGCATGTTTTCACTACTAAAATACCGCAAGACTTCAAAGTAACTTGTGCATTATTTTAATAGTTTTTTTTTGTGAATGCCGAAAAAACTTTTTGAAAAAGTTTAAGTATATTTATTTTAGGCATTTATTGAGGGGAAACATACCACTTTGTGAATGGAGCCAATTGTTACACCAGGGGAGTCTCACTACATGGGTTGCAGCATACATATATATATATATATATATATGCTATTATAGAGACTTTATATGTCGGTCCTTCAGCTTCTGGTTTTATGTTGCGGTTTTCTATTATTATGCCGCGTACACGCGATCGGAAATTCCGCCAGCAAAAGACCGATGTGAGCTTTTGGTCGGAAAATGTGACCGTGTGTATGCTCCATTGGACTTTTGCTGGCGGAATTTCCGCCAGCAAAAGATTGAGAGCAGGTTCTCAATTTTTCCAGATGGAAAAAGTTCCGATCGGAAATTCCGATCGTCCGTGGCAATTCCGACGCGCAAAACTCCGATGCATGCTCAGAAACAATTCGACGCGTGCTCGGAAGAATTTAATTTAATTTTCTCGGCTCGTCGTAGTGTTGTACGTCACTGCGTTCTTGACGGTCGAAAGTTCAGAGGACTTTTGTGTGACCGTGTGTATGCAAGTCAAGCTTGAGCGGTATTCCGTCAGAAAAATCTTGGATGGAAAATCCGCTCGTGTGTACGCGGCATAAGTGTAGCACCCTCTACCTTAGGTGGGTGCTAAGTGTAAGGCCCCTCTCACACTGGGGCGACGTCGGCGGTAAAGCGCCGCTATTTTTAGTGGCGCTTTACCACCATTTTTGTGTGGGTTGTCGGCCGCTAGCGGGGCAGTTTTAACCCCCGCTAGCGGCCAAAGAAGAGTTAAAATGACCCGCAAAGTGCCGCTGCAGCAGCGTTTTGCCCATGGTGCCCATTCAGTTCAATGGGCAGGAGCGTTTAGAAGCGGTGTATTCACCGCTCCTTCCCTGCTCCAAAGATGCGGCTTGCAGGACTTTTTTTTTTAGCGTCCTGCCAGCGCCCCGCTCCAGTGTGAAAGCCCTTGGCCATAATACATCACCTGTTAAATGCCGCCAAATCCTGCATACCCTTGAATTGGAAAAACCCTCATCCCCCTACTATAGGATTAGGACTATAGGATTCAAAAGGTGGAAGAAATTTACACAGGCAGACATTCTCCTATACGATAGAGCGGGGAGCCACCGCACGGAATCGCTATGAATCGCACCTCCGGCTGGAGGGTAATGTAGTGTCTATCTAGGCAACACTATACCAGGGTTGGGTTATTACCCCTTTTGAGTTCGTTGTGGGTTTTGTTTTGCAGGGGGGTTTGTTTTTTGTGTTGCTTATCTATGCCTTTTTATTGTTTTACACTGGGATGCTTTTTACTCTGTAACCAGTGGTTGTTTCCGCTTTACGTGGGTTATTGTTTGTTTGTATGTCATAAAACTTAATAAAAGGTCATTTACAAAAAGGTGGAAGAAATTTACAAAATAGAAGATTTGATATTAACCGCACAACACAAACAGAAAAAGTATTCCAAGACTCGGAGACTATGGAATATATACATTTTTTTATGACGAAGGGAAAGCCCTGCTGGGCCCATAACTGGCATACTGTTTTTAGGGGGAGCCATGGTATTCCTTGGCCTCCCCAATATCCCCTCTCCTGACCCCATCTCCCCCCTCTCTTTTTTTTTTATCCTTCCCCTCCCCCCTCCCTCCTTTCTTTTTCTCTTATGCGGCGTACACACGGTCGGAATTTCCGATGGAAACTGTCCGATGGGAGCTTTTCATCGGATTTTCCGACCGTGTGTATGCCCAACGGTCTTTTTCTCTCAGAATTTCCGACGGACTTTGGATTGAGAACCTGTTCTCAATTTTTCCGACGGAAAACCTTTCTATCGGATTTTCCGATCGTGTGTATGCAATTCCGACACGCAAAATTCCGACGCATGCTCGGAAACAATTCGACGCATGCTCGGAAGCATTAAACTTCCCTTTTATAGTGCAGTCGAACGTGTTTTATGCAGCTGTGTTATTGACCGTCGGAATTTGGTGTGATCGTGTGTAGGCAACACAGCTTGAGCGGAATTCCGTCGGAATTTCGTCGGAAAAACCGTCAGAGTTTTTTCCGACGAGAATTCCGCGCGTACACAGCATTAGCTGTTCTATTTCTCAATTTTGTCTCAATCTTTTGTACCATTAAAAAATAAGGAAAGGGTAGTTCTATACCCCTTTCATAGGGCTGTTTTCTATACATACCCACCTCTGATACAAGAGTGATATCTATTGCGGAATTAGTATCAGTAATGTTTTAATGATGTGTCATTTCCTTAATACTGACTTTCAGTCTGGCTTACATATGTACCTTTCATGTTTATGTGAACAATTGTACAATGTAGATGCGAAATGTTGGATCTGCCTTTTCCTGTTTCCTTTAAATAAACAATTTAAAAAAAGAATGAATGGCATGAACCCTCTACACACTGCTATACACTCTTTCTAGTAGGGGTGCAACTGATCATCGCCGATCCGTGATCCGAACGGGTCACCCTGTTCAGATCGGTACACCCCGCGATCCGCGGAGCGCGCCTCGGCCTTGGTACACCCGGGGGCCGTTTACAATGTGATCGCTCCGTCATTTGATCACTTGTAAACAAACTCTGCATTACACCCTGCCAATACTCTGCATTGCACCCTGCCATTACTCTGCATTGCACCCTGCCATTATTCTGCATTGCACCCTGCCATTACTCTGCATTGCACCCTGCCATTACTCTGCATTGCACCCTGCCATTACTCTGCATTGCACCCTGCCAATACTCTGCATTGCACCCTGCCAATACTCTGCATTAAACCCTGCCAATACTCTGCGATAACCAGCCAATATTACAGTGGGGAGCTGGCGTGGATATTACAGTGGGGAGATGACGTGGATATTACAGTGGGGACTATATGGTGGTGGAATTTTCACAGGTTTTTGCAAATTCAATTATTATTTGCTGATCCGAAAAATTATCCGATCCGTGACTCTGATCCGAGGATCGATCCGATCCGTGAGTTTTTTGATCCGTTGCACCCCTACTTTCTAGTAAACTTTAAATAAAAAAAAGGTTCACATACATTGCAATACATGTTTAAGCCGGCCAACTGCGTCAAAGTAATCCCTCTCTGGCCAGTCCCTACTTTACTCTGCACAATGCAAATGCCCCAGTGGATATAGTGCCAATATGGGGCAGATAGATACAAGTTGTTTGGGAACTACAGATTCAGGTCTGGTTACTGACCTGGACTATGCGATGGAAATAAGATATACCTATGCCCATATGCCAATAGTTTATACATATAACCCATCAGGCGCTAAAGAGGTGTGACCACATGAATGGAACCTCTGCACACTGCTATACACCCTTTCTAGCATTTGTTGCACAATAACAGGGATTTTTAGTTCACATGCATTGCAATGTGTGTCTATGGCGGCTAACTTCGTTAACTAATTTAGCCCCGGAGGATTTGGCAGCTCAATGAGCAGAGTACTTTTTACAATTTGGCACTGCCCTGCTTTAACTGGTAATTGTGCGGTCATGCTATGTTGTACCCAAACGAAATTTGCGTCCTTTTTTTCCCACAAATAGAGCTTTCTTTTGATGGTATTTGATTGCCTCTGCGATTTTAATTTTTTGCGATATAAACGGAAACAGAGCCTGAAAATTTTGAAAAAAAATTATATTTTCTACATTTTGTTATAAAAAAAAATGTAATAAACTCAATTTTAGTCATACATGTAGGCCAAAATGTATTCAGCCACATGTCTTTGGTAAAAAAACATGTCAATAAGCATATATTTATTGGTTTGCGCAAAAGTTATAGCGTCTACAAACTAGGGTGCATTTTCTGGAATTTACGCAGCTTTTAGTTTGACTGCCTATCTCATTTCTTGAGGTGCTAAAATGGCAGGGCAGTACAACCCACCTCCCACCACCGCACCCCAATGACCCTATTTTGGAAAGTAGACACCCCAAGGAAATTGCTGAGAGGCATTTTGAGCCCATTGACTATTTAATTTTTTTAAGTGATTGAAAAATGCCCAAAAAAAAAAAGAAAATTACACAAAGTTGTCACTAAATGCTATATTTCTCACATGCCATGGTTATATGTGGAATTACACCCCAAAATACATTTGACTGCTTCTCCTGAGTATGGGGATACCTCATGTGGGAGACTTTTTGGGAGCCTAGCCGCGTACAGGACCCTCGAAAACCAATCACCGCCTTCAGGATTTCTAAGGGTGTAAATTTTTGATTTCACTTCTCACTACCGATCACAGTTTTGAAGGCCATAAAATGCCAAGATAGCACCAACCCCCCCCCCCCCCCCCCCCATATGAACCCAGTTTGGAAAGTAGACACCCCAAGCTATTCGATGAGAGGCATGTTGAGTCCATGGAATATTTTATATTTTGCCACAAGTTGCAGGAAATTTTAATTTTTTATTTTTTTTTGCACAAAGTTGTCACTAAATGATCTATTGCTCAAACATGCCATGGGCATATGTGAAATTACACCCCAAAATACATTCTGCTGCTTCTCCTGAGTACGGGGATACCTCATATGTGAGACTTTTTGGGAACCTAGCCATGTACAGGACCCCGAAAACCAATCACCGCCTTCAGGCATTCTAAGGGCGTAAAATGGTGATTTCACTCCTCACCGCCTATCACAGTTCCGGAGGCCATGAAATGAAAAGATGGCACAAAACTCCCCCAAATGACCCCATTTTGGAAAGAAGACACTTCAAGCTATTTGCTGAGAGACATGTTGAGTTCATGGAATATTTAATATTTTGCCACAAGTTTCGGGAAAATTAAATTTTTTTAAATTTTTTTTATATGTGGAATTACACCCCAAAATACATTCTGTTGCTTCTCCTGAGTACGGGCATACCAAATGTGTGGAACTTTTTTGACAGTCCAACCACGTACAGGGCCCCGAAAATCAATCACCTCCTTCAGGCTTTCCAAGGGCGTACATTTTTGATTTCACTCCTCATTACCTATCACAGTTTTGCCAGGCCACGAAATGCCAAGATGGCACAAACCCCCCCCCCCCCCCCCCCCCCGCCCCCCCCCCCCCCCCCCCCCAACCCCCAATTACCCCATTTTGGAAAGTTCATAGTTTGAACGATATATCATTTAGTAACAACTTTGTGCAAAAGAAAAAAAGTGTAATTTTCCCGAAACTTGGGACAAAATATAAAATATTCCATGGACTCAACATGGTGGGTGTTGCAATTTTTTATTTTATTTTTTTTAAAGCAAATACAATAAAACATAGTAAAAATAAAACATTGCAATCTGTGCCTAAAAAAAATATATGCCGAAGCATGGGGGCAATCCCCCCCTAATGTTAGGAGCAAATCGCTCCTCCACCCCTGCTGCCCCCATGCTTCGGCATATATGCTCTTTTTTTTTAACTGTGGTGGTGAAATCACCTCCTACAGAGATGGAGTCACGACTTTATGTATCGTGGGAGCAAACGCTGTTGCTGTCAAGATAAATAAACCCATGCTGCAGCTGAATGGAATACCTGATAAGCAAATGATGGTTAACAATAAAACAAACATTACAGTATAACATACCTGCAAAGCAAATACAATAAAACATAAAAAAAATAAAATAGAGAGAACGATAGATATAGAACAATAGTGAGCGAACAGTAGAGTGGATAGTAGAGAGTGAACATAAGAGAGAGAACAATAGAGAAAGAGAAGAAAAATACAACCACAACTATTTTTGGATTTTTTTATTTTATATATTTTTTGTGTGTTTTTTTTCACTTTTATAAAAACTGTAAAAAAAATGTAAACTGAACATTGCAGATTAGGGTCTCTCAAAATGGGATGGCCATCACATCTTTCGAGACCCCGAGACCCTGTGTTAGTGTGCCTAAGACTGTGTGGTGCTGTACCATACGCTAATACTCAACTAGTGTGTGGTAGCGTTTGAAACATTCACCAATGCAGAGACCAGGTTGGTCAGGACAGGAGGGACAGTAAAAGCGGGTGTCACGCCTAAATCTGTGTTTGCTGCAGACACATCTTTTTTGGGGTGTTCTTTGCGTAGGGGTACCAGGGAGGGCATAAGAAAATGCCTCTCATGCAGCCGCAGCTCACTGCATTTGCGTTGGGAAGTTGGGCCAGAGCACCGTCTGGAAACAGAAGGGCTGGGACGATCTCTTCCTGGAATTTAAGGAAGGATCCAGGCCGTTCTGAAGCTTTGTATAGCACAAAAGCGTTCAGCAAAGCCAATTGAAATAAATAACAGACACTTTTTTGTACCAGCGTCTGGCCTTACGGGCAATTAGGTACGGCGCCAACGACTGGTCGCTGAGGTCCACACCTCCCATGTTAAGGTTGTATTCGTGGACACAGAGGGGTTTCTCCAAAACACCAGTCGCCGTAGTAATTGGGACTGCCGTGTCTGCTTGAAGCGAGGACAGAACGAAAACATTCCGTCAATCCCTCCACTTCACTGCTAACAAATTATTACACTTCAAGCAGGCTCTCTCCCCCCGTCTAAGTCGGGATTCTACAAGCCGTTGGGGGAAGCCCCGGTGATTAGATCGCACTGTGCCACATGCCCCAATTCCATAATCAAAAAGGTGACTAAAAAGTGGCACGCTCGTGTAATAATTGTGGTACCCCTTACCGAATAAGGGTGATACCAAGTCCCACACAATCTTACCAGCAATCCCTATGTAGTCTGGGCAGTTCTCCAGCTCTATGTGTCTATCTCTTCCCTCGTAAACCATAAAATATATGTATAGCCTGTGGCCCTGTCACAGAGCTTATACATCTTGACCCTGTATCTGGCACGCTTGCTGGGAAGATACTGTTTGATAGACAAGCGGCCAGAAAACGTAATCAGGGACTCACCAGGCAGACAACTTGATCAGGAGTAAACAAGGCTGCAAAACGTTGGTTCAAGTGGTTTACGAGGGGCCAAATTTGGTGGAGCCGATCAAATCCAGGGTCACCCCGAGGACTACAGAGTTCATTGTCATTGAAGTGCATGAACCGCAAGATCTGCTCGTATCGTGTCCTGGCCATGGAGGCAGAAAACAAGGGAATATGGTGAATTGGGTCAGTGGACCAACATGACCGCAACTCACTCTTTTTAGTTATGCCCATGAGGAGGGATAGGCCCAGAAAGGTCTTCAATTCGTAAACCGTAATTGGTTTCCAATCTCTGGCAAGGGTCAACTGGGGATTAGCTGCGATTAATTGACCAACATGCAAATTTCTTTGGTCCACAATAGATCTATAGAGATCTTCGGTGAAGAACAGTGAATAAAAATCAAGTGATGTAAAATCAACTTTCCACCTGAATGCCGGGTTGGCCAGTGAATGGGGGAAGTACAAGTGCTGCAGAAGTGGTGGGTTCCCAATTAGGATTAGCAAATGCAGCAGGGAGGGCACTATGGGCTCGACGGGCCTGTGTTTGTCTTCTTCTTGGTGGCAGCGGGACACTACTTGTGCTTGCCACCTCTCCAGCTTGAACTGCACTTATGGGACTCGTCACATCACCAAGTGTTACTGCAGTGCTGGATGTACTACCAGGATGTACTAGGTCGCTGGTGCTTGCCAGTTCACCAGAAAGAATAGCGGCACTAGTACTGGCTCTCTTCTCCATACAAGGGACCTGCGGTTCTTGCACCTCAACGACAGCAGAAGAAGATCGGGGTCTGGTACACCTGATCTTGGCAGGGACCACAACTCTGTCGTCAGAGCTATCTGTCAAAAAAGCACCTGACTGTCAGCGACTGCTTCAAATGCTGAAAAAAAAAAATGTTACCGTTCGCAGGGATCATGCCTGACTCTGCGAACGCTGCAGTTATGTGTTTTGTGTTTTGTAAGTGACAGTGATTGATTGATACTGCACTTGGGTGGGCTAGGCGGAGGGGCTAAACGCAGGTGCTAGCAGGTATCTGGGCTGATCCCGCTAACACTGCATTTTTGGGAACCATAAGCTGCTGGAGACACTAGTATAGATCTGATCAGATCAGATATCGATACGTTCAGACACTATACTACTAAGGAAGGCGTATGGTGCGTGCGTGGGTGTTAGCGGTACCGGCACTAATCTGACGCTGCATGGGGCCGACGCAGACCCTATCTGGCGCCAAAACCTAACTTTATTCACCCGCCGAGTGATCAGGGGGTTAAACCTTTATTGGGTAAAATACGGCGGGGGCCCTGACGCTTTAAAAAATAAACTAAACTGCGTCACCCGTGACACTTATACTGTGATCACTGGTGATGGGGTAATCAAGGGGTTAAACCGTTATTGGGGGGGGCTAGGGGGGGCCAATTGACCTATCTGGGCCTAAGACTAATTACCCTAACACTGATTTTTGTCATTAATGACACCAGTACAGCGATCAAAAAAAATCTGATTACTGTACTGGGTGACACAATGACAGGTGGTGAAGGAGGTAACTGGGGGGGGGGGGGGGTGATCGGGGGTTGAATTGTGTGCCTATGTGACCTGGTGTCAGTGTAGTGTTGTGCAACTCACTTTTAGATGCTCTCTCCTCTCGGTCTAGAGCGGAAAAGACCGTCACGAGGAGAGATGACCTCACTTCCCCTGTCAGTGTTTACAGTTACACAGACAGGGGAAGGATCTCATGCGTCAAGACCGATCACCAGGTCCAGGTCAGATATCATTGGCCTGGGCATGGGGATTGATCGGTTCCTGATCAAATCCAAACGACGCGGCGTGCCCCCCCCCAGCCGGCCGCGCGGAATGTATACCTATGTGATTTTGCGCAGCTGGACCAACCTGCCATAGTAAAACTGTGGCGGCTGGTCGGGGACTGGTTAAGCTGGCCAACTGCATCAAAGTAATCCCTCTCTGGCCAGTCCCCACTCTACTCTGCACAATGCAAATGCTCCAATGGATATAGAGCCAATATGGGGCAGATAGATACAAGTTGTTTGGGAACTAGAGATTCAGGTCTGGTCACTGACCTGGACTATGCAATGGAAATAAGATATACCTATGCGCATATGCCAATAGTTTATACATATAACCCATCGGGTACTAAAGAGGTGTGACCACATGAATGGAACCGCTGCACACTGCTATACACCCTTTCTAGCATTTGTTGCACAATAACATGGATTTTTAGTTTACATGCTTTGCAATATGTGTCTATGGCGGCTAACTTCGTTAAAGTAGTCTACATACTCTACATAGTTAACTTGGTTGAAAAAAGACTCCATCTAATTCAACCAATAAAAGGGGAAAATAAATTATACAATCCTATGTACACAATCCTATACTCACAATTGATCCAGAGGAAGGCGAAAAACCCCAGCAAAGCATGAACCAATTTGCTCCAGCAGGGGAAAAAAATTCCTTCCTGATCCCCCGAGAGGCGATCGGATATTCCCTGGATCAACGAATCCCATCAAGTACTCCCTCTCTGGCCAGTGTGAGTTAATCAGATTCACAGCTTCCTACTTATGGGAATTAAGAGTAGCACGTGTCCTACTGCTATATACGTGCTTCTGGCCTGTAGGGGCATTGCCTTGTTAGGGCATCATTAGATGAGTTTATGAGGGATTTCCTCTTCAACAATCAGCAAAGATATCAGAAATAATGCCCAGTTTTGTTTGAACATGGGTGTGATCCCGTCTTACGAGCCCCCAATGTTTTACCGGGGGGGGGGGGGGTTTGGGGGGGTTAAGTTGAAGTTTAGGCATTTATAGGGTGTAAAGGGTATCTTCACTGGATTGAAGATGTAAAAAGGTGTAAAGAAAGTTAAATTGAATACGTACGTGCCATAACTATCTATGTACCTTCATTAGGCATATAACACTAATATACACAACTAGTTGTTACGTAACTTTAAATAAGGGACTGTTGTGATGGATGATGCATGCCTCTAATGAAGATGTCCTCAGCGGGTCAGAGAGCAGAGTTACGACTGTTCCCTTCCTTCCAGCTCTGAGCGTTGTTCCCAAACCTCACCTCAGATAGATGATCCCAAATAAAGAAGGAGTCCCCCTCTCTACTCTTGTGAGATGCACTAGAGGCATGTTACTTACTTTAACAGGTGGTAAAATGAAACCCAGTGCATGCCAGGTACACAATGAAAAGTAGCTAATATTGGAAAACATAAAACACTGCAAGGTAGACTTCCTGAAGCATCAACCATCATTAAAATCTATGAAGATTATAATCCTTCAGCAAACAAAATTTATGGAGAGTATAAAGTCTAAACCAGACAGATGAACATACTGGCCATAGATGAGTCATTTTTTGAGCGGAACGAAAAAAAACAAAGAGGTTCCTCCATCCACCCAAGCGAGGTAGATGGAGGAATCTCCCCACCCCATTCCCCAGCGGGACTCTCCGGTGATTGACAAAAGTTATCCAAACTTCACGTTTTACAGAAGGTAACCTGTTGACTTGTGTCGAAGAGGGACAGCCAAGCATGGACTGAAATTCAGACAGTTCCTGCTCAACCAGCTGACTTGTGATCCACCTATGGGCAGCTTTAGTAAATGTAAGTGGTGGACAGTCTGTGACAAAGGTGTTGACCAGACTGATGGACATCTGGTCCTTCCAGATCCAAGAATGTGACATATGTAAAATAGCTGGACTGGGCTGCTGAGTCTACAAGGTCATCAGATGGAGTCTTCAAGAGACCCAAAGTTTATATTGTGGGGGAGTCGGGGCTGAGTCTGAGGGAGCTGGGAGGAGTCTGCGAGGGAGGAGTCTGTAAGATGGTGGGGACAAGTCTATGAGGGAGTGAGAAGGAGGCTGCAGGGAGGAAGGAGTGTGCAAGGAGGGGGGTCCTTACATGTTCCGTCCTCCCTATAGACTCCTCCATACTCCCTTACACCTTCTTACAGAAGCCCCCCCACTCCCCCACAGACTTCTCCCTTCTACCCGGCAGACGGAGAAAGAGGGATGTAAGGAGAGAAAGAGAGAGAAAGAGGGATGGAGGGAGAGAACGAGAGAGAATAATTCTAACCTCTCAGAAAACAACAGTCCCAGGATGAATATGTATAATTATATTGATGACACGGTCTGACCGGGACGTGGGCATGATTTCTGTGAATGTCCCAGGCAGATCGGGACTGTTGGTACCTATGCTCTATATATACAGTATATCATGGTTGCTGATGTTAATGGTGGTTGATACTTGTTAGGCCTGAAATACCTTGCATTGTTTTATGCTAGTTTTCCATAAGCTACTTGGTGTGCGTTTGGCTGCATTTTGGCTGCTGCATGGCTCTCCATGCGTCACTTACAAACGAAAAGCCATTGAACAATCTCTGTTTTGTGTCTGGAATCGGCATTTGCTTCTTTACAAGGTCTTCCAGCTTGATTACCGATTTTGTAATTTCCGTGGGGCACTAAAAAAGAAAAAGAGCGAGAAATTAGATATGATGACAAATTTTAGGGGAAAAATACACTTTAATGAATTAAAAAAACAAAATAAAATGTACAACCCATGAAATATGAAATATGATGTTACGCCGAGTAAATAGATACCCAACATGTCATGCTTTATAATTTCACACGCTCGTTGAATGGCGCCAAACTACGTACTTAAAAATCTCCATCACTTTAAAAATTTCTACAGGTTACCAGTTTAGAGTTACAGAGGAGGTCTAGCGCTAGAATTATTGCTCTCGCTCTGGGATGGGTGCCTTTTTAAGAAAATGTTTTTAAAAAAATGTTCTATTATTATTTATTTTATTACTTTTCTACACTGTCCCTTAAAAAAATGTTTTTAATAACTTTCAATGTAAACATCCCTTGTGATAGAGATAAGCAGTGACTGGTCCTCTTTATGGAGAGATCTGGGTCCAATAAGAACCCACACCTTTCCTCTACAATGTAAAGCATTAGATCAAAAACAAAATCATTGATCTAATGCTTTATAAAAAAAACAGTGGAAGCCGTCGTTCCTCTGCTCATCTCTGTTGCCAGCTGCCACAACCACCGTATCACTTCTCGGGGTTACCAATCACCCAGGTAAGCCCGAGAACCACATATTGCTGCAGCCAAATCCCCGGTATTTCTCTTCTGACCGAGGACGTCATTTGTCAGGAAGTGGTTAAGCACAATGATACCGTCTCACAAATGGCAAAGATTTCCTCTATAAACACCTATGATGTCATAGCTTTCCTCTATAAACACCTATGATGTCATAGCTTTCCTCTATAAACACCTATGATGTCATAGCTTTCCTCTATAAACACCTATGATGTCATAGCTTTCCTCTATAAACACCTGTGATGTCATAGCTTTGCTTTATAAACACTTATGATGTCATAGCTTTCCTCTATAAACACCTATGATGTCATAGCTTTCCTCTATAAACACCTATGATGTCATAGCTTTCCTCTATAAACCCCTATGATGTCATAGCTTTCCTCTATAAACACCTATGATGTCATAGCTTTCCTCTATAAACACCTATGATGTCATGACGGGTCACGACCTTTTGTACAGTGATTGTAATCTCTACTTACCGATCGTATTACAAATGGTGGGCGTGTCTTCTGTGCCTCCACCTCCTCCCAATTTACGCCATTGAAAAATGGGTGTTGTCGAATGTTGGCCACGGCCTCTTTTCGCATTTTCTGGTCTTTGTGTAGGAACTGCGGGGGAAAAAAGAAAACAGAAAAACATCAGATCACTATAATGATGCACCAATGCTAAGAGGCCTATTATTGAAGACCTAAGGTTATCACACTCCACACAGAGACTGGATGAGCCTATAGGTCCACTTTCCTTGTCCCACTATGAGGCTCTCCATACATACCTTCAATAGAAAGTTTGCGAGAACGAGGTCGATGCCACGCTGGAATCTTGGCTTTCCCCAGCTTATGTTTCCCATAATTGCTTCTATGGATGCTCCGTAGAAAGGATTCATTCTAAAGACCGTCTTGTATAGTAAAATCCCCAGCGAGAAATAATCGGCGGTTGTGTCGTATGGCTGAGAACGGACCACCTGCAGGGAAATAGGAGAGATAAGGATCAGGGTGACAATTCAGACACAAAACACACAGACACAAAAGTTTTCATTCTTCATTTGTAACTTTTCATTCATTTAGATCAGGGGGTCTCCAAACTTTCTAAAGAAAGGGTCAGTTTATTGTCCTTCAGACTACAGGAGGGCCGGACTGTGGCCGGTGTGAGTAGAAAATGGGAGGAATAGTATGGACATCTGGTCCTTCCAGATCCAAGAATGTGACATATGTAAAATAGCTGGACTGGGCTGCTGAGTCTACAAGGTCATCAGATGGAGTCTTCAAGAGACCCAAGGTTTATATTGTGGGGGAGTCGGGGCTAGGGTGGCCACGTGTCCCGGATTGCCCGGGACAGTCCCGCATTCTGCAGGTCTGTCCCGGGCACCTTCACTCCAGGACAATACAGTGTCCCGGAATGAAACTGGCACAGGTCCCAGAAGATAGATCCCAGGGGTTCATACTGGGACTGGTAGTCCTTTACTTTTGGGGGATGTGACCTCCCCAAAGTGAAGCACTACAGGTCCCAGCATGAACCCCTCAAAGCTGAAGATGTAACCCCCCGCCACCCAAATAGTGAAGAACTACAGGTCCCAGCATAAACCTGTGAAATCTATGGGATCG
Organism: Lithobates sylvaticus; assembly: GCA_028564925.1. NCBI lineage: Eukaryota > Metazoa > Chordata > Amphibia > Anura > Ranidae > Lithobates > Lithobates sylvaticus. The sequence continues at coordinate 517,602,620 of CM053030.1, read as the reverse complement.
CGCCCTTAGATATCAGGGGTTCATGCTGGGAGTTGTAGTCCTTCAAATTGGGGGGTCACATCTTTAGATATCAGGGGTTCATGCTGGGATTTGTAGTCCTTCAAATTGGGGGGGGGGGGGGTTCACATCTTTAGATATCAGGGGTTCATGCTGGGATTTGTAGTCCTTCAAATTGGGGGATGTGACCCCCCCCAAAAAATGAAGGACTACATGAACTCCACAGAGCTGAAGATGTGACCCCCCCCCACCCCCAACTAGTGAAGAACTGCAGGTCCCAGGATGAACCCGTGAAATCTATGGGGGTCACAAAAAGGTTTTCAAAAAATCATATTTTTTTTAGGAAAAGGGGGGGGGGGTGTCCCTGAATGACAGTTTGGAAATGTGGTCACCCTAGTCGGGGCTGAGTCTGAAGGAGCTGGGAGGAGTCTGCGAGGGAGGAGTCTGTAAGAAGGTGGGGACAAGACTATGAGGGAGTGAGAAGGAGGCTGCAGGGGGGAAGGAGTGTGCAAGGAGGGGGGTCCTTACATGTTCCGTCCTCCCTTTAGACTCCTCCATACTCCCTTACAGACTTGTCCCCACCTTCTTACAGAAGCCCCCCCACTCCCCCACAGACTTCTTCCTTCTACCCGGCAGACGGAGAAAGAGGGAGGGAGGGAGAGAAAGAGAGAGAAAGAGGGATGGAGGGAGAGAACGAGAGAGAATAAGTCTAACCTCTCAGAAAACAACAGTCCCGGGAGGAATATGTATACCGTATTTATCGGCGTATAACACGCACCTTTTCCCCCTTAAAATCGGGGGAAGTCGTGGGTGCTTGTTATACGCCGATACCCCCCAAAAAAATGACAAAAATTGGTTGCGGCGCCGAAAAATAGCGACCGCGGCCGAAAAAGGCAGAAGCGCGGCCGAAAAAGGCCGAAGCGCGGCCGAAAAAGACCGAGCCGACTGTTCGGCTCCGCTCGTAGTCCCGCCTCCCTGCGCTTGCTCCCGAAACAGCAGGGAGGCGGGATTCCGAGCGTAGCCGAACAGTCGGCTCGGTCTTTTTCGGCGGTACATGCGCGGTCTGTCTCGCGGCGGGAAATTTAAACGTCGGCAAGGCTGCAAATGACGCTGGCAAACTGCAAATGACACTGGGCAAGCTACAAATGACACTGGGCAAGCTACAAATGACACTGGGCAAGCTACAAATGACGCTGGACAAGCTACAAATGACGCTGGGCAAGCTACAAATGACGCTGGGCAAGGCTGCAAATGACGCTGGGCAAGGCTGCAAATGACGCTGGGCAAGCTGCAAATGACGCTGGGCAAGGCTGCAAATGACGCTGGGCAAGCTGCAAATGACGCTTAAATGTAAGTTGTTTTTTTTCCCCTAAACTTCCCTCCTAAAACTTTTTTCCTTAAAATTCCCTCCTAAACTTGGGGTGCGTGTTATACGAAGGTGCGTGTTATACGCCGATAAATACGGTAATTATATTGATGACACGGTCTGACCGGGACGTGGGTCTGATTTCTGTGAATGTCCCAGGCAGATCGGGACTGTTGGTACCTATGCTCTATATATACAGTATATCATGGTTGCTGATGTTTATGGTGGTTGATACTTGTTAGGTCTGAAATACCTTGCATTGTTGTTTGCTAGTTTTCCATAAGCTACTTGCTGTGCGATTGGCCTCATTTTGGCTGCTGCATGGCTCTCCATGCGTCACTTACAAACGAAAAGCCATTGAACAATCTCTGTTTTGTCTCTGGAATCGGCATTTGCTTCTTTACAAGGTCTTCCAGCTTGATTACCGATTCTGTCATTTCCGTGGGGCACTAAAAAAGAAAAAGAGCGAGAAATTAGATATTATGACAAATTTTAGGGGAAAAATACACTTTAATGAATTAAAAAAACGAAATAAAATGTACAACCCATGAAATATGAAATATGATGTTACGCCGAGTAAATAGATACCTAACATGTCATGCTTTATAATTTCACGCGCTCGTTGAATGGCGCCAAACTACGTACTTAAAAATGTCCATCACTTTAAACATTTCTACAGGTTACCAGTTTAGAGCTACAGAGGAGGTCTAGCGCTAGAATTATTGCTCTCGCTCTGGGATGGGTGCCTTTTTAAGAAAATGTTCTATTATTATTTATTTTATTACTTTTCTACACTGTCCCTTAAAAAATGTTTTTAATAACTTTCAATGTAAACATCCCTTGTGATCGAGATAAGCAGTGACTGGTCCTCTTTATGGAGAGATCTGGGTCCAATAAGAACCCACACCTTTCCTCTACAATGTAAAGCATTAGATCAAAAACAAAATCATTGATCTAATGCTTTATAAAAAAAACAGTGGAAGCCGTCGTTCCTCTGCTCATCTCTGTTGCCAGCTGCCACAACCACCGTATCACTTCTCGGGGTTACCAATCACCCAGGTAAGCCCGAGAACCACATATTGCTGCAGCCAAATCCCTGGTATATCTCTTCTGACCGAGGACGTCATTTGTCAGGAAGTGGTTAAGCACAATGATACCGTCTCACAAATGGCATAGATTTCCTCTATAAACACCTATGATGTCATAGCTTTCCTCTATAAACACCTATGATGTCATAGCTTTCCTCTATAAACACCTATGATGTCATAGCTTTCCTCTATAAACACCTATGATGTCATAGCTTTCCTCTATAAACACCTATGATGTCATAGCTTTCCTCTATAAACACCTGTGATGTCATAGCTTTCCTCTATAAACACCTATGATGTCATAGCTTTCCTCTATAAACACCTATGATGTCATAGCTGTCCTCTATAAACACCTATGATGTCATAGCTTTCCTTTATAAACACCTGTGATGTCATAGCTTTGCTCTATAAACACCTATGATGTCATAGCTTTCCTCTATAAACCCCTATGATGTCATAGCTTTCCTCTATAAACACCTATGATGTCATAGCTTTCCTCTATAAACACCTATGATGTCATAGCTTTCCTCTATAAACACCTGTGATATCATAGCTTTGCTCTATAAACACCTATGATGTCATAGCTTTCCTCTATAAACCCCTATGATGTCATAGCTTTCCTCTATAAACACCTATGATATCATAGCTTTCCTCTATAAACACCTATGATGTCATGACGGGTCACGACCTTTTGTACAGTGATTGGAATCTCTACTTACCGATCGCATTACAAATGGTGGGCGTGTCTTCTGTGCCTCCACCTCCTCCCAATTTACGCCATTGAAAAATGGGTGTTGTCGAATGTTGGCCACGGCCTCTTTTCGCATTTTCTGGTCTTTGTGTAGGAACTGCGGGGGAAAAAAGAAAACAGAAAAACATCAGATCACTATAATGACGCACCAATGCTAAGAGGCCTATTAATGAAGACCTAAGGTTATCACACTCCACATAGAGACTGGATGAGCCTATAGGTCCACTTTCCTTGTCCCACTATGAGGCTGTCCATACATACCTTCAATAGAAAGTTTGCGAGAACCGGGTCGATACCACGCTGGAATCTTGGCTTTCCCCAGCTTATGTTTCCCATAATTGCTTCTATGGATGCTCCGTAGAAAGGATTCATTCTAAAGATCGTCTTGTATAGTAAAATCCCCAGCGAGAAATAATCGGCGGTTGTGTCGTATGGCTGAGAACGGACCACCTGCAGGGAGATAGGAGAGATAAGGATCAGGGTGACAATTCAGACACAAAACACACAGACCAAAACTTTTCATTCTTCATTTGTAACTTTTCATTCATTTAGATCAGGGGTGTACAAACTTTCTAAAGAAAGGGTGAGTTTATTGTCCTTCAGACTACAGGAGGGCCGGACTGTGGCTGGTTTGAGTAGAAAATGGGAGGAATAGTGCCCCATCATTGGTGTCAGTAGGAGGAATTGTGTCTCATCATTGGTGTCAGTGTGAGGAATAGTGCCCCATCATTGGTATCAGTGTGAGGAATAGTGCCCCATCATTGGTATCAGTGTTAGGAATAGTACCCCATCATTGGTATTAGTGTGAGGAATAGTACCCCGTCACTGGTGCCAGTGAGAGGAATAGTGCCCTTTCTTTGGTGTCATTGGGAGCAATACTGCCCCATTGTTGGCATCAGTTAGAGGAATAGTGCCCCATCATTTGTATCAGTGGGAGGAATAGTGCCCCCATCATTAGTATTAGTGAGAGGAATAGTGCCCCATCATTGGTATCAGTGGGAGGAATAGTGCCCCATCATTGGTATTAGTGAGAGGAATAGTGCCCCATTATTTGTGTCAGTTAATGGAGTAGTGCCCCATCATTGGTATCAGTGGGAGGAATAGGCCCCATCATTGGTATTAGTGAGAGGAATAGGGCCCCATCATTGGTATTAGTGGGAGGAATAGTGCCCCATCATTGGTATCAGTGGCAGGAATAGTGCCCCATCATTGGTATCAGTGGGAGGAATAGTGCCCCATCATGGGTATTAGTGGGAGGAATAGTGCCCCACCATGGGTATTAGTGAGAGGAATAGTGCCCCATCATTGGTGTCAATGGAAGGAATAGTGTTCCAAAGTTTATATCAGTGGAAGGAAGTTATACCCCATTGTTGGTGTCAGTGGAAGAAAAGGGGCCCCACCATTGGTGTCAGTGAAAGGAAATATGCCCCTATGTTGGCGTCAATGGAAAGAATGGTGCCCCATTGTTGGTGTCAATAGAAGGAATAATGACAGAAGTAGTGCCCAGAGGACTGGATAAAGCCAGACAAAGGGCCATATCTGGCCCACCCACAGTTTGAAGACCACTGATTTAGAACCATCCTACTTCTATGTGTAGTGGGCACAAACTAGCCATTACACACGCTCCAGTTTCACCCCCTGTGTACACAGAGCTAATCCTCTGCCCCTGTCAGGGGCAATAAAAGAGAAGGAAAACAAACCTGCAAAGGGACAGGGGCACTTATTACAAACATGTCAAGGAATCCTGAGAGATGGCTTGGCTGGTTGGTAATTGCACTTCATATGCATGTTCCCCGTAATCCAGGCCTAATCTGCTTGGTAATTGCACTTTATATACATGTTCTATCATTTCTCTGTGTATACAGGTTCTGTTTACTTCTGGACAGACCTAATCTGGTCTTTTACTGCCTTGTGTATTCAGGTTCTCATACATTCAGGACTAATGTGGTGGATAAATAACCTGTAAATGGGGGCACTGGACCAGCGCAGAGCTTTCTACTTACCTCCGGGGCCCAGAAACTCCGTGTTCCAACTTTTCCTTTCACTGTCTTCGATCCGAACATGTTGGTTGCTGCTAAGCCAAAGTCCCCGATTCTCACATGTCCAGTGTTGTCGATAAAAATGTTCTCAGGCTTTAGATCCCTGCGAAAAAGAAGAAGAAAAAAAAGAGTGTCAGCTCTGCAGTTCAGACAATTATCCCCCCCCCCCCCCCCATATATCCTGGTATTGCTGGTCCATTGAGGGATCAACATTCACAAAGCTCCCTTTCCTAGCACTGCCCATAGATATGATCCAGGAAACAATCGTATCTTTCATGAACTGATTGCCCTACATAGGCTTTATGGTCATTAACCGCTTGCCTACCGCTGGACGATCGCTTAGAAAGGATGACGCAGGTCTAGTGTGTTTATTTCCTGCGATCAACAGCTCCATATTGTGGCCGTAATTCAGAATGTTCCTGAAATACTTCCATCATAAAAAATACTGCATTATTGCCACTAGAAGGAGCTGACAAGCTCAGGAAATAAATATATCAGACACAATACAGCAATTATTTTTCACTGTGATTAGGGACGCACCGCTAAAAAATGTAGGTCAGAAATAGGGTTATCAGCATTTGGCCAATAGAAGAAAAAAAAAGGCGCCAATAATGGCATGCTGCGTCCCATTGACTTTAACGCAAAATCGCGTCTCATTGACTTCAATGCAAAAACGTGTCCTATTGGCTTTAATGCAAAACCGCCTCCTGGTGACTTTAACACAAAGTCACGTCCCATTTTTGCAATGTCTTGAACGGCGGAGGATGAACGGGTGAGTGTGCACTCACCTTTGTCCTTTCCACCAATAGGGTATAGTAACCATTAAGATACTGAGGCATTAAAGCAGGGAGGGGGGGGGGACAGATTGTAAAATGACTGAATATAGTTACCTGTGAGCTACACCCTTGGAGTGCAAGAAATCCAGACCGCAGAGGATCTCCGCTGCCAGGAGTCTGATGGTGGGGAGGTCACCTGGATCTATGGTGTTTTCCTTGTGGAAGAGGTCTCCTCCGCCGAGATATTCCATAACATAGAACATATAATCCTGGGGAAGGAAATACAGACAAGTCAGTGAATGAAATTCAGCTAGAAGGTCAAAATGAAAGTATCTATCTATCTATCTATCTATCTATCTATCTATCTATCTATCTATCTATCTCTCTATATATCTATCTATCGATCTATCTCTCTATCGATCTCGCTCTCTCTCTCTCTCTCTCTCTCTATCTATCTCTCTATATATCTATCGATCTATCTCTCTCTCTTTTGCTCTCTCTATCTATCTATCTCTATCTATCTCTTTATCTATCTATCTATCTATCTATCTATCTATCTATCTATCTCTCTATCTATCTATCTATCTATCTATCTATCTAGGTCATCTTTGCTCCATGAACTGATATAAGTGACACCCATCGTACAATTTGCTGTTCCGTTCTCACTATCAGGCAGCTGCCACAAATACTGTAGGGTGGTTCCACCACGGAGAAAGGACATGTACACTAAACTTCTCAATACCATAATCCTTTGCTAACATTTTTCTAGTCTTCCCCTACATCAGACTAAGCTAATCCAATATCTAATACTTGAAGTCCAGACAAATAGAAAACATTGCTTGATTCCATTGATGTATTAATACAGCCAGTAAAAATACCAAAAAGCTATTTTTATATTAGCTTGTAGGCAGGTGCAGTCTATTTTTTCCACTGCGGGTGGCGCTGTCCGCAGCGGCAATGCAGATGGGGAAGGAAGTCGAGAGGAACCCAGTTCCTCTATGGTTTCGTCAGTCACAAGGAGGCTGCTATCCGATTGGATGCTGGCACCCCAGGTGACTTTGGTGGCCCTCTTGGGTCAGACAGAGTGTATTTAAGACCCTGGCTCCTGGGTTTGGTGCACATTTTGTGAGTGGCTAGAGTAGGGACAGGTCACTTGTCTGTCAGGGACAGTGCTTAGCATCAGGGAAATGTTCCGGAGGAGTAGGGAAAGTGCAGGGACTGGCCATCCTACCTGGAGGCCTCCACATTTGGGTACAGGCCGGCCAGGCCACATTCCACCCCCTCGAGACAGATGCTTTTGGCACCTCCAAGTCACCAATCTGCTGTCACATCGCTGTTACGCCTTGTGAGTGTTCCCAGTCGGTTTGCCTTACCGCCGGGACTGTTGTGTATTGCTGGACTTCTGTTACTATATATTCCTGTTTCTGCACTTAGACTCTGTGTGTTTTCTGCCCGCCGCACCTACCCACCTTCCTTGCAGCAGAATTCAAACTGGGAGAGGGACAGGTATCAGTGTGAGCCGGTCAGGCCACCTTGCGGTGTATAGCTTTGCCTAACACAGTGTGACAATTGGAGAACCTGTTAGGAGGCTGGGGGTGGGTGACCAAGCTCCATTGTTTGACTACTTCAGAGAGAAAGTGAGGTCACTGATCCTGCAACATCATCTAGCAGGGTCGGCTTGATCACCATATGGAAGGGTCGCCTTGATCACCATATGGAAGGGTTGCCTTGATCACCATATGGAAGGGTTGCCTTGATCACCATATGGAATGGTCGCCTTGATCACCATATGGAAGGGTTGCCTTGATCACCATATGGAAGGGTTGCCTTGATCACCATATGGAAGGGTTGCCTTGATCACCATATGGAGGGGTTGCCTTGATCACCATCTGGCAGGGTTGCCTTGATCACATGCGTACATGCAGATATCATCAAGCAATGTTCGTTCTACTATATATTCGATTTTCTATATACCATTCATTTAATACTTCTTTTCTTTTGACTTTTCCAAAAACGGACTTACCTCTGTTTGGAATGTGGCGTAAGCGTGAGCGCAGAAAGGGCTGCCCTCAGCTATCTCCAGGACCTGACGCTCAACGTGGATGAGGTTTGGGTCCCAGTTAATTAGAGAGCTCTTGAGGACCATCTTTACGGCCACCAGTCTGCCGCTGTCACGATGGGTCGCCAGTAAAACCTGTAGAAGAGAGAAGGGTTAGTACATCATCATTTCCATGTGCTTTAGCTGTAACTACAAAACTTGTACAACATGAATTATGACTTCTAGAGGATTCTAGAACTATAGTGGGAGGTAGAGCAGAACAAGCAGTGTCAATATTTATGGCACTCCAACCAATCCCTGGGGAGGTGAGCCCAGAAGGTGGAGGGAGAGCCCATAAATAGTCTGAGGCCTGGGCAGCAGGGTGCAGTGTTGCTGGGTCATGTCTTGCTGGCTCTGCCCCTGGGGTAGGAGTGCTAGAGAAGCCTTGGTAAAGACATTGAGGTCTCAGATAGGCTTAGCTGAGGGGCCTATTCGCAAGCTGAAATAATTAAGTCTGGGGAAGTTAACAGGATAGAGCCCGGAGGAAGTGTGTTGGAAAGAGTTCAACTGTTCTGTGGTTGTGTGATCCTACATCTCCCTCACTAGGAAGCACCTGGTAGATATCAGAAGAAAGCAACCAGTGATCCTGTCCTTGTTTTTGTAACCAAGAAGCATATCAAAAACAAATGGGCAAAAAGAAACCCAAAGAGAAGGGGTTACCTAACAAGACCAGGCAGTTTGACTGGCAATGCTTTTATTATCTAAAAATGTACCAAATTTACTAAAATGTAAAACCTCCTCCACCTCACATTGATTAAAAATGACAACATTGTCATAAATTGTAAGGGAAGCAGCTGCTCACTTAAGACTAACCATGCATACCAATACCACCGGTAATTGATATAGACAGATGTTTCCCTCCTAGGAGCAATTGGCCGAGGGACTATTGGACAGATTCCCAATCGAAGGGAAGACAGAGGGGGGGTAACCAAAGACCTAATCATCCCAGGCCAAATAGGCTAATAACCAATAGGGTAAACTTCCACCCCAAGTATGTGTTGCCCTCTCCCAGGGTACTGTTCAAATAATGCTGGCCACCTATTGACCATTAGGCATGGTTGGTCATATGTGACAAGCTGCTCCCGGTGCCATTGATGACAATGTTGTCATTTTTAATCTTTGTGAGGTCGAGGAGATTTTGAATTTTTGAAATTTTTTGGGGAAAATAAAAGCATTACTAGTCTTGTTAAGTAGCCCCTTCTCTTTGGGTTTCTTTTTGCCTATTTTCAAACTCTTGAGGGAGTACAAGTCACCAGCAGCATTAGGAATCCCCTGGGACATTCAGTGTGTGAAGTGCAGCCAGAATTTGAGGAGTCCTCAGATTGTTCAGTTTATGGGTATCCCATGCTCCCTATCCCTATCCAAGTTTATGTTCCAATAAAAAAAAGAACCCTTAGACAGTTTTATGAACAAGTGGAAGAAAATGCTGTGTGCCCTGTGTGTGCCCTAAAAGGAGAAATAGGACGAAATTCACCAGTGGCTCCATAGGTGGTGCTCTACACAAGTATTGTGGAGGGGAACCCAAGGATGGTCAGCTCATTTGCTTAGTACTTCATTCCTCCCTCCTCCTCCCTGCACCCACCATACAACCGTCCCTGAGGATGGTCATGTTGGTTCCCCCCTTTGTCTATGGACCCCTCATTTGTATCTTTGGTTACTTACCTTTCCACAGCCTCCTTGTCCAAGAATTTTATGATAGATGAAGCTCTCCGGACCCAGAGGGGTCTCTACGCGTTCTGTGGTAGGGATATTTCTTGTCCCGCCAACTCCTAGAGAGAGAGAAAAAAAAAACAAATGTATTATTCTGTCCCCATACAATGTAAATCACTCTACTAACTTCTATTAGCAATTAAAGCCTCTTTCACATTATAATTTGCATCGCCAAACTCAATATGCACCGTTACACTTGCAGCTGGGGGGGGGGGGGCAGTAAAGACCTGATTAAGCTCAGAGGGGGCAGAGCGAAATGCATTGGGGGAGTGGCCTGGCGGGAGCCCAGGCTGAGGTTGCCACATACCATCACAAGTGGGCTTGCTTCACTAAGGAATATTCATTCTTCCACAAATTGACATTTGGAGCAAGGACAGGCTCCCTCCCCTGCCAGCAGTGAACCAGGACTAGCAACCTTTCCTAGCCTGAGCGGCTCACACACAAGGGTTTTGGTCACTGGGGGGGGGGGGGTAAAGACACGTGGTTAAGCTGTGTTTTAATTCCCCCCCCCCTCAACTGCTCCCCCTTAAGCTGCAAGGCAGAATTGCAATGCGGCAAAACTGATCATCTCTGTAGCATTCAGCAGACGCTACCGCTCCCTTAACTCAGCCCATTCAACTTAATGGGGCTGTGCTGCACCTGTGTGCAATGCAGAAGCTGGTAATGGTAATGCCTAAGCCAGGGAGGGTCATAGAAACTCCAATTTGTGCCATGTATTTTTTGTATCATGTATTGTTGGTATCATGTGTGTATTTTTTCTGCACAGAAATATGCAACAAGTATTCAGTTTTCTGCACAGAAAAAAAAAAAAACCTCATATGACACCAACATTATGACATGAACAGAGCACATAGAAAACAATTGTCTTCTATGTGTCCTCGCAGAGACCTAAGTTAACCACTTCAGCTCCGGAAGATTTACCCTCCCTTCCTGACCAGGCCATTTTTTTGCAATACGGCAATGCGTTATTTTAACTGACAATTGCGCGGTCGTGCGACACTGTACGCAAATACAATTTGTATGCCTTTTTTCCCAGAAATAATGCTTTCTTTTGGTGGTATTTGATTGCCTCTGCCTTTTTTCATTTTTTGCACTATAAACAAAAAACGACCGACATTTTTGAAAAAATAAACAATATTTTTTTACTTTCTGCTATAAAACATCCAAGGAAAAAAAATTTCTTCATCAATTTAGGCCAATATGTATTCTACTACATGTTTTTGCTAAAATAAAATCCCAATAAGCGTATATTGATTGGTTTGGGCAAAAGTTATAGCGCCCACAACCTATGGGATATATTTATGGAATTTTTATTTATTTATTTATTTATATTTTGATAGTAATTGCGGTGATCAGGGACTTATGGTGGGAATGCGATATTGCGGTGGACAAATTGGACACTAACTGACACTTTTGACACTTTTTGGGGACCAGTGACACTAATACAGTGATCAGTGCTAAAAAAAGATGCTGATACTAATGACACTGGCTGGGAAGGGGTTAACATCAGGGGGGCGATCAAAGGGTTAACTGTGCCTAGCCAGTGTTTTAGACCCCTTTCACACTTAAGGCACTTTTCAGGCGTTTTAGCGCTAAAACAAGCGCCTGTAAAGCACCCGAAAAGCGCCTCTCAAGCCTCCCCAGTGTGAAAGTCAGAGTGCTCTCACACTGGGGCGGTGCACTTACGGACCAAAAAAAAAAGTCCTGCAAGCAGTGTCTTTGGGGCGGTGAGGGAGAGGTGTATACACCGCACCTAAACCGCCCCTGCCATTGAAATCAATGGGCAGCGCTGCCAAAGTGCTTCGGCAGAGGCGCTTTTAACCCATTGTTAACCCCTTCTTTGGGGTTAAAAGCTCCCCGGTCCCGGCTACATAGTGCCGGTGAAGCGCCGCTAAAACTATCGCCGCTTTACTGCTAACGCTAGGGCGATCTGAGTGTGAAAGTAGCCTTAGTGTAGTGGGGGAGGTGTGCTTTTACTACGGGAAGGCATGGATCCGTATTCCTGCTTTGCAGAGACACAGGATCCATGCCTTCCCTACTGACAGAATCTGCCCTGTTTACATAGGAACCGCCGTTCTACCTGTGTACCAAACGATTGGTGGGTGCCGGCGGATATCGGGTCTGTGGGACCCGCTCATAGCACTCACGTGTATAATGATGCAGGGATGGGAAGGGTCGAGTAAAAGCATCGGCACAAACAGAGGGTGGTTAGGTCGCAGGCAAAATGTGTGAAAATGTGTGCCTATGGAGTGATTACTAACTGTGTGGGAGTTAAACATTTTTGATATAAATTATATAATAGCTAATGAGCAGTATAAAGCAAGGTAAAGCTTATACCCATTTTGCTTGTAAAAATATTGTTCAGAAAAGACAGGTAAACCTATAATTAATTAGTATATATATTAGGGCTTAAAAGTAGTCCTTACATAGGGGTTGCTGGCTAATGAATACAAGCAGTAAGACTTCATATTAGTGCTTGAACAGACAAGATTTATGTGCTATATCATTGAGGCATTTAAAAGAACCTTTTGGAACATAAGGTAAATATCCATCAGAGGGATAATCAGATGGAGAAATAAAGTATGGTATTTACGGGGTAGTAGTAATAGTAAAGACATGCCTAGTATATTAAGTATGGAGTGATAGTAAACACATACCTAGTTTAGTTTAACAGAGAATGTAGCAGTTTGTTCCTCTGGTGGTGCTGTCAGGGGTTTGGAGATCGCATCACTGTGGTTATGTAGGTGTAACCACTCCCCCAATCAGCCGTTATAAAGAACAGCTGGCTGGTGAGGAGTGGGAGGTTTGTGGGGAAGGTCGGCCCCCCGAGCGGTGTGCGCGCGGCCACATCCAGACACAGCATGTATGTCAAAGGATGCGGCCCCGCCCACTCCTCCCGCCGGCACGTACGGCCTCAACATCGGAGCGCGCATGCCCAGTGGGTGGAGGAAGATGGCGGGTAGCTCCTCCCACGGGCATCACACAGCCGATTGGATGAGGCTGAATAGGGAGGGAGGGCGTAGGATACGATCTCCCTTCCCGTCGCCGCACCGCCCAGATGGGCGGGCGGCTTACGTGCCGGGCAGTTCCCCAGGTCCAAGTGCCGACTCGACACGCAGCCATCTAGTAAGAAGATAGAAAATAATGGGATTTCTGTCATTGTATGTTGCGATAGGGCAGAGAGTGAATCCTGTATCTGGAAAAATCAGGGGCAAGAAAGAACATATTGAGCCTGGTAGTTTGCCTCTGTACATTGCATAAAGTCTACCCCTACCATAGGGAGGGGGGAAAAAGAAACTTAATTATCAAAAAATAATAAAGTGAGAGATGGCAGCATACCCATATAGCACTCTTTGTGTGCCGGTGCCTGTTTATAAGACAGTGTATACAATGCAATATTCAACACGTTAATACAATCTTACAGAGTATTTTACACAGAATGGATTTACCCCACTCCATATATCAACTGTCGCAGAGCGTGCAGAGGTAAGTGGAGTAGGTATACAGTATTAACCTTAATATAGATATAATACACTGGTTATTCAGACAGATGCAGCCAGATATATATATATACCTACTCCACTTACCTCTGCACGCTCTGCGACAGTTGATATATGGAGTGGGGTAAATCCATTCTGTGTAAAATACTCTGTAAGATTGTATTAACGTGTTGAATATTGCATTGTATACACTGTCTTATAAACAGGCACCGGCACACAAAGAGTGCTATATGGGTATGCTGCCATCTCTCACTTTATTATTTTTTGATAATTAAGTTTCTTTTTCCCCCCTCCCTATGGTAGGGGTAGACTTTATGCAATGTACAGAGGCAAACTACCAGGCTCAATATGTTCTTTCTTGCCCCTGATTTTTCCAGATACAGGATTCACTCTCTGCCCTATCGCAACATACAATGACAGAAATCCCATTATTTTCTATCTTCTTACTAGATGGCTGCGTGTCGAGTCGGCACTTGGACCTGGGGAACTGCCCGGCACGTAAGCCGCCCGCCCATCTGGGCGGTGCGGCGACGGGAAGGGAGATCGTATCCTACGCCCTCCCTCCCTATTCAGCCTCATCCAATCGGCTGTGCGATGCCCGTGGGAGGAGCTACCCGCCATCTTCCTCCGCCCACTGGGCATGCGCGCTCCGATGTTGAGGCCGTACGTGCCGGCGGGAGGAGTGGGCGGGGCCGCATCCTTTGACATACATGCTGTGTCTGGATGTGGCCGCGCGCACACCGCTCGGGGGGCCGACCTTCCCCACAAACCTCCCACTCCTCACCAGCCAGCTGTTCTTTATAACGGCTGATTGGGGGAGTGGTTACACCTACATAACCACAGTGATGCGATCTCCAAACCCCTGACAGCACCACCAGAGGAACAAACTGCTACATTCTCTGTTAAACTAAACTAGGTATGTGTTTACTATCACTCCATACTTAATATACTAGGCATGTCTTTACTATTACTACTACCCCGTAAATACCATACTTTATTTCTCCATCTGATTATCCCTCTGATGGATATTTACCTTATGTTCCAAAAGGTTCTTTTAAATGCCTCAATGATATAGCACATAAATCTTGTCTGTTCAAGCACTAATATGAAGTCTTACTGCTTGTATTCATTAGCCAGCAACCCCTATGTAAGGACTACTTTTAAGCCCTAATATATATACTAATTAATTATAGGTTTACCTGTCTTTTCTGAACAATATTTTTACAAGCAAAATGGGTATAAGCTTTACCTTGCTTTATACTGCTCATTAGCTATTATATAATTTATATCAAAAATGTTTAATTTTTCTTTACAGAGGTTTGATTGGGTTTGTTTTGTTGACCCCAGCAGAACCAGGGTCCTCGTTCGCTCGACTCTTCACAGCCTCTTTTAATTCGCAATTATACCTGATTGCGACATCTGGTCTGAGAGTGTCTTGAATCTTCGATACACTTAGATCTCTCTCCACGTGAGAACGAAATTTCTATTGCCCATGTGAAAAGTGAGATTTTGCCTGCGACCTAACCACCCTCTGTTTGTGCCGATGCTTTTACTCTGTATCCTGCTTTTATAAAGGGTGAACAACCCTTCCCATCCCTGCATCATTATACACGTGAGTGCTATGACTTTATTTACGCCTCTACGTTCTAACGTTTTCTATTATTTGTTGCTCCAAAAGCAATATACTGTTTACCAACCATATATTTGTTATCAATGCTCTCTATACCTGCTCTGTACAATACTGTTCCCACAATGTACCTCTAATGTTGAACTCATATATATATATACCTTTTATATTTAGATATAATCTATAGACTCTACAGTACGACCACTGAAGAAGGAGGAATCTGCTCACTCCGAAACGCGTCTGGTCTAACGTCACACTTAAATCTATGTATACTGTCTTGATGCATTTTTACTGTACATGTCTCATATGACCCCTATGTTCCTTTTTAAATTTTCTATACTTTAATAAATATTTTGTTACTACCCATACTATTTATATATTTTTCTTTGGGAAAGCATGGTAGTGCCAAATAAAAGTCCACAAATCTAGGGGAAAAAAACCCTTTTTGCTCTTTTCCATTATCGGATGTGGCACACACCTCCTATATTCTCCCAAACCCTGTGAAGCGAGTTGACCCAACCCAATTCTGTCTCCTTTTACTACTTGAAGACATGGATCAGTGTTTCTGCTTCACAGAACACACAAGATCCATGTCTTCTGTACTCACAGAATGAAAGTCTGCCTTGTTTACATAGGCAGACGGTCATCGGCGGGTCCCGGTAAAATCACAGCGGGAGCGAGCCACCAGCAGCGCACACTCGCGCCCACTACCCACAAGTGCAGGATCACCTATATATGTGTATATATATATATATATAGGTGATCCTGCACAGCGCGGCCACCCTGTAGCAGGAAAACTGCTATAGGGCGGTTGGCAACTGATTAAAAAACACAAGTCTCTGCACAAGTCCAAAATATTCCAAGCAAGTGAAATCTGCGTTTTTATTCCATCAGTTTTACTGCAGGTATGGTGTGAACGGGGGCCTTATCCTTGTTGGGCCGGGTAGCAGGTTGCCCACCCCTCAGTTGGACTATATTTGGACTTCCTGAGAGTGAAAGACTTCCTGTGTCCCTCAATGGTCGAGAAATGAAATGGGACATGTGTGTTCATGGTAGAACCCTTTTCTTGGAGTCCAAGTCCCTGGTGAGACTATCATTCAGAGGCAGCAGTGCCTGGGATCTCACACTGCACATATACAGCAATGGGATGCAAGGTACCCTCACATTGCAGGAAGGGCACTGCTATTAATCAGAGGAATACATTTCTAAATGCTCCCTATAACAAAGTACATCTTTACTTTTTTTTCTTTTAGTGGTATTAGCCCCAGAACCAAAAATATAATATGTTGTAGCTTGTCAATCATTAGATGGGGTGGCTGCATTAGTTTTCTTTTTTAGACCTTGTTCCCTTTGTTTTCACCTGATGATCTGTAACACACTTCCTGTGCCTACACTCTGGAGGGAGGAGCAAGAGAGACACTTTGGACAGCAGCATTGTCAGTTGGGTGGAGGTGGGTTGTTAGATGTACTAGCAGCTTTCAATACACAAACAAATTAAAGCCAAAACTCCAGCTAACACCTTTTAAGCAGTTATAGGATTTTTTTTTTCAGCAGAACGTATAGGTTTACATGGATGAGACAAACCATTTTTAAGACAGACAGGGGTGCTTAAAATGATCAGATTTTATTTATTCATGGAAAACCTTTATCCCAAAAGGCAAATAAACTGTTTGCTGTAACTCCTTATAAAGTGTGAGCTGGGTTTGGCTTCAGTTTGTTATTGTATTTACATTTGCTAATACAGTTAACACTCCCCTCGCCACAGACTTACAGCGCGGCTGTCTGCTGTGCCTCCTGTCCTCCTTCATCCAGAGTTGTGTCTCTCTAATACAGGAGGTGTGTTACTGGCCAAATCACCAGGTGAAAACAGAGAGGGGGAAAAAAGCCAAAATAAAAGGAAAAAGATGCAACCAACACATCTAATCATTGGTAAGCTGCAATATATTACATTTTTGGTATTGGGCTTTAAAGTTGATGGAGAAATCTCCCATTTTCCCTACCTATGTACTGTTTGAAAATGTATCATTATAATCCGTACCTGCTGCATCTATTTTTTGCTTCTTAAGCTGATTCTCTGCATAGCTCTTTGCTATCTCCTTAGCACTATAAGATATCTCCTCCCTGCTCCGCTTTCTTGGAACCTTGCCTGACTCCCCTACAGAGCCCTGTGCTACCTCCTTAGTGCTAGGATTTATGCGTGCCTTCTTCAGAGTCTTGCTTGACTTCTCTAAGTCTTCAAGACGTGCCTTCTTCAGAGTCTTGTCTGACTCTATATCCTCCTTAGCGCTATTACATATGTCCTCCCTGCTCCGCTTCACTGAAGCCATGCATGGCTTCTCTGCAGAGCACTGTACTACCTCCTTAGCGCTATCTTCCAGACGTGCCTTCTTCAGAGTCTTGTCTGACTCTATATCCTCCTTAGCGCTATTACATATCTCCTCCCTGCTCCGCTTCACTGAAGCCATGTATGACTTCTCCGCAGAGCACTGTACTACCTCCTTAGCGCTATCTTCCAGACATGCCTTCTTCAGAGTCTTGCCTGACTCTATATCCTCCTTAGCGCTATTACATATCTCCTCCCTGATCCGCTTCATTGAAGCCATACATGACTTCTCCGCAGAGCACTGTACTACCTCCTTAGCGCTATCTTCCAGACGTGCCTTCTTTAGAGTCTTGCCTGACTCTATATCCTCCTCAGCGCGATCATAGATCTCAGCGCTGCTCCTCTTTCTGGTTGTCATTTTTGACATATTAGATGTTGCACAGCAGAGCATCTCTGCTGAAATCTCTGCTAAAATCTTGTTCATCCTCCAAGGGATTCCTTAGGTAGATACAAATCTCCTATGTGCTTGCTTTTCCTATATATAATATATATTGTTCGATATATATTTATTTGGAATGCAATAAGATCATAAAATCAGCCAACACAGAAACAACTGTCTGCACTCGTTGACTGCCAGTGAAAACTGATCACCTGGGGGATCTGCAGAGCTCTTTTTATAGACTAGATAGCGTCACTGTTCTTCTTAGCCAATCAGCTGGCAGAGATGCACAGACTGTTGAGATTTGAATTTTGAAAAAAAATAAAAAAAATATCTCGTTTTGTGTGCCCTTCCTGGGTTTATTTTATTTCCAGACTCAAAACTCAATTCACAAAGATTTAACACAAGTAAAAAGGTTTTCTATTTCTATGAAATCTCATTGGACTTATTGGCTGAAATGAATTATATTTTTGCTTGTTTGTTTTTAAATAAGTGACCTTTTCCTGTATTACCAACTGTCGCCAAGACTCAAGGTTGTAAACCACGTGTCATGTGACTTCCAACTGTCTTCCAACTGTCACCAAGACTCAAGATTGTAAACAACGTGTCATGTGACTTCCAACTGTCTTCCAGCTGTCATCCCAACCCCCCCCCCCCCCAACCCCCCCCCCCCCTCCTCTGACAGATTTTGAAGCTTTGTACAAACAAGCACTGATATACATGAGGGCTCTTTACTGGAAAAACAAATGATACATTTGGGATTTTATTTTATTTTTTTGGGGATAAATACCTATCTCTGCAAGGGCACATAGAAAACAATTGTTCACAGCACAACATAATGTATATAAAAGGTAATGCAACAAGCATGTCAGTGCATTTTTATGTGCAGCATGGTGTGAAAAGACCCTTAATATAGCTCTGACATATGCTACAGTGTAGTGCAATTGCACATTATTACTATATATTTATATAGCGCCAACATATACCATAGTGCTGTAAAATTCAACATGCCTATTATTATTATTATTGTTATTTTAATAGATTTATATAGCTCTGACATATACTGCAGCGTAGTACAATTACACATTATTAGTATATATTTATATTAGGGCTGCAACTAATAATTATTTTCATAAACGATTAGTTGGCCGATTATTGTTTCGATTAATCGGTTAACCACTTCAGCCCCGGACCAATTTGCAGCCAAAGGACCAGGCCCCTTTTTGCGATTCGGCACTGCGCCGCTTTAACTGACAATTGCGCGGTCGTGCAAAGTGGCTACCAAACAAAATTGACGTCCTTTTTTTCCCACAAATAGAGCTTTCTTTTGGTGGTATTTGATCGCCCCTGCGGTTTTTATTTTTTGCGCTATAAACAAAAATAGAGCGACAATTTTGAAAAAAATGCAATATTTTTTACTTTTTGCTATAATAAATATCCCCAAAAAATATATAAAATGTTTTTTTTTTCCTCAGTTTTGGCCGATACGTATTCTTCTACATATTTTTGGTAAAAAAAAATCGCAATTGGCGATTATTGATTGGTTTGCGCAAAAGTTATAGCGTTTACAAAATAGTGGATAGTTTTATAGCATTTTTATTAATATTTTTTTTTTTTTACTAGTAATGGCGGCGATCAGCGATTTTTATTGTGACTGCGACATTATGGCGGACACATATCGGACATTTTTGACACATTTTTGGGACCATTGTCATTTATACCGCAATCAATGCTATTTAAATGCATTGATTCCTGTATAAATGACACTGGCAGTGAAAGAGTTAACCACTAGTGGGCGGGGAGGGGTTATGGTGTGTGACGTGTGTGTTTTTTTTTACATTAGGGGGAGTGGCTGACGTCTGACGTCATTGATCGGCTTTCCCGATGACAGGGAACAGCCGATCAATGACAGGCAGTGTAGGAAGCGCGGGGAGAGGTTTGTTTACACAGACCTCTCCCCGTTCTTCAGCTCTGTGACCCGATCGCGGGACACCAGCGGCGATCGGGTCCGCTGGTCCCGCGGCCGTGGTCACGGAGCTCCCGACCGGGTCGCGAGCCCCCCACGGCTAGGCAATTAAAGGGGACGTATTTATACGTTCTTTTGCCTAGCCGTGCCATTCTGCCGACGTATATGTACAGGCGGCGGTCGGGAAGCGGTTAATAACCTTAAAAAAAAGTATGGTGTGTAATTTAGTTAATATGTAAAGTTTTAAAAAAAGGCAATTTATTCTTAAATCTCTCTATGCAGTAAATATAAATAACCAACTATATGGTTAGGGAGCAAAATCTCTAATCCACTCTGAGAATAACAGACAGAAGAGATGTACTGTATATACTATTAGAGGAGATATATACTGTATATACTATTAAAGGGTGAATCTGGTAAATATCATCAGACTCAAAGATCACATTTTCTTTTTCTTCCTTCAAAAAATGTAATTTTAAGAACGTTCGTTCTATTTTTTTTTTGACTGAATATTCTCGTCTGAAAATTGATCCGTGTGACCAGCGCAAGGCTCGGTACACACCTGTGCAGTTTGCTTTTGATCTGTTTCTGTAGTGCTTTTTGTGATTTTGCTGCGATTTACGTTTTTTTTAATTTTTTTGGCCAATTTGTTGTTGCTGCAAAAATGCATTACATGCTTTCTGCAGCTTCTCCATTGAAGTATATTGAACCAAAAAAGCACTGTTTTGCGTAAAAAAAAGTCCCTGACCCTTTCCAAATACGCAGCGGCTGAAAAAAAGCATAGATGTGAACGTGTCCCATAGGAAAACATGTAAATGAACTGTAGTGCGTTTCTGCAAAAAGCACCAAAAAACACAGATGTGAACCAGGTCTAAGAGGTTTAGTAACATAATGGGGTTAAAAAAAACTATAAAGGGCTCATTTTAGTTTTTTTTTTTTAACCCCATTATGTTACTGGCCGATTAATTGATTACTATTTTCATAATCGATTACCTTATTTATCGGTGTATAACATGCACTTTTTTCCCCTTAAAATCAGGGGAAAGTCGTGGGTGCGTGTTATACGCCGATACTCCCCGAAAAAGGGACAAAAATAGCAAGCAGCGCCGAAAAAGACCGAATCTCCGGCGGAAAAAAAAAAAGCGCCGCCGGCAAAGACCGAGCCGACTGTTCGGCTCCGCTCATAATCCCGCCTCCCTGCGCTCGCTCCGGAAACACAGGGAGGCGGGACCGCGAGCGGAGCCGAACAGTCGGCTCCGTCTTTTCCGGTGGCGCTTCGCTCTTTTTCGGCAGCGCACGCGCCGTCTGTCTCAGCGGCGGGAAATTTAAACGCGGGCAAGGCTGCAAATGACACTGGCAAGCTACAATGACACTGGGCAAGCTGCAATGACACTCGGCAAGCTACAATGACACTGGGCAAGCTACAATGACACTGGGCAAGCTGCAATGACACCGGGCAAGCTGCAATGACACTGGGCAAGCTACAATGACACTGGGCAAGCTACAATGACACTGGGCAAGCTGCAATGACACTGGGCAAGCTGCAATGACACTGGGCAAGCTACAATGACACTCGGCCAGCTACAATGACACTGGGCAAGCTGCAATGACACTGGGCAAGCTGCAATGACACTGGGCAAGCTGCAATGCTGGGCAAGCTGCAATGACACTCGGCAAGCTACAATGACACTGGGCAAGCTGCAATGACACTGGGCAAGCTACAATGACACTGGGCAAGCTACAATGACACTCGGCAAGCTACAATGACACTCTGCAAGCTACAATGACACTGGGCAAGCTGCAATGACACTGGGCAAGCTGCAATGACACTGGGCAAGCTACAATGACACTGGGCAAGCTGCAATGACACTCGGCAAGCTACAATGACACTGGCAAGCTACAATGACACTCGGCAAGCTACAATGACACTCGGCAAGCTACAATGACACTGGGCAATGCTGCAATGACACTGGGCAAGCTACAATGACACTGGGCAAGCTGCAATGACACTGGGCAAGCTGCAATGACACTCGGCAAGCTACAATGACACTCGGCAAGCTACAATGACACTGGGCAAGCTGCAATGACACTGGGCAAGCTGCAATGACACTCGGCAAGCTACAATGACACTGGGCAAGCTACATGACACTGGGCAAGCTGCAATGACGCTGGGCAAGCTGCAAATGACGCTTAAATGTAATTTTTTTTTCCCCCTAAACTTCCCTCCTAAAACTTTTTTTCCTTAAAATGCCCTCCTAAACTTGGGGTGCGTGTTATACGCCGGGGCGTGTTATACGCTGATAATGTGGTAATTTCATAATCGATTAGTTGTTTCAGCCCTAATTTATACAGTGGCAACATGTTCCATAGTGCTGTAAAATCCAATACTACTATTATTATTATTATAGCTCTAACATATGCTACAGTGTAGTACAATAACACATTATTACTATATATTTATATAGCGCCGACATATACCGTAGTGCTGTAAAATCCAAGAATATTATTATTGTAGCGGTGTCTTGCCACTAGTTATTAACATCCATGCAAATTCACCCCGCTGCCAGGCATCCATACTTCACACTTGTAGACAATGGAAAGTCTTTTTGCTTTGTTTTGTTGTTTTTATTTAGGGAATTGAACTTGGTTGGGGTAAAGCAGTGGTCTCGAAACTGCGGCCCCCGGGGCCAAATGTGGCCCTCTGCTTGCCTCTATCCGGCCCTTGGGCCACTATTTCATCCACAACTGACACTTATCATGGGGCACTATTTCCCCTACTGACACCAAGGATAAGGTGTTATTCCTCCCACTGATATCAACCATAGGACACTATTCCTTCCACTGACACCAAGGATGGGGCATTACTTCCACTGACACCAATGATGGGGCATTGTTTACTTCCCACTGACACCAATGATGGGGGATTGTTTACTTCCACTGACACCAATGATGGGGCATTTACTTCCACTGACACCAATGATGGGGCATTCCTTCCACTGACACCAATGATGGGGCATTTACTTCCACTGACACAAATGATGGGGCATCGTTTACTTACACTGACACCAATGATGGGGCATTTTCCACTCCTACTGGCCACAGTCCGGCCCCCCTTAAGTCTGAAGGGCAGTACACTGGCCCTTTGTTTAGAAAGTTTGGAGACCCCCTGGGGCAGGGGCGGACTGACAACTCATGGGGCCCCTGGACAATAGGAGATTATGGGGCCCCCGGGAAATAGGAGAAGATTATGGGGCCCCTGGGCAATAGGAGATTACGGGGCCCCCAGGCAATAGGAGATTACGGGGCCCCCAGGCAATAGATTATGGGGCCACACAGTATACACACACAGACACACAATATACACACACAGTATACACACACAGAATAGGTACTGGAGAGGCGGGGTAGCTATAATCTTGGGATTTTTAAAAAAAAAATGATTTTTACATACTGTCCCTGGTTTTATTGAGGCTGGCAACCCAGATGGGGCCCCTTAGTGGCATGGGGCCCTCGGGCAGTGCCCGAATGGTCAGTCCGCCCCTGCCCTGGGGTAAAGGGATATGGGATGCCCATAGAACAAATTGGTATTTGCAATGTTATAGCGGATCCAGCTTACATTGACAAACGTCACCAGTAGTTATACTTTTTATTTCCTTGAATAAGACAAAGAAATGGTGGACTCTAATCTTGACAGCGTTACTTCGGACTGTTCTCCTCCTCTGCACTCTCCCTGCAGGCTTTACCTCCAGGACACTTCTCCTCCTGCACAACACTTTCCTGTCACAGCATTAGACATCCTGTCCCACCATCTTGAGCTGACTAGGCCTCACTCTGACTAAGTCCTAGGAGTAGTTTCACTTGATGATTTTAATAGGCCAGGGGCCTGCAGTACACCTTCTTGGAGGCCATAAAACATTTAATTGAAAAAGATATTTGATGAGGGACTACTGACCCCAGCAAGCCCGACTTGCAAATCTTGTGCCCTCAGGCTGCAATGATTTGACACAAAACCCCACAGTCTCTCCTCTGGCTCTGCACCCAGCTCCCCTGGCATGCCTCTTCCAGATCTTCACTGTGCCTCACTCACCAACTCACCCCGCCGGGGTGAGGCGCCTCAGAACTAAAGCACAGGTGGCCACACCCACTACTACTCTAACCACTCCCAACCCCCAGATCAAAAACAAACAGGCCTAGCTTGCAGAATAGGCCTGCCTAAATTTAACTGTATTGACAGAACCTACAACACTATACCTTTATTAGCACCTACCTATGGCAGAGGGTGCTACATTATTTTTCTACATTTATATAGCTCTGACATATGCTGCAGCGTAGTACAATTACACATTATTACTATATATTTATATAGTACCAATGTTCCATAGTGCTGTAAAATTCAACACTACTATTATTATTATTATTATTATTATAGTTCTGACATATGCTACAGTATAGTGCAATTACACATTATTACTATATATTTATATAGTTCCAACATATACCATAGTGCTGTAAAATCCAATACTACTATTATTATTATTATTGTTATTATAATACATTTATATTGCTGACATATGCTGCAGTGTAGTACAATTACACATAATATATAGATTTATATATATATATATATATATATATATATATATATATATATATATATATATATATATATCGCCAACATATACCATAGTGCTGTAAAATCCATCACTACTATTATTATTATTATACATTTATATAGCTCTGACATATGCTGCAGCGTAGTACAATTACACATTATTACTATATATTTACATAGTTCCAACATATACCATAGTGCTGTAAAATCCAATACTACTATTATTATAATACATTTATATCACTGACATATTCAGCATAGTACAATTACACATAATTTATATATATATATATATATATATATATATATATATATATATATATATATATATATATATATAGTGCCAACATATACCATAGTGCTGTAAAATCCAACACTATTATTATTATTATTTTTTTATATACATTTACATAGCTCTGAAATATGCTGCAGCGTTTTATTATTACTATATATTTATATAGCGCCAACATATACCATAGTGATGTAAAATCCAACACTACTATTATTATTATACATTTATATAGCTGACATATGCTGCAGCGTAGTACAATTACACATTATTACTATATATAGTGCCAACATGTTCCATAATGCTGTAAAATCCAACACTATTATTATTATTATTGTTATTATAATACATTTATATCGCACTGACATATGCTGCAGTGTAGTGCAATTACACATTATTACTATATATTTATATAGCGCCAAACATATTCCATAGCGGTTTGAAGAAGCACTGAGGTCAGTGTGAAACGCACGCCTCACCTCCTGGGTTCGGACACTCTGTCTTTGTTGGCTGTTTATTGGTATTTTTTGGAATAAAATGGTTGGAACGTTCCTGTGGTGGGCAGCCGTTCTTTTCTTCCTATTGGTCATCGGTGGCGGGCCGTGGCTTGCACCCAGCGCGTTCGGACTGTAGTGACTGCTCGCCGGGAGCGGCGTCTTCCTTGTTTGAATATTGCTGTAAAATCCAACACTACTATTATTATTATTATTATTATTATATTATTATTATTATATTATATAAAATATTATATTATATAATAATAATGATTCCTCTTGTACCAAATTGTAATGTAACTGTAATGTCTGCCGTTATTTTGTTAAGCGCTGTGCAAACTGTTGGCGCTATATAAATCCTGTATTATAATAATAATAATAATACAGTTATATAGCTCTGAAATATTCCATAGCATTGTACTGTATAATTATACACTTTTATTATTGTAACCAATAGTTTTGATGGATAATAAATTATTAAAAATAAAACACAGCTAATTAATTATCCCGAGAATTATACTGCGCGCTGTCCCTTTAAACTAAAGTACTATATTCAGAAGTGTCCGTGATTCTTCTATACTGTACATACATATCATCATCTGCAAATACAAGCAACTCTGTGCACAATACACAAAAAAAAAATCTTTTTGGGCAAAAGTCCTTGGTGCAAAACTGTGCTGGAAGCTGTGCATGCCCCAAATCCTATAACAGTGATGGCGAACCTTTTTGAACCTGAGTGCCCAAACTGAAATAAATACATTGGTTTTGTGTTGCAAAGTGCCAACACAGCAATTCACGAGAGAGGGAGGGGGGCAGAGAGGGAGGGGGGCAGAGATATGCTGAAGGAGAGAGGGAACAGAGAGAGGGAAAGGGACTGAGAGAGAGGGAGGGGGGACTGAGAGGGAGAGGGGGGGGTGTGAGAGATATGCTGAGAGAGAGAGGGAGGGGGCTGAGAGAGAGAGAGAGGGAGGGGGGCTGAGAGAGAGGGGGGGGTAGAGAGAGGGGTGTGAGAGATATGCAGAAAGAGAGAGGGAACAGAGAAGGGGAGGGAGGGGGGCTGAGAGAGAGAGGTGTGAGGGGTGTGAGAGAGATGCTGAGAGAGAGAGGGAGAGGGGCTGAGAGAGAGAGGTGTGAGGGAAATGCTGAGAGAACAGAGAGAGCGAGGGGGAACAGAGAAAGAGAGAGGGGGACAGAGAGAGAGAGGGTGCAAGAGAGATGCTGAGAGAGGGGTGAGCTCAGAGAGGGGGGGTCACAAAGAGCCACAAAGAGGGGGGGGGGGCTGAAAGAGAGGGATGGGGGGCTGAGAGGAGAGAGAGACCTCTAGCTCTGTCCTGGACCCTCGCGTGTGCCCACAGAGATGGCTCTGCGTGCCAGCTGTGGCACGCATGCCATAGGTTCGCCATCACTGTCCTATAACATATAACAATGTGCAAAGTCCTTGGTGCAAAACTGTGCTGGAAGCTGTGCATACCCCAAGTTCTATAACATATAACAATGTGCAAATGTAAGCAATTTACAAAAAAAATGGCATGGGAAAGTCCTGGGCGCAAAACTCTGCTGGAAGCTGTGCTTTCACCAATTTCTTTAATGCTCACTGCAGCTCTATGTGCAATTCCCCATCAGTGGAATATTGGTTGCACATAGCATTGTATTGACCGTGTTATAAAAACTGGCACATGTGCAGCTACCGGCAGAGTTTTGCACCAAGGACTGTGCGCTATCCCTTTAAACTGAAGTCTTATAAGTAAAAGTGTCTGTGCTTCTAATGCCCCGTATACACGACCCCGAAAATCAGACGACAAATCGTCCGTTTTTTTTTTTTTTTTGCATGCTAGTCATATATCGAATCTGAAGAGTTTACTGGAGTTACAAAAATTCTCGTACGACAGAAAAAAAAATGGGAAGTGATGTCATGTATTTGTATTGTATTTTCGGAGGACAACTGTACTGATTAAACGAAAATCGTACGATCTGGTATCATTTGTGCTTGTCCAATGGGATAATATCGGATGAATTGCCGTGATCGGCTCTCGAAAGCTCTGCACTAACCATCCGATTATCGTACGATCAATTCGAAAGCGGTATTTTGCGTTTTGTGTACGGGCCATAATGCCCCGTACACACAGTCGGAAATTCCGATCACAAAATCCGTTGGATTTTTTCCGACGGATTTTGTCCGACACTGGTGTTGCATACACACGGCCGGACAAAGTTGTCGGAAAATCCGATCATTCTGAACGTGGTGACGTTCGTTGCGTACGACAGGACTACGTAGAGGCTAGTAGCCAATAGCTTTGGTCTCATAGTTTGATCTGAGCATGCGTGGCACTTTGTCCGTCGGAATTCTCTACACACGATCGGAAAAAATTCCGATCGGATTTTGTTGTCGGAAAATTTGAGAGCAGGATCTCCGATGGAGCCCACATACGGGCGGATTTTCCGACAACAGGGTCCGATCGGACATTTTCCGTCGGAATTTCCGACCGTGTGTACGGGGCATAAGGCTTCCTAAAATATAAACATCATCTATACTGTACATACATATCATAATTGTATTTGTACATTGTTATATATTATAGGAATTGGGGTGTGTACAGCTTCCGGCAGAGCTTTGCACCCAGGTGTTTGTACATTGTTATATATTATAGGAATTGGGGTGTGTACAGCTTCCGGCAGAGCTTTGCACCCAGGTATTTGTACATTATATATTATAGGAATTGGGGTGTGTACAGCTTCCGGCAGAGCTTTGCACCCAGGTATTAGTACATTGTTATATATTATAGGAATTGGGGTGTGTACAGCTTCCAGGCAGAGCTTTGCACCCAGGTATTTGTACATTGTTATATATTATAGGAATTGGGGTGTGTATAGCTTCCGGCAGAGCTTTGCACCCAGGTATTTGTACATTATATGTTATAGGAATTGGGGTATGTACAGCTTTCGGCAGAGCTTTGCACCCAGGTATTTGTACATTGTTATATGTTATAGGAATTGGGGTGTGTACAGCTTCCAGCAGAGCTTTGCACCCAGGTATTTGTACATTGTTATATGTTATAGGAATTGGGGTGTGTACAGCTTCCGGCAGAGCTTTGCACCCAGGTATTTGTGCATTGTTATATGTTATAGGAATTGGGGAGTGTACAGCTTCCGGCAGAGCTTTGCACCCAGGTATTTGTGCATTGTTATATGTTATAGGAATTGGGGAGTGTACAGCTTCCGGCAGAGCTTTGCACCCAGGACTTATGCAGGTTCCTGTATTTGCAGATGATGATATGTATGTAGTGTATAGGATGTTCATGGTTTAGGAAGCCTTAGGAGTACAGACACTTTAATGATGGCATTTCAGTGTAAAGGGATAGAGCACAGTATAGAGCTGATGGGTAATTCATTCTGTATTATGATTATTCATTTTGTTTTCTATATCAGGGGATATTTATTGATACAGCAGCTGGGGTCTGTTATTAAGGGTGTGGCACAGACTTCATATATATATATATATATATACTGTACATTGATGGATATGACAATCCTCTAGACACTACATTACCGGGCACTTTTACCCCTTTCCTGCCCAGGCCAATTTTCAGCTTTCAGCGCCCTCACACTTTGGATGTCAATTGCGCGGTCATACAACACTGGACTCATATGGCATTTTTTTTTACATTTTTTTTACCCTACATATAGAGCTTTAATTTGGTGGTATTTAGTCACCTCTGGGATTTTTAAAACAAATAAAAAAAAATACAAAAAATTTTGAAAAAATAAAAAGTTTTTCTTAGTTTCTGTTATAAAATTTTGTAAATAAGTACGTTTTCTCCTTCATTGACAGGCAGTCATGAGGCTGCACTTATGGGCACTAATAAGGCGGCACTGATGAGGCGGCACTGATGGGCACTAATATGTAGCACTGATGGGCACCATGCAGACCAACTTGATGCAGTGTGCGGCGTATGGTCTGAGCACTGACAGGCTGACCCCCCACCCCTTCAACCTCTGCAGCAATGCTGGCAGCACTCATATGTCTATTTCCCAAAGACAACCTCTGGATATGACGCTGAGCACGTGACCTCAACTTCTTTGGTTGACCATGGCGAGGTCTGTTCTGAGTGGAACCTGTCCTGTTATACCGCTGTATGGTCTTGGCCACCGTGCTGCAGCTCAGTTTCAGGGTCTTGGCAATCTTCTTATAGCCTAGGCCATCTTTATATAGAGCAACAATTCTTTTTTTTCCGATCCTCAGAGAGTTCTTTGCCATAAGGTGCCATGTTGAACTCCCAGTGACCAGTATGAGAGAGTGAGAGCGATAACACCAAATTTAACACACCTGCTCCCCATTCACACCTGAGACCTTGTAACACTAACGAGTCACATGACACCGGGGAGGGAAAATGGTTAATTGGGCCCAATTTGGACATTTTCACTTAGGGGTGTACTGACTTTTGTTGCCAGCGGTTTAGACATTAATGGCTGTGTGTTGAGTTATTTTGAGGGGACAGCAAATTTACACTGTTATACAAGCTGTACACTCACTACTTTACATTGTAGACAAGTGTCATTTCTTCAGTGTTGTCACATGAAAAGATAGAAGAAAATATTTACAAAAATGTGAGGGGTGTACTCACTTTTGTGATATACTATATATATACACTGATTAGTAGACATGTGCACACTGAAATATTTTGTTTCAGAATTTAGTTTTCGTCCAAAAAATACATTTATTTTGTTAATCCCGAAATTCGTTTTTATTTATTTTGTTTCGTTAAAAAAAGGCATTCGTCCGAATAATCCGAAATAATTAAGGTTGAATCTGTCATTGAAGGCTTATGGTGTCTGTCGGATGTTCTAAGAAGATTCGACGGAGCAGCTAAACTGTACGACGACCGCAATCGTACATTTCCGGTCGAATGTTCCGCCTACAAGCTATAGAAAAATTCTAATGTTGTATGACACTAGTAATAATTATATTTATTAATTATTATTACTAGTCAACCAACATTAGAATTCTTCTATAACCTATGGGCGGAGCATTTGACCATAAATGTCCGCTCACGGCGACTGCTTCGTTGAATCTTCATGTCGAATCTTCTCTCTCTATGTCGAATAATCTTGGACTAATAGAGTTAGGTTAGGGACATTCAATCTTTTTTGCTATTGTCTCTATAATGTCGAATCTTTTCTCTCTATGTCGAATCTTTTCTCTCTATGTCGAATCTTTTCTCTCTCTGTCAAATCTTTTCTCTCTCTGTCGAATCTTTTCTCTCTATGTCGAATCTTTTCTCTCTGTGTCGAATCTTTTCTCTCTATGTCGAATCTTTTCTCTCTATGTTGAATCTTTTCTCTCTATGTCGAATCTTTTCTCTCTCTGTCGAATCTTTTCTCTCTATGTCAAACCTTTTCTCTCTATGTCGAATCTTTTCTCTCTATGTCGAATCTTTTCTCTCTGTCAAATCTTTTCTCTTTATGTTGAATCTTTTCTCTCTATGTCAAATCTTTTCTCTCTATGTCGAATCTTTTCTCTCTATGTCGAATCTTTTCTCTCTATGTCGAATCTTTTCTCTCTATGTCGAATCTTTTCTCTCTGTCAAATCTTTTCTCTTTATGTTGAATCTTTTCTCTCTATGTCAAATCTTTTCTCTCTATGTCGAATCTTTTCTCTCTATGTTGAATCTTTTCTCTCTATGTCAAATCTTTTCTCTCTATGTCGAATCTTTTCTCTCTATGTTGAATCTTTTCTCTCTATGTCGAATCTTTTCTCTCTCTCTCGAATCTTTTCTCTCTATGTCAAACCTTTTCTCTCTATGTCGAATCTTTTCTCTCTATGTCGAATCTTTTCTCTCTGTCAAATCTTTTCTCTTTATGTCGAATCTTTTCTCTCTATGTCAAATCTTTTCTCTCTATGTCAAATCTTTTCTCTCTATGTCAAATCTTTTCTCTCTATGTCGAATCTTTTCTCTCTATGTCGAATCTTTTCTCTCTGTCGAATCTTTTCTCTCTGTCAAATCTTTTCTCTTTATGTTGAATCTTTTCTCTCTATGTCAAATCTTTTCTCTCTATGTCGAATCTTTTCTCTCTATGTTGAATCTTTTCTCTCTATGTCGAATCTTTTCTCTCTCTGTCGAATCTTTTCTCTCTATGTCGAATCTTTTCTCTCTCTGTCGAATCTTTTCTCTCTATGTCGAATCTTTTCTCTCTCTGTCGAATCTTTTCTCTCTATGTCAAACCTTTTCTCTCTATGTCGAATCTTTTCTCTCTATGTCGAATCTTTTCTCTCTGTCAAATCTTTTCTCTTTATGTTGAATCTTTTCTCTCTATGTCAAATCTTTTTCTCTCTATGTCGAATCTTTTCTCTCTATGTCGAATCTTTTCTCTCTATGTCGAATCTTTTCTCTCTGTCGAATCTTTTCTCTCTATGTCGAATCTTTTCTCTTTATGTTGAATCTTTTCTCTCTATGTCGAATAATCTTGAACTAATAGTTAAGTTAGGCACATTCGACCACAGGTTCGATGGACACAGATCGCTATTGTCAGAGTCATGTCGAATCTCCTATCTATATCGAATAGTTGCAATGAAAACGAAAATAAAGCATTTGTTTATGTCGGATCTTTTGGTTTTCGGATTCTGCACGTTCGTTATCGTTTGTTAAAACGATAACGGAAATACCCGAAATTCGGACGAAAACGAATGCACATGTCTACTGATTAGCCATAATGTTATTACCACTGACAGGTAAGGTGAATAACATGGGTTATCTCCTTACAATGACATCTGAAAGTGGGTGGAATATATTAGGCAGCAAGTGAACATGTTGTCCCTGAAGTTGATGTGTTGAAAACAAGAAATCCTCATGGCAGTTTGTTGTGTATGGGGTTGTGCAGCTGCAGACTAGTCAGGGTGCCCATGCTGACCGGTGTCCACAGCCAAAAGCCCCTACAGTGCCTTGAAAAAGTATTCATACCCCTTGAAATTTTCCACGTTTTGTCATGTTACACCATGCTTCACTGTAGGGATGGTATTGGCCAGGTGAGGAGCGGTGCCTGGTTTCCTCCAGACATGACGCTTGCCATTCAGGCCAAAGAGTTCAATCTTTGTTTCATCAGACCAGAGAATTTTGTTTCTCATGGTCTGAGAGTCCTTCGGGTGCCTTTTGGCAAACTCCAGGTGGGTTGTCATGTGGCTTTTACTGAGGAGTGGCTTCCGTATGGCCGCTCTATCATACAGGCCTGATTGGTGGAGAGCTGCAGAGATGGTTGTTCTTCTGGAAGGTTCTCCTCTCTCCACAGAGAAACATTGGAGCTCTGTCAGAGTGACCATCGGGTTCTTGGTCACCTCCCCGACTAAGGCCCTTCTCCCGGATCGCTCAGATTGGCCGGGCGGCCCGCTCTAGGAAGAGTCCTGGTGGTTCCAAACTTCTATCATTTACAGATAATGGAGGCCACTGTGCTCATTGGGACCTTCAATGCTGCAGAAATGCCCTTCCCCCGATCTGTGTCTCCATACAATCCGGTCTCGGAGGTCTACAGACAATTCCTTGGACTTCATGGCTTGGTTTGTGCTCTGACATGCACTGTTACCTGTGGGACCTTCTATAGACAGGTGTGGCCTTTCCAAATCATGTCCAATCAACTGAATTTACCACAGGAGGTCTCCAATCAAGTTGTAGAAACATCTCAAGGATGATCAGTGGAAACAGGAGGGACCTGAGATCAATTCTGAGTGTCATGGCAAAGGCTGTGAATACTTCTGTACATGGGATTTTTTTGTTTTTTTATTTTTTTATAAATTTGCAAACATTTCAAACAAACTTCTTTCACGTTGTCATCATGGGGGATTATTTGTAGAATTTTGAGGAAATAATTAATTGAATCCATTTTGGAATAAGGCTGTAACATAACAAAACGTGGAAGAACTGAAGCGCTGTGAATACTTTCCGGATGCTCTGTAGATATTTACTTTGGGAGTTGGAATAACATTTTAATAAACTGCCTATTGCTCCACTAGATGGCGCTTTGCTTTCTCTAGCCGGTTCACACACACAGTACCGGTGGGGAGAAATCGCATGCAATGTGGACAGGAATCACACTGCATTCCTGTTCAAAACGTATGCGATTTTTTGCAGTGCGATTTGCACCCATTCATTTTGTATGGACGCAAAGTATCGGTACTTGGTATTGGCGAGTAATTGATTGAAAGTATCGGTACTGAAACTTGCGGATAAAGAAACGGTATCGGTGCAACCCTGCTTTAACTGCTTAGCGACCGCCGGCTGTCAATTGACGGCCAGGCGGCGCAGCTCTCGTGGCGGGAGGGCGTCACATGATGCCCTCCCCTTCCCGGCCCTCCAGGGAGCGCGCGCATGCGCCGTGTCACTGGGTACCCGATGCGTGTGTCCTGGCGGCCGCAATATCCGCCGGGCACCCACGATTGCCCGGTAACACAGCAGGACCGTGGATCTGTGTATGTAAACACACAGATCAACGGTCCTGTCAGAGGAGAGGAGACCGGTGGTGGGTTCTCAGTACAGAGGAACACCGATCAGTCTCCTCCCCTTGTGAATCCCCTCCCCTACAGTTAGAATCACTCCCAGGGAACATATTAACCCCTGCAGCGCCCCCTAGTGTTAACCCCTTCCCTGCCAGTCACAATTATACAGTAATCAATGCATTTTTATATCACGGATCGCTGTATAAATGCGAATGGTCCCAAAAATGTGACAAAAGTTTCCGATGTGTCCGCCGCAATATCGCAGTCACGATAAAAATCGCAGATCGCCGCCATTACTAGTTAAAAAAAAAAAATAATAAAAATGCTATAAATCTATCCCCTATTTTGTAGACGCTATAACTTTTGTGCAAACCAATCAATAAACGCTTATTGCGATTTTTTTTTTTTAACCAAAAATATGTAGAAGAATACGTATCGGCCTAAACTGAGGGAAAAAAAAGTTTTTTTATATATTTTTTGGGGATATTTATTATAGCAAACATTTTAAAATATTGTCGCTCTATTTTTGTTTATAGCGCAAAAAATAAAAACCGCAGAGGTGATCAAATAGCACCAAAAGAAAGCTCTATTTGTGGGAAAAAAAGGACGCCAATTTTGTTTGGGAGCCACGTCGCACGACCGCGCAATTGTCAGTTAAAGCGACGCAGTGCCGAATCGCAAAAAGGGGCCTGGTCCTTTGGCTGCAAATTGGTCCGGGGCTTAAGTGGTTAAAGCGCAAAAAATAAAAACCGCAGAGGTGATCAAATACCACCAAAAGAAAGCTCTATTTGTGGGGAAAAAATTATAACAATTTCATCTGGGTACAGTGTTGTATGACCGCGCAATTGTCATTCAAAGTGTGACAGTGCCGAAAGCTGAAAAATGGCTTGGGCAGGAAGGGGGTGAAAATGCCCGGTATTGAGGTGGTTAAACCTTTTTATTTCCAAGTTTCTTTAACTACAACTTGTTAGATGGAGCTGGGCAGTGTTCCTCTTTCAGTTTTGCCAGAAGTTATAGCATTTTGCCATCCTTTGTTTATTCGACGAGCCTTGATCTGTGGGGTGATGCCGTATAGGGCCACCCCGCACACAGGCTATTTGAGGCCCTGCGTGGGTCCCGGTGACGAGGACGATTGGCGTAATCCTGACGTGGTTCAGTTAATGCCGGGTTGCGTAGGCCATAATGAAGTGGTGGTCTGGGATCTGGTAGTACAAGTGTCCTATTTAGCACTTCCCATTCTGCTGCCCTGACAGAGATGCTAAGTATAGCAGGCAGCTGTACATGCCATGGGCCTTAGGAGGACTCAAATATAGAACGGCCATCACCGGGAGCCGTGTGCCGGGACAGTAAAGACAGGAGAGATTAGATGATGCCGGACAATTGCTGCAAGTCAGACGTTCGACTAAAAGGTGTCTGTGGGCATTTGCTGACAGATTCCTGAGCTGGTTGTTTTCTGGTGGATCAAAAAATGAACTGAATGTCACCCCAACAGCCTTAAATTAGAGTTTTCCATAAACAAGGTGATGGGGGAGGCAAAACCCTATATATTCTCAATTAACCAGTGGAGGCTGGTGCTCAACATTTTTTTTGGTTTGGGGGGGGCGCAAACAAATTGAAAAATTCTGAAGAATACTGAAAAAAAAACATCAATAGCAGCCACTGTGCCTATCAAATGCCGCCACTGTGCCTATCAATAGCAGCCACTGTGCCTATCAATTGCAGAAACTGTGCCCATCAAATGCAGCCACTGTGCCTATCAATAGCAGCCACTGTGCCTATCAATAGCAGCCACTGTGCCCATCAAATGCAGCCACTGTGCCCATCAAATGCAGCCACTGTGCCTATCAAATGCCGCCACTGTGCCCATCAAATGCCGCCACTGTGCCTATCAATTGCAGCCACTGTGCCTATCAATTTCAGAAACTGTGCCCATCAAATGCAGCCACGGTGCCCATCAATAGCAGCCACGGTGCCCATCAATAGCCGCCACTGTGCCCATCAAATGCCGCCACTGTGCCTATCAATTGCAGCCACT
Source organism: Lithobates sylvaticus (assembly GCA_028564925.1). Taxonomy (NCBI): domain Eukaryota; kingdom Metazoa; phylum Chordata; class Amphibia; order Anura; family Ranidae; genus Lithobates; species Lithobates sylvaticus. The sequence continues at coordinate 517,567,028 of CM053030.1, read as the reverse complement.
GTGCCATCAATTGCAGAAACTGTGCCCATCAAATGCTGCCACTGTGCCCATCAATAGCAGCCACTGTGCCCATCAAATGCCGCCACTGTGCCTATCAATTGCAGCCACTGTGCCATCAATTGCAGCAACTGTGCCCATCAAATGCTGCCCATCAAATGCTGCCACTGTGCCCATCAAATGTAGCCACTGTGCCTATCAATTGCAGCCACTGTGCCCATCAAATGCAGCCACTGTGCCCATCAAATGTAGCCACTGTGCCCATCTAATGTAGCCACTGTGCCCATTAATTTCAGCCACTGTGCCCCTTTAAATGCTGCCACTGTGCCCCTTTAAAGGCTGCCATTGTGCCCCTTTAAATGCTGCCACGGTGCCCCTTCAAATGCTGCCACTGTGCCACTTAAAATGCAGTCACTGTGCCCATGGATTGCAGCCACTGTGCCCATCAAATGCCACCACTGTGACCCCACCCTCCTGCTCACTGACTGCCCATCACCTACCCCATCTTGGTGGGGGAATCAGGCAGCGGGTGACGGCAGCAAGCTGTGGGGTGAGCAGCGGGTCAGGCGGCAGCTCCTGTGTCCTCCATTTGTCTCTTCTTCCTTCCTGCTAGGCGTCGGAGCATCTGTGCCTTCAGCCAATCAGGTGATGGGTATCAGACCCGCGCCTCCTGATTGGCTGAGAGGCGGTTCAGTGTTAGAAAAGCGAATATTAATTTGCTTTTCTAACACACCTGGGTGGTCTTCGAGCGCAATGCTCTGCGCTCCGAGCCCACCTTTTTTGGAGCCTATTAGAGCCTACCCGCCGCGCTATATTTAGCGCTGCTTTACCGTCGTTTTAGCAGCGGTATTCGGCCGCTCGCGGTGTGGTTTTACCCCCACGAGCGGCCGAAAAAAAGGGTTAAAATCCCCCGCAGAGCGCCGCCTGTAGCGGCGCTTTGCAGCGGTATTGCTGCGGTATTACCGCGGTGTCCCATTCAAATCAATGGGAAGGAGCGGTATAGGAGCGGTGAATACACGGCTCCTATACCGCTCCAAAGATGCTGCTAGCAGGACTTTTTTTGCCGTCCTGCTGGCGCACCGCTCCAGTGTGAAAGCCCACCGGCTTTCACACTGGAGTGAATGGGGCCGGATTTTTTCAGGCGGTGTACAGTCAGGCGCTATTTTTAGCGCTGTACCGCCTGAAAAACGCCCAGTGTGAAAGGGGCCTAACAGTGGTAAAGTGCTGATAAAACTAGCGGTGCTTTACTGCTAACAGACCCGCCGCCCCAGGGTGAAAGGGGTCTAATAAATAAATGTATTCATTTTATGATAAAATATTTGGGTTGGTAATTTGAGCTGGAAAAAGTGTAATTGTTTGTGTTCTTTTTTCGCCTTACAACATGCTGGATTACTAAGGATGCATTGGAGTAATGATGCTATCTATGGTAATAGGTGTGGAATCCCCGGCTTGAAGCCAGCTAGGTGTAGGAGTTGTGATTAGTGATGGTTCAGTAAATTTGGGGTTCAGTGAGTCACCTGGGGCACCAGCTGGGCCATCTGTGTGTAACATGGGCTCTGGGTGTGGCCACTTATAGACTAATCCTGGAACCCTGGGTATAGCAGAGACTTCTGCAGTTAAAGTGTAACTCCACATTTGTTGAAAAAATATATAATCCACTCTAGATGATCAATGTACATTGCAAGGATTTAAAAAAATTTGTAGCCCTACATTTCTGTGTTTTTTTGGGGGGGGTTTATTATAATCATCTGATGCACTCTCAGTGTTTTAGTGGGAAAGTTGCAGTGTCTGCCATCTTTTAGAAGTACCTTTATACAACCAGGAGCGCTTGGAACTATTTTGTAGCGCCTAAAATTGCTATTATTAATCTTTTAGAAGTGCCTAATCCTTAGGGAGTATTTTACCAGAAATGAAATGTATTTAGTAGGGGGTGCTTAAAATGTTATTTGTACCTTAGTGCAGATGTCTGAGAAAATCAGAGTCAATTACACAAGTATGGAATTACATTGGGGCAAGCTGTACACCAATTCCCCAGTAAGTGGAATTGAGGCGCATAGTTCCTTTATGGTTTCCTAAATCACTGTGTCAAGGTTTCGATTGGATGCTGGCCGGCCATGTGACTCTTGCGGCCATCTTGGGTGTGGCACAATCTATTTAATACCGTTGCCCCTGGGTTTGCATGTGGGTAGTGTAAAAGCAGGTCTTCTGTCTCTTCTAGACGAGAGGGCAAAGCTTAGGGCTCGCCATCTCCTTGGTCATCTTCCCGTTTGGGTACAAGACAGCCAAGCTGCATTCTGCCCTTCCAGACAGACGCTGTCAGTTTGGTTTATACCTGCTGTGGTGTACACTGTTGGCATCATTGAGTGTTCCTGGTTGGGCCTTCTCCCACTAGACATGGGAGCCGTCAAAAAAATTTGTTTCGTTTCGTTCCGTTTCGTATAAAAAATAAATCGTAATTCGTGTACGAAACGTGTACGTACGAGATTCGTACGAATCGTTAATATCGTTACGAATCGTTACGAATATCGACACTCTACGAATAATAACGAATTATCCGAAAACGTATTAACGTTACATAACATAAGTCTATTGTCTATCGTTCACCAATCACTCAGAGGAAGTACAAAATCGGAAATTTTGTTTACGAATGCGAAATTTCGTATTTCGTACTTCCTCTGAGTGATTGGTGAACAATAGACGATAGACTTGTGTTATGTAACGTTAATACGTTTTTGGATAATTCGTTATTATTCGTAGAGTGTCGATATTCGTTATACTGAATCTCGAATTCATTCGAATCATTCGTTATATCCGCTATAATTTCTTTCATATTAGTTGAAATTCATCATTTGATAGTTTGAATTCGGATAATTTGGATCCGAAATTCGTAAACGAAATTTCGTATTTCGTACAGAATTCGTATTCGTAAAAATTCGTAATTCGGATTCGTACGAACGTACGAATTTCGAAAAATTCGTACGAATTTCGAAAAATTTGTACGAATTTCCGATTCGTACGAAACTAATCGCACATGTCTATCTCCCACCGGGGTTTGTTGTTAACTGTTTTGCGTTTACTACAAGTTCTACTAATTTCATCTGGACTGTGTGTATGTGTAATTGCCACCGCTCCACGTTGAACCCACCCACACCCAGATTCTCCCGGCTCCAGATTATCATTCAAGCAAATAAACATAAAATTGGAATTATTGCCAGCAGGACCAATCATATTTTTTGTTTATATTGTTAGAAAAAGAAAACCCAGGTTGGCCATTGTGGCCAATCACTTTGCTTTTCATAGCATGGCCCAACTTTCGGGCACATCCGATGGAACATTCCGGATCTTAAAAGAGCCTTCTATAAGAGGCTTCTATTACAAAAGGTGAGAACAGAAGACCTTTCAGCCTTTGAGTCATGAATTTGGATCAGATCCCTAGAACAATTTAAATGTGAAAACTTGCCACAGCCCTTCTTGGTAACACGGAGCTGGGTAAGGCCTGGGACCACGAGTGATGAGTCACGCCAGAGTATGCCTGGTGTTCTCTCCTGCCCAAGGCAGCTGTCCCCTCTAGTTGTCCAATGTGTCACGTCAAGTAGCGATCACGTTACAGTCATAATTCCACTGCTTTGTAATGTTGTTGCTATATATATATATATAGACAGGCAGCTGATGAGAGTAGTCAGCTGTAAAAGCAAGCACTTGTCGTTGGAGCGTCGGGTTAGAGGTAGGAAAGTGCCTTCTGAGATTCATTCACATCAGTGGAAAGACCTGTCTGCCCAGGCTCTGTGGGCATAGAGAAGATAACGATCCTTCCTTCGAAAAATGGCACTTCCCGTTCAACAAGCCGAAGAGCTGAGGCTCTACCAACAAACTCTTCTTCAAGACGGGCTGAAGGATATGCTGGACCACAATAAATTTATAGATTGTGTTTTGCGCATCCAGGGGAAAGAATTCCCTTGTCACCGGCTGGTCCTGGCAGCCTGCAGCCCATACTTTCGGGCCATGTTCCTCTCGGACTTAGAAGAAAGCAAGAAGAAGGAAATCGACCTTGAAGATGTGGATCCCGATGTCATGGGGAAGATCCTTCACTACATCTACACCTCGGAGATCGAGATCACTGAAAAGAATGTCCAGGATATATTTTCAGTGGCCAACATGTTTCAGATTCCTTCCATATTCACTGTGTGCGTATCATTCCTTCAGAAAAAACTGTGTCTTAGTAACTGCTTGGCTATCTTCCGACTGGGCCTCATGTTGGATTGTCCTCGCTTGGCGGTCTCCGCGCGGGACTTCTTGTGCGACCGTTTCAACCTGATCACTAGGGACGAGGAATTCAGCCAGCTCTCCCCCGATGAAGTTATTGCTGTTATCTCCAGCGACTCCCTTAATGTGGAGAAGGAAGAGGATGTATTTCAGGTGGTCATGAAGTGGGCAGCTAAGGATAAAGAGAACCGGGTCAAGGCCTTGCCGGTCGTCTTTGAAAGCATTCGGTTCCGTCTGATACCAGAAGACTACATCAAGAACAAGGTGGAGAAACATGAATTAGTCAAGTCAAACTCTGAACTCTTGAAAAAGCTTCAGATGGTTAAGGACACTCCGAAAGGTAAATTACCAGTGGTCAAAAAGAAAGCAGCAGAGCCGAGCAAAGATGGGGAGAAAGTTGTTAACGGTGACGTGGAGGAGGAGGAGGAGGAGGATGAAGAAGTCCTACCAGGAATTCTAAATGATACTCTGAGATTTGGCATGTTCCTGAAAGACCTCATATTCATGATCAGTGACACAGGAGCAGTGGCCTATGACCCAAATGCCAACGAATGTTATTTTGCCTCGTTGTCGGCTCAGATCCCAAAGAATCATGTCAGTTTGGTCACAAAGGAGAACCAGATTTTCGTGGCTGGTGGACTTTACTACAATGAAGAAAACAAGGAAGATCCACTGGGATCCTACTTCTTGCAGGTAAGCTTTACAGTGGTGTGCAATGTCCGAGGAGATTAAACTCATGCTTCTCTGCAAAGCAATTGTCCCTTATCCAACCTGGGACTGCATACATGCTCATTGCTCAGTATACATACTTGTGCTTGTAAAATCCCAGTGAACCCCAAAAATATCCAGAATAAGTTGTGGTGCAGGCTGTACTCGTGAGCAGGCATGTGCTGCACAGGAATAATCAGGGTCAATAAGGAACTGAAATGAAAGTGGTTAGAACAGGGTTTCTCAACCAGGGTTTCATGGAGCTCTAGGGTTCCTCCAGAGGTTGCTGGGGTTCTTTGAGCAATGAGCAATTTCTGCCTCTTAGATAATTTCCCACTGGCTTCACTGATCTTTTTGGCTATCTGTTAGGAGGTTATTCTTCCCAATGACTACAAGTGTGAGGAGCATTCTTCCTCCACCAGGGTTCCATGGAACCATTGGGTTCCTCCAGAGGTTGCTAAGGGTTCCTTGAGCAATGAGCAATTTCTGCCTCTTAGATACTTTCCCACTGGCTTCACTGATCTTTTTGGCTACCTGTTAGGAGGTTATTCTTCCCAATGACCACAAGTGTGAGGAGCATTCTTCCTCCACCAGGGTTCCATGGAACTGTTGGGTTCTTTAAGAGGTTGCTAAGGGTTCCTTGAGCAATGAGCAATTTCTGCCTCTTGGATAATTTCCCACTGGCTTCACTGATCTTTTTGGCTATCTGTAAGGGGGGGAATTCTTCCCAATAACCACAAGTGTGAGGAGCATTCTTCCTCCACCAGGGTTCCATGGAACCATTGGGTTCCTCCAGAGGTTGCTAAGGGTTCTTTGAGCAATGAGCAATTTCTGCCTCTCAGATAAGTTCCTATTGACATCACTGATCTTTTTAGCTATCTGTAAGGGGGGAATTCTTCCCAATAACCACAAGTGTAAGGAGCATCATTCCCACTGACCATCACACTAATGCACTGGTAGTGAGAATGCCACCTATGGACAGCTAAAGAGACCATTGGTGGTATTTAGCTGACTCTACTAAGTGGTGTTGACCCCAGAACCATGTAGGCACCATCAGATGGGAGCTCAGTCAGCCACAGTGCAAGGAACCCTTAGCAACCTCTGGAGGATCTCTAGAGTTTCACAGAGCCTGGTGGAGAATGGCTGCTCTAAACATTGCGTCATAGAAAATACTATAGATGTGTTACATAATTGCCGGTGTTTTAATATTCCAGGGACACTTTGCTGTCAAGTCTTAGGTCATGTTCAGTAACATTATGGAAGACGGCTACATACTAGAGTGTGGAAAACCAATTTGCATTCCAATCGCTGCCCTTCTTTAAAAGTCAGTTTAACCACTTAAGGACCGAGCCTCTTGCTGAGATTTGTTGTTTACAAGTTAAAAAACATTTTTTTTTGCTAGAAAACTACTTAGAAACCCCAAACATTATAAAAAAAAATTCTAACACCCTAGAGAATAAAATGGCGGTCGTTGCAATACTTTCTATCACAGCAGCGGTCTTACAAGTGTATCTTTTGGAAAAAATACAAGTTTTTTAATTAAAATATAAGACAAAAGTTAGCCCAATTTTTTTTATATTGTGAAAGATAATTTTATGCCGAGTAAATTGATACCCAATATGTCAAGCTTCAAAATTGCCCCCTGGCTCGTGGAATGGCGACAAACTTTTACCCTTAAAAATCTCCATAAGCGACGTTTAAAAAATTCTACAGGCTGCATGTTTTGAGTTACAGAGGAGGTCTAGGGACTAGAATTATTGCTCTCGCTCTACCGATCGCGGCGATACCTCACATGTGTGGTTTGAACACCGTTTTCATATGCGGGCGCTACTCACGTATGCGTTCGCTTTTGCACGCTCGACGGGACGGGGTGCTTTTTAAAAAAAAATATTTCTTTTATTTATTTTACCTTTTATTTTTTATTTTTACACTGTTCTTTTTAAAAAAAAATTGTGTCACTTTTATTCCTATTACAAGGAATGTAAACATCCCTTGTAATAGAAAAAAAAAGCATGACAGGTCCTCTTAAATATGACATCTGGGGGTCAAAAATACCTCACATCTCATATTTACACTAAAATGCAATAAAAAAAAAAATGCGGCCGTAGAAACCACTATTATCGGAAACCGAAGAAGAGGATACCGGGCAAGTGTTTTTTTAATATTAACCACTTGCTTACTGGGCACCTAAACCCCCCTCCTGCCCAGACCAATTTTCAGCTTTTAGCGCGGTCACTCTTTGAATGACAATTGCACGGTCATGCAACACTGTACCCAAATTTTTAGGTAGGTGGCACTGATTGCTGGCACTTTTATGTACTGGTGAGCACTGATTTGTGGCACTGTGGGCACTGGCAGGCGGTACTGTTGGGCACATATGAGGCGGCTTTGCCTCTTCCTCTTCGGGACCCATGTCCCGTCAACAGAAGCCGGTGATCGCCTTTTTTTTTCTCCTCATGCTGTCAGCGCGAGGAGAAGAAAAAAAAAATTACGGAGCTTCTGTCTACATCACGTGATCAGCTGTCATTGGCTGACAGCTGATCACGTGGTAAGGGGCCGGGATCGACCCCTTACTCCGATCTGTGATCACCCGAGTCTCATTGACTCAGTGATCACAGCGCGCGCCGTGGGAGCGCGCGGGGAGCGTGCAAAGGGGAGGACGTCTATTGACGCCACTCCTGGCAAAGCAGATCCATGCTGCAGCCCTCATTCTGCTATAGCGTGGATCTGAAGGGGTTAAGAAAGAACTGGGCTTTCCCTTTAACTGCTTGCCAACCAGCTGCCGTATCATTATACGGCGGCAGGTTGGCTCTCCTGCAGGAATCGCTATAGCTCTATGTCGGCTCAAGCAAGCACGGGCGGGAGCGTGCCCGCGGGTCGAGAGGACTCGACGCCTAGTAGAGAGGCAGAACCGGGATCTGCCTTTGTAAACAAGGCCGATCCCCGTTCTGACAGGGGACATTACAGGGATCTACTGTTCCCAGTGATCGGGAGCAGTGATCACTGTCATGTCCCTGGCAGCCCATCCCCCCTACAGTTAGAACACACCCAGGGAACACAGTTAACCTCTTGATCGCCCCCTAGTGTTAACCCCTTCCTTGCACAGTGTCATTTTTACATTGATCAGTGCATTTTTATAGCATTGATCAATGTAATAATGTCACTGGTCCCCAAAACGTGTCATCTGGGGGTCTGATTTGTTCGCTGCAATGTCGCAGTCCCGCTAAAAATCGAAGATCGCCGCCATTACTAGTAAAAACAATAAAAATAAATAAAAGTCCCTAAATCTATCCCATGGTTTGTAGACGCGATAGCTTTTGCGCAAACCAATCAATATACGCCAAGTGGGTTTTTTTTTAATACCAAAAATATGTAGAAGAATATATATCGGCCTAAACTGATGAATACATTTTATTTTATTTTTTATATTTTTTTGGGATATGTATTATAGCAAAACGTAAAACAACATTTTTTTTTATTTTTTTCAAAATTTACGCTGTTTGTTTGTTTATAGCGCAAAAAACAAAAACCGCAGAGGTGATCAAATACCACCAAAAGAAAGCTCTATTTGTGGGGGACGTTACATTTTTGTTTGGGTACAACGCCGCACGACCGCGCAATTGTCAGTTAAAGCAACACAGTGCAGAAAAAAAACGGCCTGGTCATTAAGGGGACAAATCCTTCCGGGGCTGAAGTGGTTAATCTGAAGAGAAAGAAATATGGAGGCTGCCCTGTTGCCTGGCTGCCATAGTGATCCAATGGCTTTGGCACTTCCTGAGTTGCTGTCCCAGAACAAGCCTCCAGATCAGCCGTCCTGACTTCACTGTCATTTTGCATGCTACATGCCTGTTCCAGCTCAGGAATTGCTGAATTCAGAGGCAGCCAGGAATTTGGCATTTTTTTAAAAAGCGGTCTGCAACTGTGAATTATATGTATGCTTCAGTGCAGCTTCCCTTTAAGAGTCCCTTTTTTTTCTCCACGGAATTCTGTAGCCTTGGGGAAAGGTTGGGAATGCTGCGAGGTGTCAATGCTTAGTCAGCGGATTTGAGCGCAGAGGACCCATGGAGCCGAAGCCCTGGCAGGCGGCCATGATGCACATTCAGCTTTCTGTGGAACGTGGGGGAACTCTTGATCCCTTGCAACAGCTGAGACCGGGGCGCGGTGACAATGAGCACAGCATGGGAGGAGAGGGGGGGGGGGGGTCACAGCAGTCACAACAGCTGCCAAAATACAGGCCAAATTCTTTGCAGCTTCTAAAGGGTTAATCCTTTCATAACCATGGAAATGAACATTCCAGCTGCCATTAAATAACAGATTTAGCGGGGACGCGAATGGTCACGTGGTTGCGCAATTTCTTCTTCATCTGGTTCAGCTGGCATGGGTCAAAGGTCAGATTTATAGGCACACACCTGACCCCTATCCAAGATCCACCATCGGTAAACCTCACTCATGATGACCTGCGTCTAGATCAGGCGTTCTCAACCTTTTTTAACCCTAGAGCAGGGATATGCAATTAGCGGACCTCCAGCTGTTGCAAAACTACAAGTCCTATCATGCCTCTTCCTCTGGGTGTCGTGCTTGTGGCTGTCAGAGTATTGCTACGCCTCATGGGACTTGTAGATCTGCAACAGCTGGAGGTCCGCTAGGGTGCCCACCTGTCCCGGATTGCCCGGGATTGTCCCTGACTTGAGATTTTTGTCCCGTGTCCCGGGCATCTTCATTCCGGGACAATACAGTGTCCCGGAATGAAAAAAACCCACAGTGACCACTGACCAGACCAGTCCGCTCCGCCGACTCACTTCTCCCTTCCGCCGCCAGCCCGCCACCCTTATAAAGTTTAACGCATCATAGGCTGGCTGCCAGGCTGGTTGCTAGGCTAGGGGCCGATCCGCGTCTAGCAACGTCAGCTGAGGCTGACAGACACGTGGGCGGCACTGGCAGTCAGTGTGGGTAGTGCACTCGCCCGCATCCTATGGCTGAGAGGCGAGCAGCACGCGTGTCCACCGCTCAGTAGTCCAGAGAGAGAGAGCAGCCACAGTGGGCCGGGCAGCAGTGCACAGAGTGACGCCAGTGACCTGTGACGCCAGTGACGGTGACCAGACTCACCCCAGACAGAGCCAGTGCCACAGTTGTTTAAACTTCTCTCCTGAGCACTGCAGCCAGCCAGCCTGAGCCTGGTCTGACTGAGTCCTCCTCCAGGCTCCTCCCGCCCACGAGGTCCGCAAGTGCCGCCTACAGTCAGTGCCAGACATTCTTCCAGAACCAGGACAGGTTAGTGTACTGTCTGTGTTACACTCACACTTTGCCCCCTCCATTCTGCTGCTGTCCCCCTCTGTTCTGCTGTCCCCCTCCGTTCTTCCTCCGTGTCCCCCTCCGTTCTGCTGCTGTCCCCCTCCGTTCTTCCTCCGTGTCCCCCTCCGTTCAGCTGTCCATACCACCTGTCTAAACTGGTTACCACTTTTTTTTTACCAAAAATTGGGGGGGGGGGGCTGTCCCTGAATGGCAGTTTGGAAATGTGGGTCCGCTAATTGCATATCCCTGCCCTAGAGGAACCCCAAAAATAAATTTTCATGTCTTGAGGAACCCTTACTAAAACCCAAATCATCAGGGCTCAATAGGAACAATGCTCCTTATATTGTTGGCCAATAGGAAGAATGTCCCCCTTAACCACTTCAGCCCCGGACCAATTTGCAGCCAAAGAACCAGGCCCCTTTTTGCGATTCGGCACTGCGTCGCTTTAACTGACAATTGCGCGGTCGTGCGACGTGGCCCCAAACAAAATTGGCGTCCTTTTTTTCCCACAAATAGAGATTTCTTTTGGTGGTATTTGATCACCTCTGCGGTTTTTATTTTTTGCGCTATAAACAAAAATAGAGCGACAATTTTGAAAAAAATGCAATATTTTTTTACTTTTTGATATAATAAACATGCCCCAAAAATATATAAAAAAATAAATTTTCCCTCAGTTTAGGCCGATACGTATTCTTCTACATGTTTTTGGTAAAAAAATTTCAATCGCAATTAGCGATTATTGATTGGTTTGCGCAAAAGTTATAGCGTTTACAAAATAGGGGATAGTTTTATAGCATTTTTATTAATATTTTTTTTTTTACTAGTAATGGCGGCGATCAGCGATTTTTATTGTGACTGCGACATTATGGCGGACACATCGGACATTTTTGACACATTTTTGGGACCATTGTTATTTATACAGCAATCAGTGCTATTTAAATGCACTGATTCTTGTGTAAATGACACTGGCAGTGAAGGAGTTAACCACTAGGGGGCGGGGAGGGGTTAAGTGAGCCCTGTGTGTGTTTTCTTACTGTAGGGGGGAGTGGATTGGCATGTGACGTCACTGATGTCTTTCCCTATGACAGGAAACAGACGATCAGTGATAGCTTCACTAGAAAGCACGGGGAGAGGTTTGTTTACACTTACCTATCCCCGTTCTTCAGCTCTGTGACCCGATCGCGGGACACCAGCGGCGACCGGGTCCGCGGGTCCCGTGGCCGCGGTCACGGAGCTCAGGACCGGGTCGCGAGCACGCCACCGGTCGTGCGGGCGCGACCCACGGCTGGGCTCTTTAAGGACAACGTACCTGTACGTTGATGTGCCCAGCCGTGCCATTCTGCCAATGTATATGTGCAGGAGGCGGTCCTTAAGCGGTTAAAGTGGTGCTCAGAATGCCACCCTTAAAGACAGCTAAAAAGATATTGCTGTTGGCTTTGCTAAGTGGTGCTGAACCTTGAACACTGTAGGCACCATCAAATAGGTGGTTCATCAGCCACAGCTCAAGGAACCCCTAGAAACCTCTGGAGGAACCCTGGTTGAGAATAGCTGGTCTAGATCCTTTCACATATTACATCAGAGGGTGACTGGAGATGTCACTATGTACAGATGTTGCTTGGAGAATTCCTTCTAGACCTTTTCGCTCCCGTTATACTGAGAAGGCGGCACGTGGTTCAATGGTGGCCTGGTCTTGCAAATTGTTTCATAACCACTCGGCCTCCCAGACTACAGGACACGGCAAGGTGCATGTAGCTATAGGCTGCTGCCATGTTCCAAAATAGAATTGGGTACTGCTTTCAAGGAACAGGAGACTGCTAGAGACTGCTTTCCGTTACAGAAGACTGCTAGGAATGTCTTTCAATACAAGAGACTGCTGGAGGCTGTTTCCATTACAGGAGGCTGCTGGGAAATTCTTCCATTACAGGAGACTTTCAGAGTACTTCCATTACAGGAAGCTATAAAATTCTATTACAGAGGATCAAAGGAAAAAGGAGACTGCTAGAGAAGGCTTAGATTACAGAAGACCACCAGAGACTTCTTCTATTAGAAGAGACCGTCAGAGATTTCTTCCAATGGAGGAGACCACCAGAGACACCTTCCAGCAGAGCACCAGAGGTTGCTTCCATCACAAGAGATGTTTTCATCACAGGAGACCACCAGAGACTGCTTCCATCCATGAAGACTGCCAGAGACAGTTTTCCCTAAAGGAGACTGCCAGAGACTGCTTCCATCACAGAAGACTGACAGATTGTTTCCATCACAGGAGACCCCAGAGACTGCTTCCATGCCAGGAGACCTCCAGAGACTGCTTCCATGCCAGGAGACCACCAGAGACTGCTTCCATCCCAGGAGACCCCCAGAGACTGCTTCCATCCCAGGAGACCCCCGGAGACTGCCTCCATCCCAGGAGACCCCCTGGAGACTGCCTCCATCCCAGGAGACCACTTCCATCCCAGGAGACCACCAGAGACTGCTTCCATCCCAGGAGACCCCCAGAGACTGCTTCCATCCCAGGAGACCCCCGGAGACTGCCTCCATCCCAGGAGACCCCCTGGAGACTGCCTCCATCCCAGGAGACCACTTCCATCCCAGGAGACCACCAGAGACTGCTTCCATCCCAGGAGACCACCAGAGACTGCTTCCATCCCAGTAGACCATTAGAGACTGCTTCCATCCCAGGAGACCACCAGAAACTGCTTCTATCCCAGGAGATCACTGGAGACTGCTTCTACTCACAGAAGACTGCTCATAATATGAGACAGTTCTATAATGGACAGTTCTTTTTTTTTCGACTTGCCATAGGGATTTAAGCCAACTAGCGAGTTGGAGTGTTTTATGAAGGCGGCCATGCTGTTTTTTGGGGTGTTAAAAAAAAAAATAGATGGAACTTTCCGTTACAGGTGACCACCAGAGACTGCTTCCACCCCAGGAGACCATTAGAGACTGCTTCTATTCCAAGAGACCACCAGAGACACCTTCCATCCTAGGAGGCCACCAGAGATTACTTCTCTCCCAGGAGACCACCAGAGACTGCTTCCATCCCAGGAGACCACCAGAGACTGCTTCCATCCCAGGAGACCACCAGAGGCTGCTTCCATCCCAGGAGACCACCAGAGACTGCTTCCACCCCAGGAGACCATTAGAGACTGCTTCTATTCCAAGAGACCACCAAAGACACCTGTTTTAGGAAGGCGACCATGCTGTTTTTTTTGGGTGTTAAAAAAAAAATAGATGGAAAAATATAACCTGAATAGATTACACCACTTCTGTGTCAATACAAGAGAAAGGCTGTACTTTGTAATGCGGCGTACACAATTTTCCGATGGAAACAGTCCGATGGGAGCTATTCATCGGATTTTCCGACCGTGAGTGTATGCCCATCGGTCTTTTTCTGTAGGAATTTCCGACGGACTTTGAATTGAGAACCTGTTCTCACTTTTTCCGACGGAAAACCTTTCTATCGGATTTTCCGATCGTGTGTATGCAATTCCGACACGCAAAATTCCGACCCATGCTCGGAAACAATTCGACGCATGCTCGGAAGCATTAAACTTCCCTTTTATAGTGCTGTCGAACGTGTTTTATGCGTGTTATTGACCGTCGGAATTTGGTGTGATCGTGTGTAGGCAACACAGCTTGAGCGGAATTCCGTCGGAAAAAACCATCAGAGTTTTTTCCGACGAGAATTCCGATCGTGTGTATTAGTTGTATTAGTGTATCACCCCAGGGCAGGGACTGCAGAACACCTCCTCCTCTCCTCATCTCCATTATATAGTGGAAGGTGTTCTGTAGTACCTGGAACAGACTATCAGAGATGGTTGAGATAACACTGCAGAGAGATTGTATAGGACATCACTGGATTTTTGACAGGTTCAACGTGTTGTTTTTGTTTTCTTTTACCTATATAACAAAATACTTTCAGCAATATTTTTCTTTAATCAAAAAGGGGTAAATAAGAGAAGTTTTTTGTTTGAGTTTACAAACCTAACTATTTGTTCAGTAAAGGTGCTGACTGTACTGCTTTTCATAGATACCCCCACTTCTATATGAAATGCTATAATTATACAAATATGAAACCACAGAAATGGAAAAAATATGTTCTGGCAAGGTGTTAAAAAGGGAAGTGATTGGGGAAGCTCTATTGTTGTCTACCTGATAAATATCTATGTGGTTCCATTCTAACTCTGGCTCTCTGCTCTGACAGTTTGATCACCTGGACTCGGATTGGCTGGGAATGCCGCCCGTTCCATCCGCGCGCTGCCTCTTTGGTCTTGGGGATTCGGAGAATTCCATCTACCTGATTGGTGGGAAAGAGCTGAAGGAAGGAGAGCAGACCCTGGACTCTGTCTTGTGCTACGACCGCCCGTGAGTAGCCATATACGAGTAGTCATCAGTAGTCATCAGTATAGAGTGCTGGAAGGATGTGAGCGCCACAACTGAAAGATAATTCTAGCAAAAGATTTTATTAAACACAATGCAAACATAGAATGCCAACGTGTTTCGGGTGCTCACATCTCCTTCATCAGTGGTTGTGTGCTGGAAGTGAAAGAAAAATGTGTTCTGGATTTCAATTCTGTGCTTGGACGTAGCTCTCTATTTTTTGAGACATCCCAAGAGGCCCCCCGTGGGATCTATAGAGCACTGGAAGGATGTGAGTGCCACAACAATAAGATAATTCTAGGGAAAGCTTTTATTAAATATGATACAAAACATAGAATGCCAACATGTTTCGGGCGCTCACATCTCCTTCATCAGTGGTTGTGTGCTGGAAGTAAAAGAAAAATGTGTTCTGGATTTCAATTCTGTGCTTGTACTTAGCTCTCTGTTTTTTGAGACATCCCAAGAGGTCACCTGGGGGATCTATAGAGCACTGGAAGGATGTGAGTGCCAGAACAATAAGATAATTCTAGGGAAAGCTTTTATTAAATATGATACAAACATAGAATGCCAACGTGTTTCGGGCGCTCACATCTCCTTCATCAGTGGTTGTGTGCTGGAAGTAAAAGAAAAATGTGTTCTGGATTTCAATTCTGTGCTTGGACGTAGCTCTCTGTTTTTTGAGACATCCCAAGGGGTCCCTGGGGAGGGATCTATAGAGTGCTGGAAGGATGTGAGTGCCACAACATTAAGGTATTTCTAGCAAAAGCTTTTATTAAACACCATAACCAACATGTTTCGGCTGCTCACATCTCCTTCAGCGGGGGTTGGGTGCTGGCAATGAATTAAAAATGTGTTCTGGACTGCAATTCTGTGTATGGTGGTAGCTCTCTGTTATCTGGAACATCCCACGGGGTCCTCTGAGGAGATCTATAAAGTGTTGGAAGGATGAGAGTGCCACAACTATTAGGTAATTCTAGAATTCCAACGTGTTTCGGGAGCTCACATCTCCTTCATCAGGGGAGGTGTGCTGGCAATGGATAAAAATGTGTTCTGGACTGCAATTCTGTGTATGATAGTAGATCTCTGTTATCTGCAACATCCCACGGGGTCCTCTGAGGGGATCTATAAAGTGTTTGAAGGATGAGAGTGCCACAACTATTAGGTAATTCTAGAATTTTAACGTGTTTCAGGAGCTCATATCTCCTTCATCGGGGGTTGTGTGTATGGCGGTGAATGAAAAATGTGCTCAGGACTGCAATTCTGCGTTTGGAGGTAGCTCTCTGTTATCTGGGACATCAAAAGGTGTCCCCGGGGAGGCATACATGAAGTGCTGGAAAGATGTAAGTGCCACAACAATTAGGTCATTCTGGCAAAAGTTTTTTATTAAACACAATGCAAACATAGAATTCCAACTTGTTTCTGGAGCTCATATCACCTTCATCAGGGTTTTTGTGCCGGCAGTAAAAGAAAAATGTGTTCTGGATTGCAATTCTGTGCTTGGACGTAGGTCTCTTTTTTATTTGGAACATCCCAGGGGGTCCCTGGGGGATCTATAGAGCACTGGAAGGATGTGAGTGCCACAACAATAAGATAATTCTAGGAAAAGTTTTTATTAAACACAATGCAAACATAGAATTCCAACGTGTTTCGGGTGCTTACATCTCCTTCATCAGTGGTTGTGTGCATGGCAGTGAATGAAAAATGTACTGCAATTCTGCATTTGGAGGTAGCTCTCTGTTATCTGGGAGATCAAAAGGTGTGCCCAGGGGAGGCATCCATGGAGTGCTGTAAGGATGTAAGTGCCACAACAATTAGGCAAAAGTTTTTATTAAACACAATGCAAACATAGAATTTCAACGTGCTTCTGGAGCTCATATCACCTTCATCAGGGATGGTGTGCCGGCAGTTAAAGAAAAATGTGTCTCTTTTATTTGGGACATCCCAAGGGGTCCCTGTGGGATCTATAGAGCACAGGAAGGATGTGAGTGCCACAACAATAAGATAATTCTAGGAAAAGTTTTTATTAAACACAATGCAAACATAGAATTCCAACGTGTTTCGGGTGCTCACATCTCCTTCATCAGTGGTTGTGTGCTGGAAGTGAAAGAAAAATGTGTTCTGGATTTCAATTCTGTGCTTGGACGTAGCTCAGCTCTCTGTTTTTTGAGACATCCCAAGAGGCCCCCCGTGGGATCTATAGAGCACTGGAAGGATGTGAGTGCCAGAACAATAAGATAATTCTAGGGAAAGCTTTTATTAAATATGATACAAACATAGAATGCCAACGTGTTTCGGGCGCTCACATCTCCTTCATCAGTGGTTGTGTGCTGGAAGTGAAAGAAAAATGGGTTCTGGATTTAAATTCTGTGCTTGGATGTAGCTCTCTGTTTTTTGAGACATCCCAAGGGGTCCCCCGGGGAGGGATCTATAGAGTGCTGGAAGGATGTGAGTGCCAGAACAATAAGATAATTCTAGGGAAAGCTTTTATTAAATATGATACAAACATAGAATGCCAACGTGTTTCGGGCGCTCAAATCTCCTTCATCAGTGGTTGTGTGCTGGAAGTGAAAGAAAAATGGGTTCTGGATTTAAATTCTGTGCTTGGATGTAGCTCTCTGTTTTTTGAGACATCCCAAGGGGTCCCCGGGGAGGGATCTATGGAGTGCTGGAAGGATGTGAGTGCCACAACATTAAAATGTGTTCTGGATTGCAATTGTGTAAAGAAAATAGGCGGTGGAGCAGTCGGGCGTCAGTGTGATAGCTTTACCACTGGCGCCTGTCCACTCCACTATCTGTTTTCTTCACAGAATTGCAATCCAGAACACATTTTTAGTGCATTGCCAGCACACAGCCCCTGGTGGGTGTAGGATATATGAGTCTGTGACTGTAGGGGGGGGGGGGCATTAGAGTGTAAGCTCCTTTGGTGCAGAGAGTGATGTGACTGGCTCGGTGTTCTTTATACAGCACTGTGGTATATGTCAGAGCTATAGAAATGTATAATTATAATAGTGTGTGACTGTGTGGAAAATTAGAGTGTAAGCTCCTATGGTGCAGAGAGTGATGTGATTTGTCTTCTGCGATATATGTCGGAATGGACTTAATACATTTCTTTGCAGTTATAAAAATGTTGCCTTTAAATAAGTCCATTTATTTTTGATGTCTCATGAATGTCTCTGTTGATTATTTTCAGGTCCTTTAAGTGGGGGGAGTCGGACCCCCTGCCCTATCAGGTGTATGGACACTCTGTGGTCTCCCATGAGAATCTGGTCTATGTGATTGGAGGGAAGGGGAGCGATAAGTAAGTAACGCATTGATATCGGGCGCAGACTATGGAGGCTCCATTATCCATTGCCGCAACCAAAATTGTGGGAGGGTGACACCATCATTCTGTGGTGTGGGGGGGGGGGGGTTCTAGGTTTTCTGTTGGACACCTCACCATCAAGGTCCCCAAGAACTGAAAGGAAGCAGAACTAATGTGATATGAAGTAACAGTTCTGGCATACAGTATAACTAAAGGCAAAATAAAATTCAAAAAAATGACAGGGGTTATAACCCTCCCTTACTCTATCCAAAATGGGGAAAAATATATTTTGCCTATAGATCTAGCATCTGCCTTGGGAGGAATAGTGGCCCATCATTGGTGTCAGTGGGAGGAATAGTGCCCCATCATTGGTGTCAGTGGGAAGAATAGTGTCCCGTCATTGGTGTCGGTGGGAGGTATAGTGCCCCATCATTGGTGTCAATGGGAGGAATAGTGCCCCATCATTGGTGTCGGTGGGAGGAATAATGCCCCATCATTGGTATCAGTGGAAGGAATAGTGCCCCATCATTGGTGTCAGTGGGAGGAATAGTGCCCCATCATTGGTGTCAGTGGGAGGAACAGTGCCCCATCATTGGTGTCAGTGGGCGTACTAGTGCCCCATCATTGGTGTCAGTGGGAGGAATAGTGCCCCATCATTGGTGTCAGTGGGAGGAATAGTGCCCCATCATTGGTATCAGTGGAAGGAATAGTGCCCCATCATTGGTGTCGGTGGGAGGAATAGTGCCCCATCATTGGTATCAGTGGAAGGAATAGTGCCCCATCATTGGTGTCAGTGGAAGGAATAGTGCCCCATCATTGAGCTCTTCAGAGTGTAACTTCAAGCGGAACTTCAGTCATTTTTTCATCTTTTCATCTATTAAATCTTCTGCCCTTGTTGTTGTTTTATCTTTGGATAGTAAAACATTTTTTTTTCTGCCAGTAAATCCCTTATACAGCCCACTTCCTGTGTTTTGTCTGGTCATTAGCCTAGGCGTATGACATTATGCACAGCTCTCTATCCTGAGAGTTCGCCAGGAAGGGGGGGGGGGGGGGGGTGAGTCATAAGAGGGCCAATGAGAGCTGCAGAGCTGGAGGCGTGCCTCCTGTGTGTCTGTGTAAATCCAGGAAGTGAACAGGCAGCAGCTTCAGCTGCCCACAGTTAAAATGGCTGCAGCCAGACTCAGCGGAGGGAGATTTCTGCAGCCTATTTGGCAAGTACAGAATCCCAGTATATATAAAATAATATGCAGAGTGGTTGGAGGGAAGCTTCAGAATGGCAAAGATGTTTATAATTCCAAATTATGTGAGCGGACTGCAGTTCCTCTTTCAGCTCCCCACCCCCTGATTTCTGAAAGCTCAGACAAGCTGTATGAATTCTGCACCTTAAATGCTCTTCACTCTCCGCAGGAAATGTCTGAACCGCCTTTGTGTCTACAACCCCAAGAAGTTTGAGTGGAAGGATTTGGCTCCCATGAAGACGGCTCGCTCTCTCTTGGGTGCGACCATTCATAACGGGAAGATCCTCATCGCTGCCGGAGTCACCGACACGGGGCTCACCAACAGCATCGAGGCCTACGATATCAAGACTAACAAGTGAGTGACACCAAACCATCATGTTTAAAGAGCCCCTGTCACCAAACTAAAGCTAAAAATGCCCCGCCCCTGTACCGGCGCCGCCATTATGCCACATGCGCCAAAGAGCCTCTCCATGGCTTTGGGGGGGTCCTGGCAGGCAGAACCCTTCGGCACATCTGCACACGTGCTAGTGATTTTCCACGCATGCGCAAAGACTGGAAATGTTTCGGGACTTCCATGATAGATGCTTTTGCGCATGCGTAGGAAACCCAGTGCGTATGTGGATGGTCATGGGGCCACAGGGCTCACTTGGGACCCGAATCCCTGGTGGTACAATTATACCATCTGCATATTAGTTGGGCGACTTAGATATTTGCCAGCACACCAAGGATCAGCACAAAGTGGTGTCCAATCGGGTAGTTTATTGCAAGATCACAAGAAAGGTGCAACGTTTCGGGCTCACGCAGGACCCCTTCGTCAGGCATGCCTGACGAAGGGGTCCTGCGTGACTCCGAAACGTTGCACCTTTCTTGTATTGTGGTCCCTGCAATAAACGACCTGTTTTGGATGCCACTTTGTGCCGATCCTAGGTTTGCCGGCAAATATCTACGTTGTGACTTGAACCAGTATCCAGCTGGTTGTTGCTGCAGCACCCAAACCCTTGAGAGCTTATACCAGGAACGTGTGCCATGGGAATATGAAGTATTAGTTGGGCAACTTAGATATTTGCCAGCACACCAAGGATCGGCACAAAGTGGCATCCAAGCGAGTAGTTTATTGCAAGATCACAAGAAAGGTGCAACGTTTCGGGGCTCACGCAGGACCCCTTCGTCAGGCATGCCTGACGAAGGGGTCCTGCGTGACTCCGAAACGTTGCACCTTTCTTGTATTGCGATCCCTGCAATAAACGACCCGCTTGGACGCCGCTTTGTGCCGATCCTAGGTTTGCCGGCAAATATCTACGTTGTGACTTGAACCAGTATCCAGCTGGTTGTTGCTGCAGCACCCAAACCCTTGAGAGCTTATAACAGGAACGTGTGCCATGGGAATATGAAGTATTAGTTGGGCAACTTAGATATTTGCCAGCACACCAAGGATCGGCACAAAGTGGCATCCAAGCGAGTAGTTTATTGCAAGATCACAAGAAAGGTGCAACGTTTCGGGCTCACGCAGGACCCCTTCGTCAGGCATGCCTGGCGAAGGGGTCCTGCGTGACTCCCGAAACGTTGCACCTTTCTTGTATTGCGATCCCTGCAATAAACGACCCGTTTGGATGCCCCTTTGTGCCGATCCTTGGTGTGCCGGCAAATATCTACGTTGTGACTTGAACCAGTATCCAGCTATTTATTGTAAACATCAAAGATGGAAAAAAAATTCATTGTATCGATACATATTACAAACATACTAAATTTTAAAATGACATTGCTGATTGGAAAAATTGTAAGTGATACAGCCTACTACATTTTTCAGTAACCACTGATATAGAGAGGTGGCGCTGTAGCGGTATTCCAGCGCGTTTCAACTATCTTATTCAATAAATCTTCATCAGGGATATTGTATCACTATCTACAAAAGATAGATAGTGTAGATAGTGATACAATATCCCTGATGAAGATTTACTGAATAAGTTGAAACGCGCTGGCTTACCGCTACTCAGCGCCACCTCTCTATATCAGTGGTTACTGAAAAATGTAGTAGGCTGTATCACTTACAATTTTTACAATCAGCAATCATAGAATAATATAATACATATACATATAATAAAATATAAAAAATATAAATAAATAATAAATTAAATATAATAAAAATATATAAAAGGATAAATAATAAAAATAATGGACTTTAATGGTACCATAAGAACTTGGGATAACAATCTCAATATAGAAAAAACACTCATGTGATAGCATATGTGATTGCCATCATCCCATATCATATATGAAAAAATATGAAATAACCTCTATTTTGGTTTTTTTTAAGGCAATAAAAAAAAATAATTCATTTATTGTAACCATCAAAGATAGAAAAAAATCATTGTATCGATACATATTACAAACATACAAAATTTTAAAATGACATTGCTGATTGGAAAAATTGTAAGTGATACAGCCTACTACATTTTTCAGTAACCACTGATATAGACCGGTGGCGTTGAGTAGCCGTAAGCCAACGCGTTTCAACTTATTCAGTAAATCTTCATCAGGGATATTGTATCACTATCTACAGTTGTCCACACTATCTACACTAGCTATCTTTTGTAGATAGTGATACAATATCTCTGATGAAGATTTATTGAATAAGATAGTTGAAACGTGTTGGGTTACCGCTACTCAGCGCCACCTGTCTATATCAGTGGTTACTGAAAAATGTAGTAGGCTGCAATTTTTCCAATCAGCAATCATAGAATAATCTAATACATATACATATAATAAAATATAAAAAATATAAATAAATAATAAATTAAATATAATAAAAAATATATAAAAGGATAAATAATAAAAATAATGGACTTTAATGGTACCATAAGAACTTGGGATAACAATCTCAATATAGAAAAAATATTTTTTATTATTACAAAAGGTATTAAAAAAAGACAAAAAAAAACATTAGCTCGAAAAAGTTTAGATAGACTCATGTGGTAGCATATGTGATTAACAGCCCGTATCATATATGAAAAAAAATATGAAATAACCTCTATTTTGGGATTTTTAAGGCAGTAAAAAAAAATATAATAATTTATTGTAACCATCAAAGATAGAAAAAATTAATTGTATCAATACATATTACAAACATACAAAACTTTAAAATGACATTGCTGATTGGAAAAATTGTAAGTGATACAGCCTACTACATTTTTCAGTAACCACTGACTGTATCACTTACAATTTTTCCATTCCATGTCATTTTAAATTTTGTATGTTTGTAATATGTATAGATACAATTAATTTTTTTTATCTTTGATGTTTACAATAATAATTTTTTTTTTTATTGCCCTGAAAATCCCCAAATAGAGGTTATTTCATATTTTTTCATATATGATATGGGATGATGTCAATCACATATCCTACCACATCTAAACTTTTTCGAGCTAATGTTTCTTTTGTCTCAGCTTATTTTTATTTTTTTTTATTATTTTTATTTTTCTGTTTACAAACTTTTTTATTAAGTACAAAAGGTGGTACAAAACTGATATGGCATAAGTAATACAAAAGTTACAGAGGGTCAGATATATACATGTACAATATAACATACATATGTAATAGTAATACATTTTGTTATATAGGAAAAATAAAGACAGGTATACCTGTCTCAGCTTATTTTTAATAGCTTTTTGTAATAATAAAAAATATTTTTCCTATATTGAGATTGTTATCCCAAGTTCTTATGGTACCATTAAAGTCAATTTATTTTTATTATTTATCCTTTTATATATTTTCATTATATTTATTTTATTATTTATTTATTATTTATATTGTATTATACTGTATATGTTTTATATTATTTTATGATATATTTTTATAATTTTTTATTTATTTCTATATTATATTTTATTTTTGCTATATATTTAAGAGTAGTCTGTTGCTGACCCTCTCTGGTTCCTCAGGTGGGAAGATTTCACGGAGTTCCCCCAGGAGCGCAGTTCCCTCAGCATGGTCAGCATTGGTGGAACGCTATTCGCCATCGGAGGATTCGCCACGGTGGAGAATGAGAGTGAAGAATTGGTGCCGACAGAACTGAACGACATCTGGAGGTGAGAAAAAAATAAATAAAAAATGGTGGGGCAAATTTCCTCCATCAACATTCCCCTGAAACACAATTTTTTATTTTTTTTTGCATATGTCATCTTTTTTATTTTTGAAAAACGTATTTTTTCTATAATATTATACAGGATTTATATAGTAGCACCAACAGTTTGCTCAGCGCTTTACAATATAGCCTTTTACACCCAGTTTTGTCGTTTTCGGGTGGATATGCTCTCATTGACAGCTATTCTTTTAACCCCTTCAATACCGGGCACTTTCACCCCCTTCCTGCCCAGGCCAATTTTCAGCTTTTAGCGCTGTCATACTTTGAATGACAATCGCACCGTCATGCAACACTGTCATTTTACATAGACGGGCGTGACTTACATAGGCGTTCGCTTCTGTGCGCGAGCACGGTGGGACGGGCGCTTTACATTTTTTATTATTTATTTTACTTTTTATTTTTACACTGTCCCTTTAAAAAAAGAATTTGTGGATCACTTTTATTCCTATTACAAGGATTGTATGACAGGACCTCTTTAATGTGAGATCTGGGGGTCAAAAAGACCTCACATCTCATATTTGCACTTAAAAGCAATAAAAAAAAAGTATTTTTTTATTCTCAATAAAAAATTTTTTATCCCTTTAAGGCCGTTGGGCGGAAGTGACGTTTGACGTCATCCAATGGCATAGATTTGAATGGGGGCTAGACATGTGCACTGCCCAAAAATTCGTTCTTTTTTTTTTTTTTTTTTTTCGTTTTTCGGGTCATTCGTTATGATCGCAATTAGTAAATTCGTTCATTCGCACATTCGTACATTCGAACATTCGTACATTCGTACATTCGTACATTCGTACATTAGAAAATTTGTATATTTGTACATTCGTAAATTCGTACATGCGAACATTTGTACATTCGTACATTTGTAAATGTGTAAATTCGTTCATTCGTAAATTAGAAAATTTGTATATTCGTACATGCGAACATTTGTACATTCGTACATTTGTAAATACGTAAATTCGTTCATTCGTACATTCGTAAAATTAGAAAATTCTAAAATTTGGAAATACGAAAATCTGAATACCCATAAAATAGAAAATCTGAAATAGTGACTAACTATTAAATTATAGGTATTTGTCAAATTTGGCTCTTTGTGAACACGAATTTATCTGAAGTTACGAATTATCCGAAATAACGAACGCCGCATCCAAACAAAATGGAACAGAACATATTAATAACAAATAATAATAATAAAACATTCGTATTATTATTATTGTTATTTATTATTATTAATGCATTACGTTCCATTCGTTTTGTATACGACATTCGTTATTTCGGATAATTTGTAACTTAAGATAAATTTGTATTTGTTAGGTTCACTAACAGCCAAATTTAAAAAGGAAATTACAATACCTATAATTTAATAGTTAGTAATAGTTAAGTTATTGTTAGTTAATTATAAATTCAGATTTCCGAATTTATGAATGTACGAATTTGCGAATGTACGAATTTACGAATGTGCAAATATACGAATTTACGAATGTGCAAATGTACGTATTTACGAATGTACGAATTTACAAATTTTCTAATATTCGAATTTACGAATATTCGGAAAAATTTGTTAAATGGATTTTTCTGAATATTTGAAAATTTGTAAATTCGTACATTCGTAAATTCGTACATGTGCACATTCGTAAATTCGTACATTCGTAAATACTTACATTTGCACATTCGTAAATTCGTATATTTCCGAATTTGTCGAAATTCGTTAAAAAACTAATTCGGAACGAAAGAATTGCACATGTCTAATGGGGGCTATCGTTCCCTTACTCAACTTCCGTCCTATCAGAAAGCATTGGATCGTTTCCGCCGCTACCGACGGATCCGGTAAGTGACAGAGACGACTGGGACGTGACGGGAGGGGGTGGGCATCTCTCCCGACACCGATTAAAAGCGAATTCCGCCACGGAGGCCACTTTTATCCTAAAGCTGACCGCCCGCCATAAAAATATACCGGGGTTATGGCGGCTATCTGCTGCCATAATAATGATATGTAATGTCAAAGTAGCGATGTATATCCATGGTGGGCGGGTCCGTAAGTGGTTTTAAGGGTCCGTTTACACCTGTGCGATTTGTCATGTGACCTGGAACACCATTCTTTTCAATGGTACCCATTCAAATCAGTGCGACTTACAAAAGCATAGCTCCCAACTGTCCCTGATTTGTCCCTCTGTCTCTCATTCCTCCTCATTTGTCCCTCACTTTGGTCTGATCAATATTAGACATGTGCACTGCCGAAAAATTCGTTCATTTTCGTTTTATTCATTTTTTTTTATTCGTTTTTTTTTTTTTTCGGCTCATTCGTTATGATCGCAATTCGCAAATTCATATTCGTAAATTTGTACATTCGCAAATTCGAAAATTCGTTCATTCGAAAATTCATATTCGTACGTTAGTACATTCGTAAATTCGAAAATTCGTAAATTTGGAAATTAGAAAATTTGAAAATTAGAAAATCTGAAAAAGTAACTAACTATGAATTTCCTTTAAATTTGTCTGTTAGTGAACGTAAAAAATACAAATTTATCCAAAGTTACGACTTATCCGAAAAATAACGAATGCCGCATCTAAACAAATGGAAAGGAAGAAATTAATAACAAATAATAATAATAAAACGTTTTTATTATTGTTATTTATTATTATTATTAATTCATTCCGTTCCATTCGTTTAGATACGGCATTCGTTATTTCAGATAATTCGTAACTTGGGATAAATTTGTATTTGTTACGTTCACTAACAGACAAATTTGAAAGGAAATTACAATACTTATAATTTAATAGTTAAGTTATTATTAGGTAATTATTATTTCAGATTTCCGAATTAACGAATTAATGAATGTACAAATTTACAAATGTACAAATGTGCGAATTTACGAATTTTTTAATATTCAAATTTACGAATATTTGGAAAAATTCGTTAAACGGGTTTTCGTTAATTCAGATATTTCCGAATTAACGAATTTGTTGAAAATCGTTAAAAAACGAATTTGGAACTAAACGAATTGCACATGTCTAAATTCCATATAGAGATATATAAAATGCCCTTTTTATCTATCAAAAAGTGTTTTCCAGCACTAAACCTTTTATCTGATTTCTAATTTGCTGCATTTGTGAATTCCAAAAACCAATATAAAGGAATAGTAGTGGTAAAAAAAAGCACTTGTGGGTTTAACCAATCTTGTTTTTTGTACAATTCTCCTTTAAGGGGGCGTGGCAAGGGGATGTGCCCTATGCCTGCATACTTTTGCTGATAGGTGTCCCTCATTCCCATCTCAAAAAGTTTGCGAGGTATGCAAAAGGTACCTGCATTACTTTGGTGAGACTTTAATCCAAAGAATGTAAACTTGGATCAAAATCGCACCAAAAGTCGCATCAAAGTTGCGCTGGAACTCGTGAATGGAGCCTAAATCCATTTTAATTTCACACTAACACTAGGAAAAGCGCTGTGTTTCCCCTCTATCATCTGTTGCAGATTAACCACTTGCCGACCACGCTATAGCCGAATGATGGCTACAGCGCGGACGGCTAGTTCTGGGGGGCAGTCATAGGACAGCCTCCTGTGATTGCACCCGTCGCATGTCTGCTGCAGGGCACAGGGGGCATGCTCTGTGATCACAGTGTCTGGAGGACACTGCTGCTCACAGTTGGAGGTAAAGAGCCAATCAGCAGCTCTTTACCACGTGATCAGCTGTGTCCAATCATAGATGTCAACACAAGCCGGTTATAGGCACTCCTTTCCTCGCGCTGAGAGCATGAGGAGAGGAGAAGAACCGGCTTCTGTAAAAGGGACATGTACACGGATTATTAGTGCAGTCCAATCAGTGCCCACCAGTGCTGCCAATCAGTGCCCATCAGTACCTCCTCATCAGTGTCACCTATCAGTCCTGCATATCAGTGCCCATCAGTGCCACCTATCAGTGCCCACCAGTGCTTCCTCATCAGTGCCCACCAGAGCCACCAAATCAATGCAGTCTATCAGTGCCCATCAATGCCTCCTCATCAGTGCCCACCAGTGCCACCTCATTAGTGCAGCCTATCAGTGCTGCCTCATCAGTGCTTCCTCATCAGTGCCACATCATTAGTGCAGCCTATCAGTGCCCATCAGTGCAGCCTATCAATGCCCATCAATGCAGCCCCATCAGTGCAGCCTATCAAGGCCCATCAGTGCAGCCTCATAAGTGCCCATCAGTGCCACCTCATCAGTGCTTCCTTATCAGTGCCCACCAGTGCCGCCTCATTAGTACAGCCTATCAGTGTGTCAGAAACCATGAAATCAGACCGAGACAGAAGTACATTGAAATCACACTTGTTTACTAATAAAAGTAAATAGAACAAACATAGTCAAAACATAGCCAGAGTTCAGGAACCGGAACGGATAGTCAGACAAGCCAAACGTCAGGGAGCCAGAGATGAGCGTATTAAAACAAGCAGGATCTGGAGCCAGAAGGGATGTCAGCCAAGCAAGTCTTTCAACAGGAATGCAGGAGATAGTCTCTGTGATGTTGACCAAGGCGAAGACAGAGATCCTCTGGGCTGGATGGCTTAAGTAGGCAGGACTGATGAGCAGGATATCATCAACAGCTGAGTAACTGTGGAGAGAGATGGGAGCTGGCAATTAGCCGACAGCTGAGCGGCCAGCTCAGAGAAGGAAGGGCTGAGCCCAGCCCTGACACAGTGCTCATCAGTTCAGCCTCATCAGTGCCCATCAGTGCAGCCTCATCAGTGTCCATCAGTGCCACCTCATCAGTGCTTCCTTATCAGTGCCCATCAGTTCAGCCTATCAATGCCCATCATTGCCGCCTCATCAGCGCAACCTCATCAGCAGAAATCAGTGAAGGAGAAGAATTACCTGTTTCCAACATTTTATAACAAACTATCAAAAATGTTTTTTTTTTTAAATAATTTTCGGTCTTTATTTGTTTATTTAGCAAAAAAAAAAAAAGCTCCAGTGGTGATTAACTACCACCAAAAGAAAGTTGTATTTGTATGAAAAAAATGTCACATGGGTACAGCGCTGCATGACCGCGCATTTGTCATTCAAAGTGTGAGAGCGCTGAAAGCTGAAAATTGGCCTGGGCAGGAAGGGGGGTAAAAGTGTCCGATAGGCAAGTGGTTAAAACAGGTCAGCATTACCAGTTGCCAGCGGGGCACTTGGCACTAGCCCAGTGTGGAAGCGGCAGTTCCCCGCACAGTGCTCCCACATTGACATGTTTTATGTATGTTGCCCTTCCAGGTATAATGAAGATGAGAAGACGTGGGAGGGAATGCTGCGCGAGATCCGTTACGCTTCTGGAGCGACTTTCACCCCCGTGCGCCTCAATACACTGCGGCTGACAAAAATGTAACGGGATTCCGCCATCGAGAGCTGGACGTGATGCGTTAAGGAAAACGGGGGGGAAAAAAAATAAAAATTGAAAGTGCTGAACTCAGGATGTTACACGGCAAAGTGAACCTGACCTCGGAATAAGGGAAGAGGCCACAGAAAGTTTATTGAAAGGACGTTGATATTTGAAATACATAATTTTACTCATTATATAGTGCCAACATATTCCACAGGACTGAACCATTCACACCCATCTGTGTCCCCAGAGGAGCTTACAATCCAATGTCTGCAGCACACTAATGGCTCCTGCAGGGGCGGACTGACCATTCGGCCACTAGGGGACTGCCCGAGGGCCCTGGGCCACTAGGGGGCCCCATCAGGGTTGCCAGCCTCAGTAAAACCAGGGACAGTATGTAAAAATCTGTGTTATTTTTTTACATCTGTCTCTGAAATGTCCCTTACCGACATCCTTTTGGTCTAAAAATCCAGAGATTATAGCTGCCCCACCTCTCCAGTACCTTCTCAGCCAATAGAAACATGTCTGTGTATACTGTGTGTACATGTATGTGTATACTGTGTGATTGTATACTGTGCGTGTGTATACTATGTGGCCCCATAATCTCTGATTGCCTGGGGGCCCCATAATCTCCTATTGCCCGGGGGCCCCGTAAGTTGTCAGTCCCCACCTGGGCTCCTGTAAACATGAAAGCACCTTGCCTTAGTTCTTTTTTCACAAGTCCTTGCGTAATATTGAAGAACACATATCTGGCATCCCTTTAGATGTGCATGCTCTTCCCTGCTGGACGCTGCAGACTTTAGCTTTACAATCTGCTGGTCAGTTGCTTGAGTACAGTTTATTACAGTGTTACCAAGCAACTGATCAGCCGATTGCAGAACTAAAGTCTGCACCACCCAGTGGCCATCAGAGAGGAGCATGTATGACTAAAGGGACGCTGGCGATGTGTTCTTTCCTAATGCTCAGGAATAGCAGTACAGTAACTGACACTAGCCCTAAAGATCCACACATGATGAATGATAGAAGTAATTATAGGCTGAGAAAATGAAAGTCTCGCTCCTCCAGGTGAAGAAGACAATCAGTGCAGGGACATTGGTGACAAGGAGGGCTGTGCTCAGAAAAATAAAAAGGTTTTAGGGGTGGGCGGTGGTCACTATGTCTTTAGAAATGTGTTTTGAAGGGTGATACAGGAAGTGTCCAGGTGACTGATCTTGGTTCAGGGAAGATCCCCGTTCTTCGGAAGGACGGGACGAAGTTCCGGCTCTGCGATCATTCTTCAACCAGAGGACTTTGCCAAGAAAAGCAACAAAGGTGTTCTGTGACCATTAGATGTCTATGTATGGTGTAGAATGGACGTAGAATTCGATGTCTATGTATGGTGTAGAATGGACGTAGAATTCGATGTCTATGTATGGTATAGAATGGACGTAGAATTAGATGTCTATGTATGGTGTAGAATGGACATAGAATTAGATGTCTATGTATGGTGTAGAATGGACGTAGAATTAGATGTCTATGTATGGTGTAGAATGGACGTAGAATTAGATGTCTATGTATGGTGTAGAATGGACGTAGAATTAGATGTCTATGTATGGTGTAGAATGGACGTAGAATTAGATGTCTATGTATGGTGTAGAATGGACGTAGAATTAGATGTCTATGTATGGTGTAGAATGGACGTAGAATTAGATGTCTATGTATGGTGTAGAATGGACGTAGAATTAGATGTCTATGTATGGTGTAGAATGGACGTAGAATTAGATGTCTATGTATGGTGTAGAATGGACGTAGAATTAGATGTCTATGTATGGTGTAGAATGGACGTAGAATTAGATGTCTATGTATGGTGTAGAATGGACGTAGAATTAGATGTCTATGTATGGTGTAGAATGGACGTAGAATTAGATGTCTATGTATGGTGTAGAATGGACGTAGAATTAGATGTCTATGTATGGTGTAGAATGGACTTAGAATTAGATGTCTATGTATGGTGTAGAATGGACGTAGAATTAGATGTCTATGTATGGTGTAGAATGGACGTAGAATTAGATGTCTATGTATGGTGTAGAATGGATGTAGAATTAGATGTCTATGTATGGTGTAGAATGGACGTAGAATTAGATGTCTATGTATGGTGTAGAATGGACGTAGAATTAGATGTCTATGTATGGTGTAGAATGGACGTAGAATTAGATGTCTATGTATGGTGTAGAATGGACGTAGAATTAGATGTCTATGTATGGTGTAGAATGGACGTAGCTCGCCTCATCTTCAATTGTTTTCCAGAAGTAATAATCCGATGACGTCTACTAAAAACATATTTTTTTCTAACACAATCGAATTGTATGTTGGGGGGGGGTGATTTTTGTCAGAATGTTTCTGCTAATAAAATTAAAACTTGTTTTGGAAAAAAAAATATTTTCGAAGTTCAATTCCATTATTTAGTAGAGAACTGAGGGGAAAAACATGCAAAGCAAACTCAAACATGGACTGGGACAACCCGTAGTACACCTTGTTGCAGATTTCACTATACTGGAACCCCTAACTGTAAGGATGTCTGTATATTGTTGGCACCTTCAAGTGTTAGGATGTCATTATACCGGCCCCAAAGTGTTAGGATGCTACTATGCTTGGACCCCTACATATTAGGATATCATTAGGCTGGGATCCCCTAGTGTTAGGATGTCACTATACCGGGACCCCCAAGTGTTAGGATGTCATTAAACTGTCCCCCAAGTGTTAGGATGTCATTATACTAGCCCCTAAGTGTTAGGATGTCACTATACCGGGACCCCCAAGTGTTAGGATGTCATTAAACTGTCCCCCAAGTGTTAGGATGTCATTATACTAGCCCCTAAGTGTAAGGATGTCACTCTACTGGGACCCCCAAGTGTTTGGATGTCATTAAACTGTCCCCCAAATGTTAGGATGTCCTTATGCGCGTCGGGACCCTTCGGGGTAAGACCGCGCTATATTAAGATTCCTCTCAACTCAACTCATTATGCTGGGACCCCAAGTGTTAGAATGTCATTAAACTGTCCCCAAGTGTTGAGATGTCATTATGCTGGGACCCCAAAGTGTTAGAATGTCATTATGCTGGGACCCTCAAGTCTTAGGATGTCACTAACCAGGATGCTCAAGTCTTAGGATGTCTCTATATTGGGACCCCCAAGTGTTGGGATTACATTATGCTGGGACCCCAAAGTGTTAGAATGTAATTATGCTGGGACCCCCAAATCTTAGGATGTC
This sequence comes from Lithobates sylvaticus, assembly GCA_028564925.1. Taxonomy (NCBI): domain Eukaryota; kingdom Metazoa; phylum Chordata; class Amphibia; order Anura; family Ranidae; genus Lithobates; species Lithobates sylvaticus. Next base: position 517,535,123 of record CM053030.1, on the reverse strand, counting down.
ACTCTACTGTGAGCCCCAAGTGTTTGGATGTCATTAAACTGTCCCCAAGTGTTGAGATGTCATTATGCTGGGACACCAAAGTGTTAGGATGTCACTAACCAGGATGCTCAAGTCTTATGATGTCACTATATGGGGACCCTCAAGGGTTGGGATGTCTTAATGCTGGGACCCCCAAGAGTTGGGATGTCATTATACTGGGACCCCAAGTGTTGGGATGTCATTATGCTGGGACCTCCAAGTGTTTGGATGTCATTAAACTGTCCCCCAAGTGTTAGGATGTCATTATGTGCGTCGGGACCCTTCGGGGTACGACCACGCTATATTAAGCTTCCTCTTAACTCTACTCAACTCATTATGCTGGGACCCCAAGTGTTAGGATGTCACTATACTGGGACCCCCAAGTGTTGGGATTACATTATGCTGGGACCCCAAAGTGTTAGAATGTCATTATGCTGGGACCCCCAAGTCTTAGGATGTCACTCTACTGTGAGCCCCAAGTGTTGTGATGTCATTATCCTGAGATCCCCAAGTGTTCGGATGTCATTAAACTGTCCCCCAAGTGTTGAGATGTCATTATGCTGGGACACCAAAGTGTTAGAATGTCATTATGCTGGGATCCCCAAGTCTTAGGATATCACTAACCAGGGTGCTCAAGTCTTAGAATGTCACTATATGGGGACCCTCAAGGGTTGGTATGTCTTAATGCTGGGACCCCCAAGTGTTAGGATGTCATTACGCATGTCGGGACCCTTCGGGGTAAGACCGCTATATTAAGATTTGTCTCTCAACTCATTATGCTGGGACCTCACAAGTGTTAGGATGTCATTATACTGGGATCCCCAAGGGTTGGGATGTCTTAATGCTGGGACCCCCAAGTGTTGGGATGTCATTATGCTGGGACCTCTAAGTGTTTGGATGTCATTATGCTGGGACCCCCAAGTGTTAGGATGTCATTAAACTGTCCTCCAAGTGTTAGGATGTCATTATGCGCGTCGGGACCCTTCGGGGTAAGACCACGCTATATTAAGCTTTCTCTCAACTCAACTCAACTCATTATGCTGGGACCCCAAGTGTTAGGATGTCACTATACTGGGACCCCAAGTGTTGGGATGTCATTATGCTGGGACCCCCAAGTCTTAGGATGTCACTATACTGGGACCACAAGTCTTAGGATATCATTATACTGGGACCCCCAAGTGTTGGGATTACATTATGCTGGGACCCCAAAGTGTTAGAATGTCATTATGCTGGCTGGGACCCCCAAGTCTTAGAATGTCACTCTACTGTGAGCCCCAAGTGTTGTAATGTCATTATGCTGAGACCCCCAAGTGTTTGGATGTCACTCTACTGTGAGCCCCAAGTGTTTGGATGTCATTAAACTGTCCCCCAAGTGTTGAGATGTCATTATACTGGGACCCCAAAGTGTTAGAATGTCATTATACTGGGACCCCCAAGTCTTAGGATGTCACTCTACTGGGACCCCCAAGTCTTAGGATGTCAATCTACTGGGACCCTCAAGTGTTAGGATGTAACTAAACTGGAACCCCTAAGTCTTAGGATGTCACTAACCAGGATGCTCAAGTCTTAGGATGTCACTATCCTGGGACTCACAATCATTAGGATGTCATTATACTGGGACCCCCAAGGGTTGGGATGTCTTAATGCTGGGACCCCCAAGAGTTGGGATGTCATTATACTGGGATCCCCAAGTGCTGGGATGTCATTATGCTGGGACCTCCAAGTGTTTGGATGTCATTAAACTGTCCCCCAAGTGTTAGGATGTCATTATGCGCGTCTGGACCCTTCGGGGTACGACCACGCTATATTAAGCTTCCTCTCAACTCAACTCAACTCATTATGCTGGGACCCCAAGTGTTAGGATGTCATTATGCTGGGACCCCCAAGTCTTAGGATGTCACTATACTGGGACCCCCAAGTGTTGAGATGTCATTATGCTGGGACACCAAAGTGTTAGAATGTCACTCTGCTGTGATCCTTAAGTGTTGTGATGTCATTATCCTGAGACCCCCAAGTGTTTGGATGTCATTAAACTGTCCCCCAAGTGTTGAGATGTCATTATGCTGGGACACCAAAGTGTTAGAATATCATTATGCTGGGACCCCCAAGTCTTAGAATGTCACTAACCAGGGTGCTTAAGTCTTAGGATGTCACTATATGGGGACCCTCAAGGGTTGGGATGTCTTAATGCTGGGACCCCCAAGTGTTAGGATGTCATTATGCACGTCGGGACCCTTCGGGGTAAGACCGCTATATTAAGATTCGTCTCTCAACTCATTATGCTGGGACCCCAAGTCTTAGGATGTCACTATACCGGGACTCACAAGTGTTAGGATGTCATTATACTGGGATCCCCAAGGGTTGGGATGTCTTAATGCTGGGACCCCCAAGAGTGGGGATGTCATTATATTGTGACCCCAAGTGTTGGGATGTCATTATGCTGGGACCTCCAAGTGTTTGGATGTCATTATGCTGGGACCCCCAAGTGTTAGGATGTCATTATGCGCGTCGGGACCCTTCGGGGTACGACCACGCTATATTAAGCTTTCTCTCAACTCAACTCATTATGCTGGGACCCCAAGTGTTAGGATGTCCTTATGCTGGGACCCCCAAGTCTTAGGATGTCACTATACTGGGACCACAAGTCTTAGGATGTCATTATACTGGGACCCCCAAGTGTTGGGATTACATTATGCTGGGACCCCCAAGTGTTGGGATTACATTATGCTGGGACCCCAAAGTGTTAGAATGTCATTATGCTGGCTGGGACCCCCAAGTCTTAGAATGTCACTCTACTATGAGCCCCAAGTGTTGTAATGTCATTATGCTGAGACCCCCAAGTGTTTGGATGTCACTCTACTGTGAGCCCCAAGTGTTGGGATGTCATTATGCTGAGACCCCCAAGTGTTTGGATGTCACTCTACTGTGAGCCCCAAGTGTTGAGATGTCGTTATACTGGGACCCCCAAGTGTTTGGATGTCACTCTACTGTGAGCCCCAAGTGTTGAGATGTCATTATACTGGGACCCCCAAGTCTTAGGATGTCAATCTACTGGGACCCTCAAGTGTTAGGATGTAACTAAACTGGAACCCCTAAGTCTTAGGATGTCACTAACCAGGATGCTCAAGTCTTAGGATGTCACTATCCTGGGACTCACAATCGTTAGGATGTCATTATACTGGGACCCCCAAGGGTTGGGATGTCTTAATGCTGGGACCCCCAAGAGTTGGGATGTCATTATACTGGGACTCCCAAGTGCTGGGATGTCATAATGCTGGGACCTCCAAGTGTTTGGATGTCATTAAACTGTCCCCCAAGTGTTAGGATGTCATTATGCGCGTCGGACCCTTCGGGGTACGACCACGCTATATTAAGCTTCCTCTCAACTCAACTCAACTCATTATGCTGGGACCCCAAGTGTTAGGATGTCATTATGCTGGGACCCCAAGTCTTAGGATGTCACTATACTGGGACCCCCAAGTGTTGGAATTACATTATGCTGGGACCCCAAAGTGTTAGAATGTCATTATGCTGGGACCCCCAAGTCTTAGGATGTCACTCTACTGTGAGCCCCAAGTGTTGTGATGTCATTATCCTGAGACCCCCAAGTGTTTGGATGTCATTAAACTGTCCCCAAGTGTTGAGATGTCATTATGCTGGGACACCAAAGTGTTAGAATGTCATTATGCTGGGACCCCCAAGTCTTAGGATTTCACTAACCAGGGTGCTCAAGTCTTAGGATGTCACTATATGGGGACCCTCAAGGGTTGGGATGTCTTAATGCTGGGACCCCCAAGTATTAGGATGTCATTATGCGCGTCAGGACCCTTCGGGGTTAGACCGCTATATTAAGATTCCTCTCAACTCATTATGCTGGGACCCCAAGTCTTAGGATGTCACTATACCGGGACTCACAAGTGTTAGGATGTCATTATACTGGGATCCCCAAGGGTTGGGATGTCTTAATGCTGGGACCCCCAAGAGTTGGGATGTCATTATACTGGGACCCCAAGTGTTGGGATGTCATTATGCGCGTCGGGACCCTTTCTTGGTAAGACCGCGCTATATTAAGATTCCTCTCAACTCAACTCAATTCATTATGCTGGGACCCCAAGTGTTAGGATGTCCAATGACCCGGGCGTCGGGGGACGGGGCCGAGTCATACATTCGGCTTCTATGGATGCCGAATGAATGACTCGGGAGCGTGCCCGCAAGGTAACCCCCTGGGAGAGCGCTTCTCCCAGGGGGTTATATAATGCGGGGAGGAGCCATGAGAGCCACAGAGGGACCCCAGAAGAGGAGGTTCGGGGCCACTCTGTGCAAAAAGAGCTGCACAGTGGAGGTAAGTATGACATGTTTGTTATTTAAAAAAAAAAAACAACAAAGCTTTAGTGTCACTTTAAGGCTATATTTAGCGTCGCTTTAGTGGCACTATTCGGCCGCTAGCGGGCGGTTTTAACCCCCGCTAGCAGCCGAAAAATGGTTAAAACCGCCCGCAAACCGCCGCTGCAGCGGCGCTATGCCGGCGGTATAGCCTCACTGCTATACAGGCGCTATTTTTAGCGGTGTAGCGCCTGAAAAACGCCCCAGTGTGAAAGGGACCCAAAATAAGGACTTCTGGCTTAGCTCTGACTTTCCTGATCTTGGTTGCTTGGTCCAGGTCAAGGCCTCAAAGTATCAAAGCCTATGGGCTAACACAACAGCCAGAGAGCTAGGATCTTCGGAAGGTCAGGGAAGGTTTTCTATAGAAGAGTAGTCCAGCCTTTCTCAACCTTTTCAACGTGAAGGAACCCTTGAAATAACTAACATTCTGGGCTCAGTGAACCTCTAATAGTAGTAATTATATCTACAGCTCATGATATATTAGTGTGATGGACAATGAGGAAATTGCTCCTTACATTTGTGGTAATTGGGAGGAATCCCCCCCCTTACAGATCGCTAAAAAGATCATTGGTGACACAAGTTACTCATCTGAGAGGCAGAAGTTGCTCATTGCTCAAGGAACCCCTACCAACCTTTGATGGAACCCTAGTTGAGAAAGGCTGGTCTAGTCTATCAATTTGCTTAACCACTTGAGATCTGCGTTATAGCCAAATGACGGCTACAGTGCGGACCTGCATTGCCGGGACGACCCGTGCACGAGCGGCCTGCATGCCCCCTGAAGGCCGATCCGTCCATTGGATCGGCTGCCGGCGCCATCTTAACGAAGGTAAACAGGCAGTGGAGCCTTGCGGCTTCACTGCCCGTTTCCTACTGAGTTGCGCGGCACTTTGTGAATGACCCCGTTGTTTTCTGGGACACACACATGTCCCAGAAGGCAACGGGACCGCTCGCTGAAGAGGAGGTAGCGCCACAGAATAGGAAGAGGCAGATTAGGAAGATTAGGAAGCCTAGCAACAGGAGTTTCTGGTAAGTTAAAAAAAAAATAATTCACATTTTTATTTTTTTAAATAATTAGTGCTATTTTTTTTTTAAGGGTGGCTCTCCGCTTTAAGTAAACTCGACTCTTCCTCATCACATTGCAGAGAATTAATCACATCAGTTCTGCTGCCCAAAAAGATCTAAAAATAGAAAAAGGGCTCATAACAGTCAGTCACTTTCCTATCCTATGGGCAACACGTGCAGCTGTTTAGCCATTCTCTTCTATGAGGGCAAATGTGGCATCCACTTGGCCAGAAAGTAACCCGTACGCAGCCAGAATGCATCACATTTCAAAGACTAAGCAAGAGAGAATCATAAAGGATAAATTATTGGGGGGGTTGGGGGTTAGAGCACAGAGCTGATCCCTTGCATGGAGACAACTTCTAATGCCCAGGCTGCTCACCTGCATGTCAAAAGTTTCCTTCGCCATGTGGGTGTCCTTTTGGGTAAGAAGGAAGTGAAGTGTCAACATGAACCAGCAATGAGTTGGTCAAGTATATCAAATTCATTAAAGCGGAACTAAACCCTCCTCTGTCCTTTTCAGCCAAGGAAGCTGCCATCTTACAGTAGCTTCTGTTTGATCTGCGACTGCCATGGTGCTGCACATTTGATCCGTTATGACACCAGCCCTTTGATGGTTTGAGCGTTTGGTTGAGGGCACAACCAATGTGACAACCAATCCCAGCATACCAGCAATGTATCTGCTTTTTGAAACCATTAAATTGATGGGTTTAGTTCCGCTTTAGCAGTTGGCAGCCAACACATTGAAGAAGTCCTATCGAAGATGTATACATTGATCACTGATTCCTTTTAGCACTCGACTTTCTTCTAAACCTTACTCTGGGTCCCTCAGTAGGTAGAAGGCAACCATGGTCTAGGGCTGTGGTCTCCAAACTTTCTATACAAAGGGCCAGTTTACTGTCCTTCAGACTTGAGCACACTTAGGTGCCCCAGCACCTAAGTGTGCTGGCGCCGGCCCTGCTTTAAGAATGCCTGTATAGCGGGAGGTGAGCGGCGGCCGCCGGCTGTGGTCGCTGCTTACCTCCCAATGTGCGGCCCAGTCACCAAGAGGCCCGCTCTTCCTACAACATGCAGCCCAGGGACTGTGGCCCACCGGGCAAATGCCCATTATGCCCTATAGCCAGTCCGGGCCTGGTGGCCACCATTGCTGACCTATCCCTCTGTTAGTTGTTTGGCTGTGTTGTTGACCCAATAACGGACCTCTAACAAGTATGAAGACTAAAAGTTCTGGCTTCACCAATCATTTACTTCCTGCATTCTACTTCCAAGGCAGTAACTCAAAGTCTGTAGTGGCTAACCCAGTGGTTATCAACTTATGAGCTAAAGGGGGCCTCCAATGCAGCCCCTGACATCACCACATAATGTTCAATACACACTCACAGGTCATTTTATTAGGTACACCTGTTCAATTGCTCGGTAACACAAATTACTAATCAGCCAATCACATGGCAGCAACTCAATGCATTTAGGCATTCTCACGTGTTGAAGATGACTTGCTGAAGTCCAACCGAGCATCGGAATGGGGAAGAAGGGGGATTCAAGTGACTTTGAACGTGGCATGGTTGTTGGTGCCAGATGGGCTGGTCTGAGTATTTCTGGGATTTTCTGGCACAACCATCTCTCGGGTTTACAGAGAATGGTCCGAAAAAGAGAAAAAATCCAGTGAGCGGCAGTTGTGTGGAGGAAATGGCCTTGTTGATGTCAGAGGTCGGAGGAGAATGGGCAGACTGGTTCCAGATGATAGAAAGGCAAAAGTAACTCAAATAATCACTCTACACTACAACCAAGGTATGCAGTGTAATAATATGCCCAAACCATGCTCTGCCATTTCAGTATACAAGATAACTTAAATCTGCAACTATAAAAGAATGCTTAGAAAAATGCTTGCACAAGCACTGTACTCTATATACATCATTGTGGGTTGGTCTGTCTTTTCATGTTCTCTGTTCTGTAGGCCATGGGACAGGATGCATGACTTATGACTCATAACCAGTTGGCCTGTTGACCCGTGTTAACTCATGATAAAATATCTTAAAGGGTCACTGACTTGTATAACCATATAAGTATATATTTCCATACAAATACATCATTTACTAACCACTCTCCCCTCCCCTCTTTCTATTGGTATGTTGAACCATATACAAGCTGTAACACACCTAATAAAGGTTGACATTTTACGAGTGCACAACCTGCCTCTCGTTTCATTTGGTGTCTCCAAATATCTGAGGGCCCTGTTGGTGTACCTAATAGACGCGTGGTCTTCCAGAACACCTACTATTTCCTTTCAGATGGGGGCTCGTCCGGGATCAACTATTTTCTTTCATGCAGAATACCATCTCTGAACGCACAACACATCGAACCTTGAAGTAGATGGGGTACAGCAGCAGAAGACCACACCGGGTGCCACTCCTGTCAGCTAATAACAGGAAACTGAGGCTATAATTCCCACAGGCTCACCAAAATAGGACAAGAAGATTGGAAAAGTGTTGCCGGGTCTGATGAGTCTCAATTTCAGCTGCGACATTCAGATGGTCGGCTCAGAATTTTGAGCATCGTTTAAATGCCACCACCTACCTGAGTATTGTTGCTGACCATGGCCATCCCTTTATGACTACAGTGTCCCCGTCTTCTGATGGCTCCTTCCAGCAGGATAATGCACCAGGTCACAAAGCTCCAATCATCTCACCACTGGACAATGAGGTCACTGTACTCCAATGGCCTCCACACTCACCAGATCTCAATCCAATAGAGCTCCACACTCACCAGATCTCAATCCAATAGAGCTCCACACTCACCAGATCTCAATCCAGTAGAGCTCCACACTCACCAGATCTCATCCAATAGAGCACCTTTGGCATTATGGATGTGCAGCCGACAAATCTGCAGCAACTGTGTGATGCTATCATGTCACTATGGAGCAAAATCTCTGAGGAATTTTTCCAACACCTTGTTGAAACTATGCCAAGAAGAATGAAGGCAAAAGGGGATCCCACCCGGTACTAGCAAGGTGTACCTAAGTGTATGTAATACTTGAGAACACTGTCAGAGACTGCACACCTAATAGAGGAGATGAGGGTCAGACAGTGTGGACAGGATACATTGTTGGCTGGGGATATGCGGCAGAAGATGATATAAAACTGAAAAAATGTTACATGAGATCCGAGGGCCGCACATCACATACCAAAGGGCCAGTTTGGGCACCAGGGAGCTAACCAAGTGGCATTTCCAAAAGAGGGTGAACTACAGCGGGCTATGTATTTCTCAGTCCTTAACACTGTATCCAGGCAAATCAGATAGAGATGGAAATATAACTTCCCACGGTGGTCCTTTCATTCTGGCTGTACAGGAATCACTGAGGGTCCAGAGTTCAATTTATTTTCTTGTCTGGTCGTTATCTTTCTGTACATGGAGTAATATCAAAAGCAGCCCCCCCCCCCCAGAACCCATTTAGAGGTGCATGCTGCCTAAGCTAGGGATCAGTGATAAGTAGGGAGGCAATAAATATAAAGGGCCTCTCAAGATGTCTTCTCTCACACATCTGTCTCTTCTCCCCTCAGCACATTTTTCCTTGCACATGCTTTCAGATACACACTCTAAAAGGCATGTCCTCTATACGAACCCGCTGGCCATAAATTAACCATAAGCAGTAAACCACAAGATCTGATGCAGCCCTTTGCTTGTCTTTATCCGACACTTTGGACACTACACCGCCCACTGATACAAAGCATCATTATTCCTACCACTGACATCAACAGTGGAGCAGAATTCTTCCCTCTGACACCAATGATGGGGGCACCATTCTTCCCACTGACACCAACTATGGGGCAAAAATCCTTCTTCTGACACCAATGATGACGTATAACTTTTTACTCTGACACCAATGATGGGGGCATCATTCTTCCCACTGACACCAACTGTGGGGCAAAAATCTTTCTTCCAACACCAATGATGGAGTGTAACTGCTGCCTCTGAGACCAATGACATTATTCATCCCACTGATACCAATGATGGGCCACTATTCCACCCAATAATACCAATGATGGGGGGGGGGGCAATATTTCTCCTAATAATACCAAAGATGGGGCACTATTCCTCCCATTAATACCAATGATGGGGGGAACTATTCCACCCAATAATACCAATGATGGGGGGGGGGGGGACTATTCCTCCCAATGATGGGGGACTATTCCTCCCAATGATGGGGAACCTTTCCTCCCAATGATGGGGGCACTTTTCCTACCAATAATACCAATGTTGGGGGCACTATTTCTCCCAATAATAACAAAGATGGGGCACTATTCCTCCCACTGATACCAATGATGGGGGAACTATTCCTCCCAAAAATACCAATGATGGGCCACTATTCCTCCCAATAATACCAATGTTGGGGGCACTATTCCTCCCAATAATACCAATGTTGGGGGCACTATTCCTCCCAATAATAACCAAGATGGGATACTATTCCTCCCACTGATACCAATGATGGGGGCACTATTCCTCCCACTGATACCAATGATGGGGGCACTATTCCTCCCAAAAATACCAATGATGGGCCACTATTCCTCCCAATAATACCAAAGATGGGCCACTATTCCTCCCAATAATACCAAACATGAGGGCACTATTCCTCCCAATACCAATAATGGGGGAACTATTCCTCCCAATAATACCAATGTTGGGGGCACTATTCCTCCCACTGATACCAATGATGGGGGCACTATTCCTCCCAATACCAATAATAGGGGAACTATTCCTTCCAATAATACCAATGTTGGGGGCACTATTCCTCCCAAAAATACCAATGATGGGCCAGTATTCCTCCCAATAATACCAATGATGGGGGCACTATTCCTCCCAATAATGGGGGAAATATTCCTCCCAATAATACCAAAGATGAGGGCACTATTCCTCCCAATAATGGGGGAACTATTCTGCCCAATAATACCAATGATGGGGGGGGGGGGGACTATTCCACCCAATGATGGGGGAACTTTTCCTCCCAATATTACCAATGATGGGGACACTATTCCTCACAATAATACCAATCATGGGGACACCATTCCTCCCCAATAACACCAATGATGGGGAACTATTCCTCTTCCTACTGACCACAAGTGCTAGGTAGCATTTTTACTCCCACTTACCACTAGCCCTTTGTTTAGAAAGTTTGGAGACCCCTGCAATAGACAAGTTAACATTTTTTTTTTTTTATATAAGGGGTGCTTTTATTCTTTAATAAGCCTCAGTGCACAGTTGCAAATATTTTAAGATGACAATCAAAATTTACAATTACACCAACGCAAATAAAAACAGCTCACCACGTGTTTTCAAATGTATGTTTTTTTTTTTTTTATTATTTTGTCAAAGATTTTTATTTATAGCTATTTAAAAAGGAGAGAACAGTTTTGTCTTTTGCAAGATTGGCAATAGGCAAGTGGTAGAGTCCGGAAACCTCACACACGTCTCTTTTTGTCTAAATTGTGCTCTGGACAAAGATTAGCTCACTAACAAACTTCTACTACTAAACAGCCATCTCCTACCATTTTCTAATTAATTTTGTCTTTCCACTTGAAAGCACTATAAAGACATGGAAACTGCAATGTCCGATAATACAGTGAGAAGCTGTAAAAATGTAGGCGTACGATATAGCTTGGAAAAGAAAGTTTCATACAGTAGGGAGATGTTGACAAAAAAAAAAAAAAAAGTCTCTTATTCAACAAGATCTAGTGTTGCCAATAGTTCATTATCTACAAAAGAATGAGAGGAAGTCAGGTTCAAACTCCCTCCCAGAATGCTTTGCATTCAGTTATGCCAAGTGTCCTGGAACCAGCTTCGAAAAGATTGTATGTGGGCTCTGAAAACACTCCGAACCACCCATTGACAGAAGCGGCTTTGTAGGTCTCTTCCAATGTCCAAGGACAGTTAAGTTGATAGGAATTGACAACCTCTGAAGTTGGTCTAGTACACCATCACAACTACCCTTCCAGTTCCTCCAGGGCTCCGGCCTAGCCAGTCCATGAACGTCCACTACAGCTTTTTCGTTTTCCATTTTGAGAACTTTCAGTGAATAACAGATGAGCAAACTCACTGACCGCACTCCTGACAATTCACTTTTGTTGTCTGGACAAAGCAAAATAAAAACATAAAAAGTGCCACCTACCTACCAAGGTTGCGGTACCACTCACAGTGAACATACAATATTTACACAGGAAAGACCAGCATTTCCTCTTAGAGTTTATCAGAAATTCAAGGTGAAGAATTCCTACAATGGGGAAGGGGTGGCTGGGTGGTTTGGGTATATGGCCAACCTTCAAAACTAGAGGGGCCATTCAAATATAATAGTGCAATAGATACAAGCAATCACCATACAAGGATTTTTTTTTTAATCAAGGTCAACAAATGAACACAAGTTTATTTTGTTGGAGACATGCAACTACAGGTTTTAAATGTATGTATTTATTTTTGCTACATCAGGCTTAAAGGGGTTGTCCACTTTTAGCAAAAAGCAGCAATAAAGTGGGGAACCCGTCCCCGAGAAATTGCTGCAGCAGGCGAGATCTGGAAAAGCAAGCTAGTGGTGAAAGATTATAATATATATATATATATATATATATATATATATATATATATACATACATACATATACATACACACACACACACACACACACACACACAATTATACATATATATATAAAAAATACAGTTGCAAATGGAACACACAGGGTTCAACTGGGCCTTAAAACTGAACGCCAGGTCTGATTTAGCTTTAAATTAGGGTTTGCGCCAATACCAAGTACTCGTGCAAATGCTCCGGTTAGGTAAGGTACTCCGTATCAGAGAGTACTTGAATGAAAGTATTGGTACCCCTACTCTCTCCCAGTAAAAAAATAAAAATAATGGTATCGCTGTAACCCTACTTTAAATAATTAGTTTGGACCACACAAACTATTTCTTTCACTTATACATGCTCCTGCTGTTGACGCTATATAAAACTGTATTCAGCTTTAGCTACATACAGTATACAGCGCTGTTCTAAAAGGTGTACATGGTCTTCCTGTCCCAAGAACAACAAGCCTGGCTGAGCACCGCTCAGCCATTCAGAGGGAGCTTTGTATTTTTTTTACTAATGAATGCAAGGCTTCCTTTGATTGGCTGAGGTGGAATTCTGCTCGTCTCTCCAACCGGAGTAAGCCTTGTATTCATTCATTAAAAACGAGCAGGTGCATCGGTTATTGAAGGAAATAGCTCATTTGGGTCAGCTTCTTTTTTTTTTTTTCTAGGACATCACTGGTCTTTATCTGATGAACTGTATAGAATACTAAAGTTTTCTTTTTGGATAGAGTGGAGAAGGATAAGAACACTTTTTTTGATACTATTGCTGTCTGTTCCCCCCGTTAGGGAGATTCACCCTCTCCATTTGTTCTGTTGTAAAATTCAGAATTCCACATGCCTTTTTACAAAGCAGCAGGGAGACTCTTCCAATGCCAAGTGGTGGGAAAGATCTTGTCACTTAACCCAGATGTCAGCCCGATCCTCCTACTTACAGAGTGGATCTTTGGAGACGGGGCCTGTGCTCAGGAAATGCCAATGACACTGGACCTGGAAGGCACACTGTGGCTAACCAGTTAAAGTGGAAGTAAACCCTCCTATCGTTTTCAGCCAAGGAAGCTGCCATCTTTGCCTCTGTTTAATCTTCAACTGCCACAGTGCTGCACATGTGATCCGTTATGGCACCAGCCATTGGATGGTTTGACTGTTTGGTTGAGAGCACAGCCAATGTGCAGTTAGCATTCCCGGCATGCCTTTTTTTTTTAAACTGTTAAATCGATGGGTTTACTTCCGCTTTAACAGAGTCTAGAAAGCACTGTATGATGAACCCAGTGTCTGAAGGATCGATTCCAGGATATTTTGGTGATTTGCAGTCCAGCAGGTACTCCAAAAGCCAACCTGAGGATGGCGAAGCCGGATAGCTGCAATTGAAGAGACCAGGTCTAACAGCAATATAGATAAGAGTGTTAATTGAAGAAATAAAAAAATGGTGCTATCACATTATAGGCAAGTCTTTAATACAGCAGAGCTGAAGAAAAGATGTCCATCCTCTTAGGACAATAGCAATAATCAAATTTTGTCTGAGAAAATTGGATTATTTTAGTGTGCCTGTAGGGAAAACAAATACAATTCAGGCTGGGGAAAAACTCTCAAGTGCTTTGGCAGCTGCAATGATTATGTACATATTCCAAAAACTTATATATTAATTTTTTTTTTTTTTTTTGCGATTTTATCTTGTGTTTTATTTTTATTATATATTTATGCGATTCACTCCAGTCACTGGACAGATGCGTAATCATCACCTATTATAGTCTCCTCACTGCGACTTAGATTGCAAATTCTCTTTAGTGCAACTATTTTAATAGATTGCAATTTTTTCTAGTGCAACTATTTAATCACATCCACTTCACATTTTATCCTAATTGACTGGATTCACCCAGCTATTTTTTCATTATATTTATTTTTCTCATCACAGGCACCATTTCACTCTTTATGCCACATTGATCCTTTGAATGATTTTTTAATGATATGATGTTTTTTACATATTTGTGACTTCTATGCCAAATCAATTTATTATTCATTATGCACTTTATCTAGGCAATTTTGTCTTTTGCTTATTGATTTTACTTCTATTTGGATCCACTTCCCTGATCTTTTATCTACTTTTAGTCTAGTTTAACCGTTTGCGCGCCACTATCTTTCTACTTTTATCCCAAAAACTTGCCATAGGGTTTTTCAACGTTATCATTAGCTTAGCAGATAAAGGTTAGTGACAAAAGGGCTGACTTGGGTTAACTTGGGGAAGAAATTTGGTGTCTGTACAAAGTTCATGAGTTTATGAAAAGGGTCAGTTCGCACAAAAGTGACAATTAAATTATAAGCAGAATCTGGTAAGGCAAGTCTCTTGTTATCTCTTGGTGGTGGCACACCTACGCTATAATTCCTGGCTTCCTGTCTACCTTGGGGCTTTCCAAAGCCAAACTTAGATACTTTATGATTAATAAAAAAAAGGGGGGGCATCAGTGAGGGTGGAGTCCTCTCTTATCTACAGCAGGGGTTCAGGGCTGGTAGTCTGAGTATTGCGTTTTCACCAGTGGCATCTCCGAATGACAAATGTTAGGTGGCAACTGTTCCAACAACTGCTTCACTTTCTGTCTGGTAAAGCATCAGCAGGTCAAGAGGGGAGAAGGGGGATCTCCAGATAGCAGTAAAACCTGACAGGAATTCAAATCCTTCCCCACGTCATCCAAAACAGAAAAAAAAAACAATAAAAAGTGAGCAGCATATAAGGACAAGATTCAGCCGTGCAATGCTTTGGCCAAGTGGCTGGAAAAATCTACCTTTCCACCAGAGCTGGGTAAACACAACAAATTTAGACAGACAGTGCTTGACTTATTGATCTTTGGGTGCATCATATGAAAGTCTCATGAATTTCTCTGGACCAAGAAGTTTGGTAGTATGAAGCTGTGGCTAAGACGCTAATGAACACTGAAGTCAGATATCTACTCTCCGACCCACGGTGGAGGTAGCCATCTCAACTGAACAAATGCCACATTTATGAGCACAAACAGTGCTCACGATTGCTACTGGCCGGAATTTTGAGTTGACAAAAATTTCACATTAGCAAACATCAGACTTTTAATGGGCATTTAAGTTTATGTAGTGCCAAAAGGTTTAAATGCAAGGTGGGAGATTCTGATGGTGAAGTTCTATTAATATAAATTCGCAGGAGCAATTTAAACATTGAAAATTCAGATTTTGATAGAGGCTGGAAGCATTATCCTCCAAATGGTTTCTTGTATATCTTGGGGACTCCAGTGGTGAAGCCTCTTGAGTTTCTGGGTCTACACAGCTGCCATTGCCACCAGGACAGGGTCCTGCTCTTGCAGGATTTCCATCTACAGCCAAGGGTCTGTGGACTCCTGACCATCACATCTACTATACGGCCAAATGTATGTAAAAAATCCCTCCAAATGTTTAAACTCAGGCATTTCCAGTGAACTGTTAGTTACAGCACAAAAAAAACACATTTCAGACAATCGTGCGCTTTCTACCCTGTGCCCACTACTGTAAGTGCTGGCCAGGAAACTAGCCCGCCTACGCTCCAAACAATGATAGATGTCACGGACTTGGGGCTCCAGGAGAACCATTGCCCAGAGAACTCTGTTTTAATGTGTTCTTAATCTATCCAGAAGGAGCTGGTCACTAATTGGCTGTATAAAAGGTATTCCTATGGGGAGCCAGACTGTCTGAGGTGGCCATTGTCCATGATAATAGGATCAGCTCTACCGTCTGAAGTGACCATTGTCTGTGATAATGGGAGTAGCCCTTATCTGATGGTTTTCTATATCAATTCAGTGCGATTCTCTAATAAAGCAGTTCTACTTCTGGACTGGTGTCGCCTAGTTCTTTGGGGTAACTACAGCTATATTCACTGGCCTCATGTTAAAGAGCTTGTAAAGCAGCTTCTTGGTGGAGATACCCGGTCGAGTGTCCGGAGTCCATCACACCACACATCAAGACAAGACTTGCAGTCTCAGCCTGGACCCCCACCAGGCCACACCCACGTGGGGGTCCAGGCTGAGACTACCACTTGTCTGCACACAGCCGGTCTGGTCTTGATGTGTTGCTTCCGGGACATCTAGCAGGTCTGGTCTTGATGTGTTGCTTCCGGGACATCTAGCAGGTCTGGTCTTGATGTGTTGCTTCCAGGACATCTAGCCTCTCATCTACCCCTGTGTACAAAGCCAGCTCCATAACATGGTTTGACCAGTGTAATGTGGAGGAACTTGTGTGGCCTGCACACAGCCCTGACCTCAACCCTACTAAACACAGTTGGAGGTGAATTAGAACACCGATTGTAAATCAGGTCTCATCCAACTTCAGTATCTGACCTCACAATTTACCCACATACACACTTCAAATTCTTGTGGAATGCCTATCCAGAAGAGTGGATGCTATTATAGCCTTAAAGGAGAGCCAACTCTATATTAAATGAATGCCCATGGTTTTGGACTGGTGGGATGGTCATGTGTCCACAAAGTTTGACCAATATATTGTATTTTATGTTATGCTGTGGTTGAGAGATTGATCCTCCTAAAATGTGAACACAAAGAAGTAAAACAAGTGTGGAGACAGAGGCTGGTATTGTGGCAGAGAAATCTCACAATCATCCAACAACATAACAAGCCACCAACTTGCTCAGTCCACCAGATCCCACCTGCTACTGAACTGTAAAACGGACCATGCAGGTTACACCCTACGATACAACCTTTAAGGCCCATACACACGATCAGACTTTTTGACAACCAACATGCAAATTAGCTGTTTTGGACCAACATCCGACCATGTGTACGCTCCATCGGACCAACTTTTTCCAGGTTTCATCAGACTTTTGTTGGCTGTGCGAACGGACCAACTTTCTGCCAACAAAAGTCTGATGGACCAAAGTCCGACCGTGTGTACAGAAAACCAACGGACTTTTGTACAAACCAATGCAGAACCAATGCAAAAGATCAGACAACAATACAGAAGTTGACCAAAGATGGCGGTAAAGAGCAGAAAAACCAAGTGATTTGGTGAAGGTTGGCTGAAAAAGTCCTGCCGTGTGTATGCAATACCAACTTGGGGCCAACGCCCTTTGGACAAAAATCCACGGGAAAGTTGGTCCACGGTCCGATCGTGTGTATGAGGCTTTAGATCTACCAAAAAAAACAATGTTGTTCAAGGGTCTGCCTGACTGCATACAAGTTGAAAAGATTGATTAGCCATGCCCCCCACATTACAAGCAGAGATTGCATGCCTAGGGCCAGCTTCACTGACCACCATCTATGGAACTGGAAAAGATTTTGTGGGCGCTTCTAAAAAAAAAAAAAAAAAAGTCATATTAAATAATTTTGCACATGTATACAAGAAAGTTACCCATCAATATCTTTGATTCATCTTTTGGTCAGCTTATTAAATTAATATCTCTGGGATGAAATGGGGATTTTTTTTTTCTTCTGCAACAATGCAACTAGGTCTTCCACCTAATCTTTCAAGTATTTGACTTCAGCAGTTTTTGCAGCCCACGATCAATCATAGATAAGGTGATGAAGGACTTCTTAGTAAGGTTTATGCCACACCACAAACTCCTAGAGAGCACAGACTTCAAGGTCTTACACATCAGAATACAGTAACATTTGAAGAATTCTTAATTTGCAGATGATCGGGACTTGAACATTGAATGTTGTCTGTAGGACATTTTTGCTAATAAATGTAACTTTCCTCAATAACTAAAGATTGTTTTTCATATTGATGTTCATCTAGAATTTTGTGAGGGGGGGGGGGGGGGAAGTGGTGACCAGCCACCCTCTCCTTTTTCTGCACCATCCACAGAGGATTACAAGGATGGCAAAAGCAAGGGGTATCCATTGCACTAAACAAGCTTTGGAACATAAAAATATTGTTAAAGTGTACGTGCCACATCAAGACAACAGGAGGACCACATAGAATGTTAAGAGTATAAAAGACTCACAGTAAAAAAAACAAAAAAAAAAACACACCAACAATAAAAACAAAAACAAGTTTTTACCTTTTACTAGTGTGTACCAGATACACGAAGGCTCTAACACACAGGCATTGCTTAAAGCTCATCTCCAGCCATTTTTTCTTCATGGGATTTGGATAGAGTAGAGAAGAGTTAAGATGTTGGGACTCTAAGCCCCCGTACACACGGTTGGAAATTCCGACCAAAAATCCGTCTGATTTTTTTCTGGCGGATCTTGTCCGAAACTGGTGTATGCAACACACGGTCGGACAAAGTTGTCGGAAAATCCGATCTTTCCGAACGTGGTGACCTTCGTTGCGTACGACGGAACTATGTAGAGGCTAGTAGCCAATAGCTTTGGTCTCGTAATTTGATCTGAGCATGCGTGGCACTTTGTCCGTCGGAATTCTCTACACACGATCGGAAAAAGTCCGATCGGATTTTGTTGTCGGAAAATTTGAGAGCAGGATCTCAAATTTTTGGAAAAAGTCCGATGTAGCCCACACACGGGCGGATTTTCCAACAACATGGTCCGATCGGACATTTACCGTCGGAATTTCCGACCGTGTGTACGGGGGCTAATACTTATGTGTTCAAAAATTTAAGGAAAACATTAATTTGAAGAGCTTACTTGCTTTGGTGAGGCGGGTCACATAAAAACAGGACTCCCGTCCAACAGTACCCAGAACGTGACTCAAAACTGAACAGAAGAACCAGACCCATTGATGGAGTCCAAGTTGCTTTAACAGTTTAAAGCGTGATCACATAAAACAGCCAACATGTTTCGGGGGACCAACTCAATCCCTCCTTCATTAGGGCTACAACAGTTATAGCTTTAATGGCATATCTATTGTAGCCTTGATGGAGGATTGTGTTGGCCTTCAAAAAGGTGTTGGAGCAAAAAGACCAAGAGTCCAAAGGTGCTTTAATAGTTCAAAAGTTCAATCACCTAAAAACAGCCAATGCATTTTTTGGGGGTCAAAACAATCTTCCATCAGGGCCCACAATTTGTTGGCCGTTTTGGGTGGTCATACTTTGTACTTATTAAAGAATTTTGGACTCTTTCATCAAAGTACGACCACCCAAAACAGCCAACAAATTGTGGGCCCTGGTGGAAGATTGTTTTGACCCCCAAAAAATGAGTTGGCTGTTTTTAGGTGATTGAACTTTGAACTATTAAAGCACCTTTGGATAGATATGCACATTAAAAAAAAAAATCTAATTGAAGCCCTGATGAAGAGGGGGGGGGTTGAGTTGCCCCCCGAAATGAAGACTTTATGTGAGTGGACTTTGATCTATTAAAGCAATTTGGAGTCTCATTGGTCTGATGCTCCTGTTTCTGTTTAGGAACCCAATGGGGAGATTTTCTCTTATGTCTTTGTCCTTGCGACACCCCTCTAAAGCCTCATACACACGATTGGACTTCCATCTGACTTTTCCGTGGATTTTTGTCCAAATGGGCGTTGGCCGTGAACTTGTTCTGCATACACACGGCAGAACATTTTAGGCCAACTTTCACCAAATCACATGTTTTTTTCAGCTCTTTACCGCCACCCTTTGGGCAACTTTTGCTATTGTTGGCTGATGTTTAGCATTGGTTCTGAGCAGGTGTGTTTGTACTTTGGACTTTAGTCCGATGGACTTGTGTACACACGATCAGATTATCCTCCATCGGACATTTGTTGTCGTTTGAGAGCAGGCACAGCGAACATTTGTCCGTTGAAAAAGCAACAATTGTCCGATGGAGCATACAGACGGTTGGATTGCCGATAAAGCAGGTCCGTTGGACCGTTGTTGTTGAAACGTCTGATCGTGGGCCTTAAGAATGTCACCAAGACCAAAAGACAGCAATAAAATGTCTGGATGTTCTAAGCCTTCCCCCAATATACACATATTAGTTCTTGTCTGCGTATTTCCCACCATGTCTGGTCCTGATAGGAACTCAAAATGGCAATAACCTGGTAGAAGCTTGAACTCTTCCTTGCTCTATTCAAAACAAAAACAAAAAAAAGGTTTTGGCTGGAGTTGGGCTTTACCTTTAGATTATAAAACTCTAGTCTAAAGAGTATTAGCTTCACCAAGCACGTGCAAAGCATTTAACAAGCTTTAAGCAGCTTTCTTGAAGACCTCAAACCCATCCTTCAGCTCCAGCTTGAAAATGAGGAATACAGCTTTTGCTTGTCCGCTAAAAGCTAGAGCCATCACTCCATAGACTGAAGCTGTGGGGGGGGGGGGGGGGTGCTTTAAATGGCGAATATAGCATTCTGCAAATAATGATTATGCTCAGTTAAAAAAATTTTTTTTAAATATATACATACATTTTTTTTTTTTGGTTATCAAATGTAGCATAATATTTATTGCATGGTCTTCTCAGGACCAAGTTGACTGACTCGCTGCTTTGCTGTGATAGTGTGTGAAATGCCTTAATACGGAACTAAACTCTCCTAATCAGCTCCATGGTTTCTGGCCAGGGGCAAAATTAGTGGTGCACCGAAAAGGAAAATTCTGGACCGAAACCGGAAATTCAAGGATGCGAAAACAAACTGAAATGGACAGTTTTATAAAATGTCATTAACGTGGCTGGTGTTTTTGCATTGTAGTCAATGGGACACGATTTTACACTGAAGTCAATAGTGGACGTTTTTGCACTGAAGTCAACAGGGGGGGGCGCGCTTCTGCACTGAAGTCAACAGGGGGCGCGCTTCTGCACTGAAGTCAACAGGGGGGGGGCGCGCTTCTGCACTGAAGTCAACAGGGGGCGCGCTTCTGCGCTGAACGCAACAGGGGGCGCTTCAAGGGGCGCTTCTGCGCTGAAGTCAATAGGGGCGCTTCTGCGCTGAAGTCAACAGGGGGCGCTTCTGCGCTGAAGTCAACAGGGGGCGCTTCTTCGCTGAAGTCAACAGGGGGCGCTTCTTCGCTGAAGTCAACAGGGGGCGCTTCTTCGCTGAAGTCAACAGGGGGAGCTTCTTCGCTGAAGTCAACAGGGGGCGCTTCCGCACTGAAGTCAACAGGGGGCGCGCTTCTGCACTGAACTCAACAGGGGGGCGCTTCCGCACTGAAGTCAACAGGGGGCGTGCTTCTGCACTGAACTCAACAGGGGGCGCGCTTCTGCACTGAACTCAACAGGGGGCGCGCTTCTGCACTGAACTCAACAGGGGGGCGCTTCTGCACTGAAGTCAACAGGGGCCGCTTCTGCACTGAACTCAACAGGGGGGCGCTTCTGCACTGAAGTCAACAGGGGGCGCTTCTTCGCTGAAGTCAACAGGATGTGATTTTGCACTAAAGTCAATAGGATGCAGCAAACCATTATCGGCACCCCCTTTTTTTTTTCCTATCAGCAAAAGGCAGATCACCCCATTTTTGTCGGCCGATATATCGGTGCATCCCTAGCCAAAATGTCATATATCCCAGGAGTCTTCCCGGACGGTTTTAATTTTTTTTGATGAAAGGAGGGGCTTTCTCCGCTAAGCACACCCTCCTGCTTGCTTGTCTGAGCTAAGGGCAAATGGATTCCAGGAAATAAATGCTCCATGAATCATCTGCCCCTTATTTAGGATGGCCACGTCTAGGGGGTGGGGGTGTTTTTCAAAGCATGGAGGCATGGAGACATGGACGGGTGGGGGGGGGGGGGGATTCTGTTATGAATATAAAAAAAATGAATTAAAATAGCGTTTGTGGCGCTTAGTTTAGTTCCGCATTTAGCAGCAGGATATCAGGCTAGACACACACACAGCCGCATGATTCAGAGGAGACACACAGCCGCATGATTCAGAGGAGACACACAGCCTCCACCTCTCTGCTCAGCAGATGCAAACTATGTGATATTTCAATTAGACAGAAGCAGTCAGCAAGTGAGCAGGAGAAAAAAAAAAATGTGGCTTTTTATATAAAAATAATAATACAAATTACACAAAAGATCAATTTATACACTTAAAATGGTCACAGAAAAAATGTAAAGCTAATCGAACAAAAACGATTCTAGTTCAGCAACGGTGCTCAAAGCTTGTCAGATGCTAAACGCTTGTTCTTTAGACGAACGTTTGCAAGCCAAGGTAATAAAAAAATGCCTTATGTGTGTAAAAAGGGCCCAAT
Source organism: Lithobates sylvaticus (assembly GCA_028564925.1). Taxonomy (NCBI): domain Eukaryota; kingdom Metazoa; phylum Chordata; class Amphibia; order Anura; family Ranidae; genus Lithobates; species Lithobates sylvaticus. The sequence continues at coordinate 517,512,992 of CM053030.1, read as the reverse complement.
CGGCTTTGTGCTCTGGCAGGGGCGGACTGACCATTCGGCCACTCGGGCACTGCCCGAGGGCCCCGGGCCACTAGGGGGCCCCATCAGGGTTGCCAGCCTCAGGAAAACCAGGGACAGTATGTAAAAATCTGTGTTTTCTTTTTTTTACATCTGTCTCTGAAATGTCCCTTACCGACATCCTTTTGGTCTAAAAATCCCGAGATTATAGCTGCCCCACCTCTCCAGTACCTTCTCAGCCAATAGAAACATGTCTGTGTATACTGTGTGGCCCCATAATCTCCTATTGCCCGGGGGCCCCATGAGCTGTCAGTCCGCCCCTGTGCTCTGGTAACGCCGGCAGTATTCTCAGCCTATAGGCTGCAAAACATTTGGAAACATAACAGAGTCTGAAAACTTCTCTTAAATCTGTAGACTGTGCAGAAGAAATGTTAGGGGTGCGTCCCACGCATTTTACAAGCTGGCTTCAAGGTGCCCAGGTGTCCCGTGTTCGCTGCCAGCGACAGGAGGTCCATTAAAGTATAATTAAAGGCATTTTTTATTAGTACTGGATAGAGTGGAGAGGAATTAGAACCCCTGTTAGTTCTTTATTACAGTGTGTATTACCCCCCCCCCCCCCCGTCTTATTTAACATGACCAATAAAAGTGAAAGAAATTCCCAAGTTTTAGGTTGTCCTCAGAACAGCAATAGAGGCCAAATCTTCCGGTGGGGTCACTAGTGACAACCAGAGATCATCACACCAGGAAGGGATTTCCTCTCACTTCCTGTTTTGGCTATAGGACAGGAAGTGAAGGGAAATTTCCCCAAATGGGAAACGGATGGCAAAAAAAACAACGGGGGTTATAACTAGGGTTGCATGGATACCGTTTATCATTGGCGAATACAAGTACCGACACTTTTGGTCAGTACTCGCCGATAGCGATTTTTTGCCGTGCAATTGGCGTGAATGCAGAAAAAAAAATAATGCACACAAACGATTTGAACAGGAACGCAGTGCGATTCCTGTCCGAATCACAAGCGATTTCCCCCACTGCAACGGTGTGTGTATCAAAAAGGGGAAAAGCGCCACCTAGTGGGCAGTTAAAAAAAAAAAGAAGAACTCACGGTACATCTCGCCACATGCAAAATACAGCAGTACCTTGGATTACAAGCATAATTTGTTCCAGAAGAAATCTTGTAATCCAAAGCACTCATATATCAAAGCGAGTTTCCCCTATAGCAGTCAATGGAAACTCAGATCATTGGTTCCACAGTGACTTCTATTGTATGCAGTACCGCATGCGGCCAGAGGTGGGGTGGGGGGCACCGGAGATACTCGGGAACTGAGTGTTTCCGAGTGTCACCGGCGCCCCCACACCTCTGGACAAATGCAGTACTGCACGCCCCAGAGACTTGAATCCTGCTTGTTTTGTGTGACGTTTGCAAATTGAGTCAGGATTTTTTTTTAAATATATATATAATAACTTGTATTGCGAAACGCTTGTTAACTGCATTACTCATTACTGTAATCTACATAGGTGTCCCGGTCCGCCGATGGTAGCAAATAAAGGCCGTCGGAGAAGTTCTGGGACCCCATGGGTATAGGGCGGAAGCGATGTCCGCTTTGGGGGGGGGGGGAAGACCGCCTCTATATCTCCTCCAGCACTGTGAGCACCTCAAGCAGCTTGTGCATGCAGGCGCTATGTACTGTGAGTGCTAACATTTTTTTTAAACTGCCCACTAGATGGCGCTTTAATCCCTTTCTATACACACACAGGAGTGGTGGGGAAATCGCAGCGCATTCCTGTTCAAATCGCATTTGATTCTTTACAGTGCAAGGTGCACCCATTCATTTTGTATTGACGCAATTCGCACCGCAAAAGTATCGGTTTCGGTATCGGGAGCATTTGGGCGAGTACAAATGCTTGGAACCAGTACCGGTGCATCCCCAGTGATAACACTCCCTTAATTTAGCCATAAAATTACTTCTACTGTAAGCCACCACCGGCTCAGGGTGGAGGAGTATAAGAAAACTTGTGTGGACCGTGCAAATGAGGGAATGCATGCTCATGAAATGCCAAAGCCAATTTAAGCCGGCCATAGATAATAATAATGTAGAACATATAATTGCTACATAAACCATATTATAATTACATTTTAAACATTAACTTTCCTTTTCAATCTAATTTTCTGTAAAATTGAATGCCATATGGCAACCTGGAGGCGTTCTGTACACCACCGCTGTAGGCAACAGCCCCTGTAATCTCCGGCTTGTGTGATTGGCTCACTGATTTTTCCCAGAAGTCTGCACTGTAAGATAACAAGTCAGATTTTGGGCATCCCCTGCAACACAGCACACTTGTTTGTGTCCGGGGGGGGGGGGGGGGTCGTGCAGCAGCTGCATCCCATTTGACAGGAACGGGGCTGCCAGCACAGAGATGCATGGGATGCCTGTGCATCCCCCCCCGTGTAGGCAGACGCAGCAATCTCATGGGTGTAACATTGTGCAGGGGGTCCCCGACTTACGAACGCCCGGCGTACGAACATCTCCTACTTACGAACCGGGCGATGCGGGGACCCTCCGCCAGTTTCCACCGTCCTTCGGCCGTTCTGAGCATGCGCGGCCAGACAGAGCCTCGGAAAATGATGGCAAACATTGGAAATGTCCGTAATTTTGCAGTGCAAATGCGCGGCAGACTTACGAAAATTTCCGAGTTAAGAACAGGACAGTCCCTAGCGAGTTCGTAACTCGGGGACCCCCTGTAGTAAGCAAATGTGAGCGAGGCACCAGATCAACTACCTAGATAAATACCCTGGGCAAATATAAAATACTTCTTTTAAATGCAATTGCACAGCTACCATGATTTAAAGTAGATGTACCGTATATACTCGAGTATAAGCCGAGGCACCTAATTTTACCACAAAAAACTGGGAAACTTATTGACTCGAGTATAAGCCTAGGGTGAGAAATGTGCAGCTACTGTAAGTGGAAAAGAGGGTCAACTGTGCCCATTTGCAACCTCACTGTGCCCATTTGCCGCCATAGGTCCCCCAAACTTCAAACTTGGTAGTTAAGGGTTCCTAGATGCCCACTAGCTGCAGCCAAAATTTGGGGTCTTTGAACCCAAAGGGTCCCGAAATGACATTGCTGCAGATGGACACAGTTGACCGATTTTGGGGCTACTTGGTGCTATGAACCCCAAATTTCGTGTGCAAACCCAGAGGAACTAGCACTACAACATATCCAATGGGATGGGGTTCCTAGCACCAAGTGGCCCCAAAATACGGGGCCCAAAAGTCGGTTCGGAAAATGTCAAGCACTTTTCTGCAGCAAAGAATGACATTTTCCAAACCGACTTTGGGGCCCCGTATCTCGGGGCCACTTGGTGCCCCAGCTTTGGATAAGTTGTAGTGCTGGTTCCACTGGGTTTGCACACCAAATTTGGGGTTCCTAGGACCAAGTGGCCCCGAGATACGGGGCCCCAAAGTCGGGTCGGAAAATGTCATTCTCTGCTGCAGAAAAGTGCTTGACTCCAGTATGAGCCGAGGGGGGCATTTTCAGCACAAAAAAAATGTGCTGAAAAACTCGGCTTATACTCGAGTATATACGGTAAACCCTAAATTAATGTCAATTTGTCAAAGTACTGAGCACTATATATCATTTTATTTTTTTTATTCAATAAATTAAAATTTTCTCTTTTCATCCTTTGATGTAGGAAAGGGCTGCCGATTTCCTGTATTTTACTTTGCAGCCACAAGGGCTGCATGGCATTTCCTGGCAGTAACAGCAGAACACGCCTGCCCCATGTGCAGTGGCGCGTATGCTTGCAGCCTCTATTGGAAGCCCATGTGACAAACACAGGAGAACCATTGGGGGAGGGGGGGGGGGGCAGCACAATCACTCTATAAGAAGTGTCTGAACAGGGACCCTTCCCATGCATGGCAGGATCAACGGGCATTTTTTTTAAAGCGCTATTAAACCCAAAACGTAATATATTGCAACTTAGCAAACATTAGATGTGTCGGCTGCATTTGTTTTCTTTTTTGGCTCCCCCCCCCCCCCTCCTAGTGATCTGGCCAGTAACACACTTCACGTATTAGAGTGCCTCCAATCTGGATGAATGAGCACAGCAGACAGCAGCATTGTCTCAATCTGGGGGGGGAGGGGAGTGTTAGATGTACAGCAAAAGCCTTGGATTGGTTTGAGAGCGTTTTGCAAGACACGCAAAATTTTTTAATAAATGTTGACTTGATATACAAGCGATGTCTTGATATACAAGTAGCGTCATGTCACAACTAGTGCGTATGAAAGAGAAGGGAGGCGCCTCCAAGTGTAGCAATATGATTACATTTAATGAAGGTCCAACATTTAGCAACATATTGCTACACTTAGAGGCTCCTCTTTTCTCTTTTATACTCTGGAACTCCTAGAGCCGCACAATTAATTGTTAAAAAAAATTGTGATCTCGATTCAACCCCCTTGATGAACTCCATTGAGGAGTTTGCCAATTCTTTCATATAACAAGTGGAGAGACTTATCTGCTCACTCAGCTGTCAAAAGAAAACATCCGGGCAGTCTGCCAAGTTTTTAACATGAAACATTGTAACTAACTTCCTTCTTAGATCAAAAGGAATAAACTGCCTGCATTTTTTTTCTTTACACAGAAGTTTATTCCTTTTGATCTAAGAAGGAAGTTAGTTACAATGTTTCATGTTAAAAACTTGGCAGACTGCCTGGATTTTTTTTCTTTACACAGAAGTCTGCCAAGTTTTTAACATGAAACATTGTAACTAACTCTTCCTTCTTAGCTCAAAGGCATAAACTGTGTGTAAAGAAAAAAATCCAGGCAGTCTGCCAAGTTTTTAACATGAAACATTGTAACTAACTTCCTTCTTAGATCAAAGGGATAAACTTCTGTGTAAAGAAAGAAAAAAACAGGCAGTCTGCCAAGTTAACATGAAACATTGTAACTAACTTCCTTCTTAGATCAAAGGGATAAACTTCTGTGTGTAAAGAAAAAAATCCAGGCAGTCTGCCAAGTTTTAAACATGAAACATTGCAACTAACTTCCTTCTTAGATCAAAGGGATAAACTTCTGTGTAAAGAAAGAAAAAAACAGGCAGTCTGCCAAGTTTTTAACATGAAACATTGTAACTAACTCTTCCTTCTTAGATCAAAGGGATAAACTTCTGTGTAAAGAGAAAAAATCCAGGCAGTCTGCCAAGTTTTTAACAATGTGTAAATGCAGGAAGTTTAACCACTTAAAGTCTAAACCTTTTTCTGACACTTGTTTCTTAAGTTAAAAATCTATATTTTTTTGCTAGAAAAATTACTTGGAACCCCCAAACATTATAACCTTTTTTTAGCAGAGACCCTAGGGAATAAAATTGTCAACTGCTGCAATATTTTATGTCGCACTGTATTTGCCCAGCGGTCTTTCAATTTTAGCCAGAATCGTGCAGCTCTAGTAGCTCCTGCTGGATTTTGCTTCTAATCCCCTTGTGGATGGACATTTTATAGTTACACAACCTGGTCACATCGCTATAATCTTTTTATAAAGACTTTAAACTGAAGGACTTATGAATAAATGTTTGTGGAACGAATCATTTGAGTTTCCATTATTTCTTATGGGGAAATTCGCTTTGATATACAAGTGCTTTGGATTACAAGTATGTTTCTGGAACGAATTATGCTCCCAATCCAAGGTTTTACTGTACTACATCTCACACGTTATAATCGGTTAAAGCAGTTTTTTTTTTCTTTTGGGATAAATGTTTTACATGAATAAATAAAAAGACAAACACCCCGGTCAGTGGTAAATGATTTGTCTCATCCCTGTAAACTGATACATTTTGCAAGGCAGCTCCGCCTACTGGCTGGATCACTAGATGAAAATAGAAGAAAGCCAAAAAAAAAAAAGAAAAAGAAAAAGAAAAAAAAATGAATGCAGCCATCACATCTAAGAATTGCTAAGCTGCAATATAATAAATGTTTGCTTTTGGGTTTAATACTGCTTTAAAGGAAAGCACCAAATATTGAGATACAGTAAAAACCTTGGCTTGAAAGTAACTTGGTTTGAGAGCGTTTTGCAAGACAAGCAAAATGTTTTAATAAATTTTGACTTGATATACAAGCGATGTCTTGATATAAGAGTAGCGTCACGTCACAACTGAGTATAAAAAAAAGAAGAGAGGAGCCTCTAAGGCCCCTTTCACACTGGGGCGGGAGCCATTGAAATCAATGGGAAGCGCTTGAAAAACGCCTGAAAAAGCACTTTTGGCAGGGGCGCTTTTAACCCTTTATTTGGCCACTAGCAGGGGTTAAAAGTGCCCCACTAGCCCTCTAAAAATGCTGGCAAAGCGCCACTAGTTTAAGCAGCACTTTACGAGCGTTTTTCGGGCGCTGGCAGTGTGAAAGGGCTCTTAAAGCACTCAGGCTTTCACATTGGGATTGCAGATGAGGCTTCTTTCAATCGCTTTACATTTACAGACGCTTTTTTAAACGCTAAAGCGCCTGAAAAACGCCCCAGTGTGAAAGGGGTCTTCGAGGTGCCTCTCTTCTCTTTTATACCCTGTAAAAAAAAATGCTTTGATTATACAAGTGCTTTGGATTACAAGCATGTTTCTGGAACGAATTATGCTCGCAGACCAAGGTTTTACTGTACTTGAGATGTCAAGCTTATATGAAATGTTAGTGACCAGGTTTGCATCTAATTTACTTTTCTTTATACAATTACAGAATATTTCGATTTTTGCATGACCCCAATTGTGACCATCTCTTGAAAACAATGCATCACTCTGCTCTATTGCAATCATTTTCCTGCAATTCCAAGACAGATGCACCAGAGCCAAGACAGAACAAAAAAAGAAAAAGCATAAAACTCCAACACAACACATAAAAAAACAAACAAAAAAAAAACACAAATGGTAAAATAACAAAAAAAAACAAACAGTTAAACGATCTTGGTTAGCGTTGACTGGTAATGGGATACAACTCCTTGTATTGCAGCCAAGGTGAAATGTTGAGGACAGAATGTCTAGGAGGGAAAGGGGGGGGGGGGGGGTGTTACTTCCACGAAGCAATATCTGGGGTGCAAAGACCTGTTTAATAAACCAACGCATAGCGTGAAGGACAGAGATGGTCTGGATTCCTGGTCTCCACATTCCTCTCTGTGCTGGAAAGGCGATTCGGTCACAGCACACGGATTAGCCACGGTTGCTTAGCAACTGTCGGCAGGACACCTTCCAACTCCTTTGAGCGCGGGCATCCGCCGCCTGCAAGGATTCCTCGTGTCTTCCATAAAAAAACAGGGACAGCGGACCTTGGTTTTTTTTTTTCCCTCATTTGCGTGACGGCTCCAGGTGGACAGAAGAAGACAAAAAAAATAACCCAAACCAGCTTGTGGTTCCATCTCCCCGACCTTTCCTGTAGAATACTTCTGGGCAGGTTTAACAAGAAGGACAAAAAACAAGAGACGATGATAAAAAAAGGACCGACCATATTAAAATATGTACTAAAAACAAATAGAAAAAGCACAGTAGCAACAGGACAGGCTTGCAGGCCTCGGCCCACATCCATTTTCAAACCGGAGGGAACGCCGTGTGCAAACATGAGCGCTAAAGAGTGTCACATGATATGATGGCTTCCATTCTCTCCGTCACATCCCCGCGTGACAGAAGAGGGACGCCAAGACAAAAAAAAAAAACAAACAAAAAAAAAAAAAGATGTCCGCAGTGCCACAGTCTTGCCTTGAGGAGAACTACAGATTGGTAATTTCCTGGGTTGGTCTAGTTGTTGTTTATGCGGCCGGCGGGGAAGAGCGGAGGCGGGGGCGGAAGGTGATGTGACGGGGGAGGCATGCTGGGAAGTGAATGGAGGAGGGGCAGAGAGAGGGGGTGTTGCGGCAAGGTCGGCGAGAGCCCCGGGCTAGACTGGACCGGCGAGTTGCCACTCTGCGAGGAGGCGGAGAGGCTGGCCACTGTTCCGGGGCTGCCGGGGGTCGGGGGGTTGCCGCCCTGGAAGCACTTTTCCCTGTGAGCCTTCAGCATGTTGGAGAACCGGAAGCGCTGGCCGCACACGCTGCAGGGGTAAGGTTTCTCGCCCGTGTGGGTGCGGCGGTGACGCTTCATGTTGGGCCGGCTGGTGAAGCTCTTGCCGCAGATTTCACAGATGAAAGGTTTTTCCCCTGCAACATAAAAGAGGACCGGAGTCAACACCTACACCAGTATAAAACAAGTCAAGATGGGGAGAAAATAAGCAAGAAACAACAAATACGAAATAAAATCTCCAGACATACTTTAAAATAAACATGTACTTTACTTATACAGGACAAAGGCAAAAGGTACAAAATAATACCACCCATGCAGCAGCTTATACACACCTTCTCCTTGTTCCCCCGCCATTCCGTTCAACCTCTGAGTACCTTCTGGTATGGGCAAGCATGCAACTTCCATTACTTATTGTCACATGACAGAGCTGGCGATTGGCCACTTACTCAATACTGTCACATGAAAAAAGGGCCCAAAACACATCCCTGGGAATTACAGATCAGTTAGCCTAACATCAATAGTATGTAAACTCTTGGAGGGGATGATAAGGGACTATATACAAGATTTTAGTAATGAGAACGATATCATTAGCAGTAATCAGCATGGATTCATGAAGAATCGTTCTTGCCAAACCAATCTATTAACCTTCCATGAGGAGGTGAGTTGCCATCTAGATAAAGGAAGGCCCGTAGACGTGGTGTATCTGGATTTTGCAAAAGCATTTGACACAGTTCCTCGTATACATTTACTGTACAATATAAGGTCCGTGGACCATAGGGTGAGTACATGGATTTAAAACTGCCTACAAGGGCGAGTTCAGAGGGTGGTGATAAATGGGGAGTACTCGGAATGGTCAGGGGTGGGTAGTGGGGTCCCACAGGGTTCTGTGCTGGGACCAATCCCATTTAATTTGTTCATAAAATGACCTGGAGAATGGAGATGGGGGAAACAGCTCAATCTCTGTATTTACGGTAGATACTAAGCTAAGCAGGGCAATAACTTCTCCGCAAGAATGTGAAAACCTTGCAAGAAGATCTGAACAAATTAATGGGGTGGGCAACTACATGGCAAATGAGGTTTAATTTAGAAAAATGTAAAATAATGCATTTGGGTGGCAAAAATATGAATGCGATCTATACACTGGGGGGAGAACCTCTGGGGGAATCTAGGATGGAAAAGGACCTGGGGGTCCTAGGAGATGATAGGCTCAGCAATGGCATGCAATGCCAAGCTGCTGCTAACAAAGCAAACAGAATATTGGCATTCATTAAAAAGGGGATCAACTCCAGAGATAAAACGATAATTCTCCCGCTCTACAAGACTCTGGTCCGGCCGCACCTGGAGTATGCTGTCCAGTTCTGGGCACCAGTCCTCAGGAAGGATGTACTGGAAATGGAGCGAGTACAAAGAAGGGCAACAAAGCTAATAAAGGGTCTGGAGGATATTAGTTATGAGGAAAGGTTGTGAGCTCTGAACTTATTCTCTCTGGAGAAGAGACACTTGAGAGGGAAAATTATTTCAATTTATAAATACCGGACTGGTGACCCCACCATAGGGAGAAAACTTTTTTGCGGAAGGGAGTTTAACAAGATACGCTGCCACTCATTAAAATTTGAAGAAAAGAGGTCTAACCTTAAACTATGTAGAGGGTTCTTTACTGTAAGAGCGGCAAGGATGTGGAATTCCCTTCCACAGGTGGGGGTCTCAGCGGGGGGCATTGATAGTTTTTCAATAAACTAAAAAATTAGATGAGCACCTGAACGACTACAACATTAAGGGATATACAATGTAATACTGACAACACACATAGGTTGGACTTGATGGACTTGTGTCTTTTTTGAACCTCACCTACTATGTAACATGGAGAGGGTGGAGCGTTCTCAGCCCTGTGTATGCTCCGAGCTGCAACATGGAGCCAACACAAGGTTTCCTCTTATTTTAGGGAAGAACTGGAAAAGGGGGACTTTTATTGCTGCCACAGGTATAGCCAAAAGATATATTTTTAATAAAAGATTTTTTTTTTATATCCAAAATGTTAAAAGGATTGAACAATGTTAACTTTCAAAAATAAAGAAAAACATAAAATTATCACCACATGGTAAGGAACAATAATATGCAAATGGGCTATATGTAGCTGTATAAATGCCCGTTTGGCTCGACATGTTTCGCTCTATTGCTTCTTCAGGCGCTATAAGGCACATACAGCTGCTGTTGAGAGTGGAGGAACGCTGTCAATACATTCTCGGTGGGGTTTTTTGTTTTGTTTCGTTTTTTATCCCTTTGTGGGTCTGAATGTATCCTGGGCTGCACTGTCTGGAGTTATATTTCCAGCATTTCTTTCTTTGACCCTCTCCTTTACAAGGCTCTTTATATTGCCCTGATGTCATAGGCAGGTTTTGCTAGCCAAAAAAAAAAAAAAAAAAAGTCTATGACAGCTACAGTGGAGGACGATGAGGTTCTGGAATGTATAAGTCATGTGACCTGGAACAGAACCCTAAAACCCCATACCATTCAGTACAGCGTCCAGCCGCGGCCTTCCATAGTAGCCATGATTAAGCACCACCACATGGTGTGAAACACGTTGGCTGTTTTTCCTTGTTTCTTTTGTACATGGAGTGACTGCGCTGGATTTTAATTTTATTTTTCAATAAAGATGCCTTTCAGCAGTGTGCGGCCACCCAGGATTTTCTCTTTTCCTGAAGCCTTCCGTAGACCTTGACAGGCTGTGTGCAGTGGGGGTTGGATGCTACACCTGTCCCCTTCCTGTGTGCATTAAAAGATTCTAAAAAAACAGAAGCACTGCAGCTGCACGGCCCTGTGTGCGCAAGGGGCCTTAGGTGTAGTTCACATTCATTATACAGTATTACGTTAAAGGGAAAAGAAGAAAAACAAAAAAAAAAAAAAACAAAACATGAAAATTCCATCGAGTTGCATTTATTGTATACCGCATAAAAAATATATATATAAAAAAAAAAAATGCACGCTAAATGTACAGCAACACATTTAAACGCAGAGATGTGAATACGCTCTTGCAGAAAAAAATAAAAATAAATAAAAAACAGTTACATAGTCTGGTTGAAAAAAAAAAAAAGACAAGTCCATTTAGTTCAACCAATAAAAAAAAGAAAGAAGAAGAAAAAAAAAAAAAAAAGTCATACAAAATCCCATATACACAATCCTATACCCATAGTTGATCCAGAGGAAGGCCAAAAAAAAAATAAACCAAAGCATGATCCAATTTGTGGGGGGGGGGGGGGGGGGGGGGGGGCTGGGTGTTACCATACATTTGAAATGAGTATTGCAGCAACCTGGGAAGAAGTGATATATACAGTATATATTATTTATTCACCTTTACAATTTTTTTTGTATTGTTTGTGTGTGGATCTGGTAATTGGAGAATTGATCTAGACTCCTTAATGCAGTGGTGCAGCAACAGATCCCTCCTAATCATGATCTATTGCTGGCCGCAATCAGCCAGCAATAGATCACCATCGCAGTGAACTGTTGCTGCAGGGGAGAGGCTGTAACAGCTTTGTGCCAGTCTCTGTAATAGGAGGAAGCGCTGTTGGGTCTTTTTTTGACGTTGTACCACACAATGAAGAAGCCACAAAAGGGTCCTTTGAAGCAATGTGTAGAAAGATTCAAAGCCCAGAAGCCAGTTGTTTCAGCTCCAGAGTTTTGCACTGGATGCCAGCGGTCAGTGACAGTTCCGGCCTATGAGCTGGAAAGAAGCCGCCGATACCCAATGCCATTTCAAAATGGCACTGGAGCAAATAGTTGCTCTCTTAGTGCCATTTAAAAATCGCACCAGAGACAAGAATCGTGTATATTCTTCCTCGAATCTTGTTGTGCTTAGGCTGGTTTCACACCGGAGCGGTGCGGGCGGCGGCGGTAAAGCAGCGCTATATTTAGCGCTGCTTTACCATCGTTTTAGCCGCGGTATGCGGCTGCTAGCGGGGTAGCTTTAAACCCCCGCTAGTGGCCGAAAAAGAGTTAAAACCCCCGCAAAGCGGCGCTTTGCCGGGCGTATTACCACGGTATCCCCACGGTGTCCCATTGATTTAAATGGGAAGGAGCAGTGAATACACGGCTCCTTCACCGCTCCAAAGATGCTGCTAGCAGGACTTTTTTTACCGTCCTGCTAGCGCACCGCTCCAATGTGAAAGCCCTCAGGGCTTTCACACTGAAGCCACAGCAGCAGCTGTTTCAGGTCGGTTTGCAGGCGCTATTTTTAGCGCAATAGCGCCTACAAACCGCCCCAGTGTGAAACCAGCCTTAGTGAATTTCTTCCAGATCTGTGCAATAATCCAATCACACTTTTCCTTCCTGTAATAAAGACTGCTCACTGCTGCTCCCTCTCCTTGTGCAGGGGGACTGGTCTGGTTTCCGCCCCCTCCTGTCGATTTCTGCAGGCAGCCTGTAGTGGGCGGAGCCTGCTGAGCCTCTCCCACATCTCTGCACAGGCAGTGATGATGTCACTGCTACATTTACACGGTAATCTGTCTGCAAAGGCATTTGCTTGCTATGGAAAAACGTTTTAAAGCATTTGTAAAGTTTTTTTTTTAAATAACAAACATATTATACTTACCTCCTCTGTGCAGTGGTTTTGCACAGAGCAGCCCAGATTCTTCTCTTCTCAGATCCACAGTGTTCCTGGCCCCTCCCCCTCTGCTGAGTGCCCCCATAGTCACTTGCTCTGAGGGCATTCATGCCTGCTCACTCCCGAGCCTCCTCTGTGTCTTAAGCCTCGTACACACGATCGGATTGTTGTCCAACAAAACCGTGGAATTTTGTCCGAAGGGCGTTGCCCCAAACTTGTCTTGCATACACACGGCCACAAAATTGTTGGCCAACAAATACGAACGTAGTGACGCACTACGTTGTTTTTCAGCTCTTTAGCGCCACCCTTTCGGCTCCTTCTGCTAATTTTGCGTTAGTAGAAGTTTGGCGAGTGTTGATTTGCGATTTTCAGTTTGCACTTTTCATTTTGTGCTTTTCAGTTTGTTTCTGAATGGCCGTCAGTCAACCAGACATGTTGTGGAATCGGAGGAGATAACGTGTTATTTATTATTGGCCTTGGAGTTATTGTTTTGACATTATTTTTTTTGGTTGAATAATAATGATTTGATTTGGTATATTTTCTATATTTTTGGATGCATAGAATGCACTTTTTGGTTAAGTTCTATTGGCAGATAGCATGTCTAATTTTATTTGTTTTCTTTTTTTAATGCACAATAAAAAAATTGTGTAGAATAATACTTGGCTGTGTGTTTTACTTCAAATGACAGTTTGGGAGTCGGCAGTTACATTTAAAAAAATACAATGTAAAATTAACAAGGGACACCAACATAGTTGTATCTTTGATCTTAAAAACTACAGGATAATGGTGTTGTGGTAACTTGCCCAAATAAAAAAAAAAACATATTATTCTTGATATCACTAGAAAAAAAAAAAGGCTTTGAAAATTCGTTTGCAATAACTCCATCAGTATCACCAGTAAAGCAGCTTCATTATTATCCTATTAAAGAAGAAGAGAATTGTGCGCTGCATTTCCAGATTTCATAATTTTTCCACGTCACGAATGTTAATTCTCCTTTACCAACGCTAGTTTACAAGACCGACCAATTACGGCTCGTCCTTGCCTCTGAGCATGCGTGTTTGTACTTTTGTCTGACGGACTTGTGTACACACGCTCGGAAAATCCGACAACAGACATTTGTCCGCAGAAAATCCGACAACAATTGTCCGATGGAGCATACACAAGGTCGGATTTTCCGCCAACAGCCTGTCATCAAACATTTTCCGTCGGAAAGTCCGATCGTGCGTACGAGGCTTAAGAGACACACACCTCCCCGCCCCCAGGCTGTGATTGACAGCAGCGGAGCCAATGAGGAGGGATAGACCTCGGGGGGGGGGAGCTCCTGCTCTCATATACATCACTGGATCAGAATGGGGCTCAGGTGAGTATTAGGGTGGGAGCTGCACATATACATCACTGGATCGGAATGGGGCTCAGGTGAGTATTAGGGGGGAGCTGCACACTGAAGATTGTTTACCTTCATACATAGAATGCATGAAGGTAAAAAAAAAAAAAAAAAAAAAAACGTCAGCCTTTAGAACCACTTTAAGTAAAATTTGTGCGCCCCAAGCTCGTTCAGCTTTAATGACCAAGATACATGGGCACAGACAACCACATGGGTCAGGACTCACAAGATGGTGTGACACCAGCATGAGGAATGATTAAGGGCATGGAGGAGGGGTGGGTGTGATATCATGGGAAAGGGGGGGAGAAAAACAATATTAAATGAATTTCCTTACTTTCCTTACCGGTATGGGTCTTCATATGTTCATCAAAATACTGTTTCATGTTAAAATCTTTCCCGCACCACTGACACATGAACTGCTTGTGACCGATATGTATGCTCATGTGTGACCGCAGCTGGTACTTGTACTGAAACCGCTCATGACAATTCTGGAAGGAATTGAGGAAAAAAAAAAGGGAAAAATTTGAAGCAAATAAATACAATACGATCTCCTAAAGCAGTGATCTCCAAACTGCAGCCCTTTGCTTGCTTTTATCCGGGCCTTGGGGCATTATTCCCACAATTTTCAGCAACAGTGGGGCATAATTCCTGCCATTGACAGTGGGCACTATACTTCTTACTGACACCAGTGATGGGACACTATTCTTCCCAAAGACACCAGTGATGGGACACTATTCCTCCCAAAGACACCAGTGATGGGACACTATTCTTCCCAAAGACACCAATGATGGGACACTATTCTTCCCAAAGACACCAATGATGGGACACTATTCTTCCCAAAGACACCAGTGATGGGACACTATTCTTCCCAAAGACACCAGTGATGGAACACTATTCCTCCCAAAGACACCAGTGATGGGACACTATTCCTCCCAAAGACACCAGTGATGGGACACTATTCCTCGAAAAGACACCAGTGACGGGACACTATTCCGCCTAAGACACCAGTGATGGGACACTATTCTTCCCAAAGACACCAATGATGGGACACTATTCCTCCCAAAGATACCAGTGATGGGACACCGTTTACGCCCACTGATGTTAGGACAGTTCCTGCTCCCACTGGCCACAGTCCAGTCCCCCCTAGAGTTTTAAGGGCAGTAAACTGGCCCTTTGTTTAGAAAGTTTGGAGACCCCTGTCCTAAAGAAACGCTTCAAAATAGTAACAAAACAGTATAAATAACATTTGTGTTTTCAGTCTATCTTTTGGATCCTAGAAGGACCCGGTCACCGGACATCCAATAGGATGTGTTCATGTCACGGTGCCATAGACACCCAAAAAGAATCCTGCGGCCTGCGTGCAGAAGATGAGAAAACTTGGGACTGCAATGTCACGTGACCAGACATTGTTGTTAGTAAAAAAAAGGCTATTTAGTTTAATTGGATGACATACAATATGGAAATATCTATATATAAACTGCGCTAGCGGATAAAGTGCTTACTAGGTGCTAGATAGAATAATTATAAGTCGCAAAAGTTATTGCAAGTTATATGCAATTAATGAGACAAAAGTAAACAATCATAATATCTCATAAAGTGACAAGTGCAATATGTGAGGCAAAAATGGATTATCTATCATAAGTTGCATAAAGTGCTGAATAAATGAATTAATCGCTAGAAAGTGATGAAAATAAATGAATACATTGCATAAATAAATCACATAAAGTGCTGGAGAACATATAAATGTATGACATGTAGGTGCTCAATGCCTGAGAGAAGCAGGATCCTTGTAACGAAAATCCCCTCCGGTAACCCCACTCACCAAAATTAATGGACCCGCGGCCAGATGATAAGTGAAAGAATTCCTTTCATAGATGCTCCAAAAATATTTTCAGAGGATGAACCTTTCCAGGGGGTAAATAAACCGAAAATGGAAGAGAGAAAAAAACATGTGAAGTACTGCTATTAGAAGCTGTCACACTGCTATTTTGTGATTGATCCAAATAACAGCGAACAGGTATCAGCGTGTTTCCGGGTGCACACATATGGCGTGCGTTCCACGGCAACCGGAAGCAGCGTCACTGGTTCTCAACACCGGAAATTACATCTAAGGCCCCTTTCACACTGGGGCGGTTTTCAGGCGATACAGCGCTAAAAATAGCGCCTGTACACCGCCTGAAAAAAACGGCCCCATTCACTCCAGTGTGAAAGCCGGCTGGCTTTCACACTGGAGCGGTGTGCGCTAGCAGGACGGTCAAAAAAAGTCCTGCTAGCAGCATCTTTGGAGCGGTGTATTCACCGCTCCTACCCATTGATTTCAATGGGACACCGCGGTAATACCGCGGCAATACCGCGGCAAAGTGCCGCTACGGCGGCACTTTGCGGGGGATTTTAACCCTTTTTCAGCCGCTAGCGGGGGGTTAAACCCACACCGCTAGCGGCCGAATACCGCAGCTAAAACGACGGTAAAGCAGCGCTAAATATAGCTGCTTTACCGTCGCCGCGGCTCCCGCCCCAGTGTGAAAGGGGCCTAAAGGGATGGTGTTGAGAACCAGTGACGCTGCTTCCGGTTGCCGTGGAACGCACGCCATATGTGTGCACCCGGAAACACGCTGATACCTGTTTGCTATTTTGTGAGTGATCCAAATAACAGCGGTGTGACAGCTTCTAATAGCAGTACTTCACATGTTTTTTTCTCTCTTCCATTTTCGGTTTATTTACCCCCTGGAAATGTTCATCCTCTGAAAATATTTTGGGAGCATCTACGAAAGGAATTCTTTCACTTATCATCTAATCCCCTCACAAAGCTTTACTTGACCCCAGGACTGAAAAGCCGCGGGTCCATCAATTTTGGTGAGTGGGGTTACCGGAGGGGATTTTCGTATTCATTTATTTGCATTACTTTCTAGCGATTAATTCATTTATTCAGCACTTTATGCGATTTATGATAGATAATCCATTTTTGCCTCACATATTGCACTTGTCACTTTATGAGATAAGATTGATTACTTTTGTCTCATTAATTGTACTTGTCACTTTTGCGACTTATAATTATTCTATCTAGCACCTAGTAATCACTATACAGTTTATATATAGATATTTCTATTTTGTATGTCATTCATTTCTTTGTACCTTTGTAAGCAGCAGCAGCCGTTTTTGTTTTTCGTTTGACACTTTATATTTCTATTGGTCTTTTGGCGCGAGTTCTAGTTTGTTTATCTATTTAGTTTAATGGAATTAAAGTGGTTGTACACCCTTACAAACCACTTTGGCCTACAGGTAAGCCTAGATTAAGGCTTACCTGTAGGTCCAATAAATATCTCCTAAACCTACATGGTTTAGGAGATATTTAGAAAAAAAGAGGCATCGCTGTCTACGGCGCATGCGCCGTAGACAGCGGCGCGCAGGCGCACTGCGCATGCCGAGATCACGGAGTGACGTCATCACCGATCCAGCGAATGACAGCACTGGAGCAGGGAGACCCGGAAGTCACTCCGGGCTTGATAGCGCCGGAGAAGGTCGTGGATGAGAGTCGCTTCGGGGGCTTCGTTCTCAGGTAAGTTATTCATAATGAGCTAGTATGCTATGAATACTAGCTCATTATGCTTTTGCCTTGCAGGTTCCATTTTTTTTTTTTTTTTTGGGGGGAAGGCTTTACTTCCTCTTTAATATGCCCCCGATTAGTTAGAGGGAGTGAGGGGTGTGTGGGGGAGGAGAATCAGAAGTAGCTTTAACTCAATTCAAATCTGAAAGGGATTATAACCCTACCACACTCCATCCAAAATGTAAAAAATGGCTATACAGTCAAAGAAAAATGTATTTTATTTTTTCTATTGATATAAAATATTTTACAAATAACTATGCAGGGAGCACCAATAAAATGGGATCCCAAGAGCATTGGCGGTTGTTTTGATGGAGGGGGGAGAGGGAAAAAGTGAGAGAGAAAGAGAAAAAGAGAAAAAGAGAGAAAGAGAGAAAAAGAGAAAAAGAGAAAAAGAGAAAAAGAGAAAAAGAGAAAGAGAGAAAGAGAGAAAGAGAGAAAAAGAGAAAAAGAGAAAGAGAAAGAGAAAGAGAAAGAGAAAGAGAAAAAGAGAAGAGAAAAAGAGAAAGAGAGAGAAGGAAGGGAGAGAAAGAATGATCACTCCTGTCTCATTTTAGCTGTATGTGCAATCTGGGCTTGAGCTATTCAGGCCTGTAAATAGACAAAAGCATATAGATTTGCTTGGCAAACAAGAGAAGTTTGCTGTATAGAAGGCAATCATAAAAACATTTGAATTTCACCCTGCTGACATAACTTATATTTTTGTTTTGTTTGCACTGAACATATTAAAGAAAATGGCAATGGTTGTAAATTTTTCTAGCCAATATTTGTTGAATTTGAGACCTTAATTATTATATTCACTTAACAGCGATCATCTAGAGGCCATGGCCTACCTTTGTTCTAGGGAACACCTAGAAATGTTTGTTTTGCCTACATCAATATCCTGGAAAGTCTACAATTTGTCCCAATATCCTCATAAAATGTAGCGGTGTACTTCCTGTGCCTAGGCACTCCTGCTCTGTAGTCTCATAATTGTATTCCCACAGGGCGAGATCATGTAAGGCTGTGACTGCTGCCTCTGACTGCTAGTCTTACTAGATTAGGAGTGAGATTTGGTGAGGTCACTAATGTGCTGCTTACTGTTCTCCTGACTGGAGAGAAAGTGGTACCCAAGGATCTGCAGTGTAAGGGTCTCCCTGCTTTCGGTTTCTTCATTCTTTGGATCTGTGCTTCCTCCATCTCTCTTGCTTACTCTTTATCATTACCCGACCATTCGACAGGGAGGCAGATCTTACATGAGGAAGCAAACCCCCTGCCTCTACCAAGATGGGCTGCCTCCATTCAGAGACACAGTGCAGAAAAAGACATCTTAAGTCAGTGATGAGGGAAAGATCTAACGGCAGGGGAGCCTATAGGTAATTTGCTTTTGAACCTCAACGTAAAATCTCTGAGCTAACTTCATACATATTGCTGGCTTAAATTCTGGACTCTCACCTCACACTTGAAGGGTTTCTCACCGGAGTGCTGCAAAGAATGGACCTTCAGAGACATGCTGCGTTTAAAAGACTTTCCGCACGTTTCACACGTGAATGGCATGTCCTTCGTGTGGGCTGTTGTAAAGCAGAAAAAAATTAATAAAAAAAAGGTAAAAAATCAATATAAAAGTTCCTAACATGCAATCAGCAGTATGGAGAAAGAACGTAAATAGACCTTTCACTGTTAGAGAAATTTTTTCCATTTGCTGCTCACATTTTAGAGCGTTTTGAATTTTTAAATGAAACTACTTATCTAAAAAATGTTCTGTCTTCTTTCAATTAACCTTACTAGCACAAGGTTGCTGAATACAGCAACCCGATTGGCTGCTTGAAATTGCTGTGCTTTGTGCTTCTAAACTCCGAGGTCCAGGCACACA
The DNA here is from genome assembly GCA_028564925.1 of Lithobates sylvaticus. NCBI lineage: Eukaryota > Metazoa > Chordata > Amphibia > Anura > Ranidae > Lithobates > Lithobates sylvaticus. The sequence continues at coordinate 517,493,529 of CM053030.1, read as the reverse complement.
GCCATTTGTTGGTGCTTCTGCAGGTTATGTAAATGATCATGGCGATACTCACCTACAAGGTGCTTGCGGACATGTGCCATCGTGTAGAACTTCTTTTCACAGATGTCACAGGAGAACTTCTTCTCTGCGTAACCGTGTACAATCTTATTGTGTTCATGCAAGGACCAGAGCTTCTTAAATGTCTTCCCGCATGTTAAACACTACAAAAAAAAAAAAAAAGACGACACATTATGAACAGACCAACAGTAGTTATGTATCATTAACCAAAAAAAGTCAGCAGTTTAGTCAACTTAAAGCAAGGGAGAGAGAATGTACTACATTGTAATGCCTAGCGCAGGGGACTGTAATGGGGTCCAGCAGCCCCCTGCTGGACCCCATTAAATCCCCCTAAGTGTCAAATATTTTGAATATCTTCTAAATTTTAATGTTGATGCTCCAAGGTTATTCAAACAAGCTCAGAACAAAAACAATTTTACTCATGTAAACTGAAGCACAAAATAATTAAAATTTTTTTTCTTACAGACCCCTTCGAAATCAACATAAAGACCCCCTTATAAATTTGCTTATTAAACTGCTTCACAGATTTCTGACCATTACACCACGAGTCATTTCATTTAAAATTATCACTCTTATCTAGGCATATGCAAAAAGCTAAATATTAAAATACAGGTGAGCAAAATCCCATTGCCTTGATTTATTCATTTTGAATGCAATGTGTGTGGCCAATCTATCTCAGATTTACCAACAGCAGCAATAAAGGCTAATCAAATGGGCCCGTCTTAACCACCCATTCAATTTATATCCAAATCAGGAAAGCCTTCACACTACATAGCTGTTGGTACAATCGGATAGTAATGTATGTGGCCTTCAAAAGCCTTCAGATTGAGAGTCAGGGGTCATCTGAAGTCAGAACTCCCGCTCCAGTGTATGGCCTGATCTCACAAATGGTCTCCTAGCTCCTGAGTGTTCATAGCAGTGCCAAATACAAAATCTGCAAAGAGAAGTCCACATTCACACTTGCAAATTGGCCTGACACCAATTATTTGTGAGAAACCCCAGCAGGGGCTCCCAGAAATTAGTTGTGGGAGGCAACCCTATTGACATCAATGGGAGACAGCTTATTTTGACCACTTGCCTGTAATTGCTCTTGCAGCGATCACCTGGGAGCAGGGCCATCAGGGGGTACAGCCCATACGCTTGTAAGGGGCCCCCGTTGTATGGACGGGCCCGGCCCACTGGCAGGGATGTGAGAAGGTGGGTCGGGTATAGAGGAGCTCCGTGGATGCTCCTGTACGTGTCCGAGTCAGCAGGCTGCTGCTCTGTCATGAGCTCACCAAAATCGGGCTCTTTGCTGCAACCTCTGGCCATTTCCTGCATGTGCACCCCTCTGCATGTGTAAGCAAGAGCTGGGACTAGGATCAAGGGCTGTTGTGCAGGGGGGGAGGGGGGGCTCAGAGCGTACAGGTGTGAGGGGGGCTCAGAGCGTACAGGTGTGAGGGGGGGCTCAGAGCGTACAGGTGTGATGGGGGGGCTCAGAGCGTACAGGTGTGAGGGGGGGCTCAGAGCGTACAGGTGTGAGGGGGGGCTCAGAGCGTACAGGTGTGAGGGGGGGCTCAGAGCGTACAGGTGTGTGAGGGGGGCTCAGAGCGTACAGGTGTGAGGGGGGGGCTCAGAGCGTACAGGTGTGAGGGGGCTGAGGCACTGAAGCACTTGGTGGGACGGCAAGTGGGCGGACCCTGGGGAATGTTGGTGGTCAGGCTCGGGGGGGGGGGGGGGGGCCCAGGCTTAAAGCTGTATAAGGGGCCCCGCAATTTCTGATGGCAGCCCTGCCTGGGAGTGATCAACCCCGGACACAGACAGTACTGTCTGCATCCAGGGACGATCACTCTCAGTTGATCGCACTATGAGTGATTACATGCGAGCAGCTGGGATTAGCTGTGGGAAATCGTCAGCCTCCTATTGCTTTCAACGAGGCTGCCTCCTGCAGCTACTCACCGCCAGGAATCCCCCTCTGGGGTTCTCACATGTAATCGTTGAGGGAACGTTCACAAAGAGAATTTAAATATTTCAGATGGTTTTGTACATTGAAATGCTGGAGAAGATTGTGTAGGGTCAGGGAGTTGGGGTGGCAGCAACTGTAGACCACTTACCTATCTGTTAACCTGCACCAAAAAATTGCATCACTGAACAAGAGCATTAAAGGTAGTCTTATATGATCAGATAAAAAAAGTATATGCCTAAACTAGCCACAAACATACCATCCACTCATCAGTTGGGGACTAACGAACAAAAGGAGAACAAATACACAATTTGAGGTCATCCTCTGCTGCTGCAGGACGGGATCGGATCCACCTCTGGTAATGCGGTTCCACATTCAGCTCGGGCTTCTTGCTGTTTTTTATTGCTGCTTCATTCTTGGAATAAACTGTTTTATGTGACTTCTGACTACTTATGTTACTGGGCTCTGGACTTCCAATCATCACTATCATTAGCCCCACACACATATGGCCCATGGACAGATTACATTCTGGTACATTATAGCATGAGAGCCTGCCAGTGGTTTGGTTGTGGACAATTTATTTCCCCACCATCCCTGGGGACACTTTGTGGCTGCCCTGCTTCTTTTTGTGCCCATTACCAACTCTTGTGCTTCAGCGGTCACCATGACACTATGATGGGGTGACAGTCTTTCAGCGCCCCATCTGCTTGTATTGTGTAAGAGGATACTATTGCTTTCAGGCACTATTGGTGGACTCTCCCCTATGCGATGGTCACGTAAACATTTCCAATAACACTTCAGGCTTTCTAACATATGGACATACAGCATATGAGGATTTTTTTGGAAGTTTATATGTAAATTTGCTGATTATATGGGGTAAAAGCACAACTTTTCTTATTTTTAGGATTCACAATAGTGTAACACGTTGCACTTTAAATTTTTGCTTAGGCATTTAACCACTTCAATTCCCGGGCACTTACACCCCCTTCCTGCCCAGGGCAATTTTCAGCTTTCAGCACTGTCACTTTTTAAATGACAATTGCGCGGTCGTGCTACACTGTACCCAAACTAAATTTTTATAATTTTGTTCCCACAAATAGAGCTTTCTTTTGGTGGTAGTTGATCACCTCTGCTGTTTTTATTTTTTGCTAAACAAATTAAAAAAAAAAGACCGAAAAACTTTGCTTCGGTTATAAAATTTTGTAAATAAGTAATTTTCCTCCTTCACCGATGGGCATTGATAAGCTGCACTGATAAGGCGGCACCAATGAGATGGCACTGATGAGCACTGACGATGGGCACTGATAGTAGCACTGATGGGCATTGATAGGTGGCACTGATAGGTGACACTGAAAGGTGACACTGAAAGGCTGCACTGATGGATACTTAGGGGTGGCACTGCCTGGCATTCCTAATTGCCACTGATTGGCAGCTGTCTGGGCACTGATTGGCATATCCCTGGTGGTCTAGGGTGGCATACCTGGTGGTCCAGTGTGGTGGACATCCCTGGTGGTCCTGGCAGTGGGAGGCACGGCGATCCATCATTGGCGTCAGTGGGAGGCGCGGCGACCCATCATTGGCGTCAGTGGGAGGCGCGGCGACCCATCATTGGCGTCAGTGGGAGGCGCGGCGACCCATCATTGGCGTCAGTGGGAGGCGCGGCGACCCATCATTGGCGTCAGTGGGAGGCGCGGCGACCCATCATTGGCGTCAGTGGGAGGCGCGGCGACCCATCATTGGCGTCAGTGGGAGGCGCGGCGACCCATCATTGGCGTCAGTGGGAGGCGCGGCGACCCATCATTGGCGTCAGTGGGAGGCGCGGCGACCCATCATTGGCGTCAGTGGGAGGCGCGGCGACCCATCATTGGCGTCAGTGGGAGGCACGGCGACCCATCATTGGCGTCAGTGGGAGGCACGGCGACCCATCATTGGCGTCAGTGGGAGGCACGGCGACCCATCATTGGCGTCAGTGGGAGGCACGGCGACCCATCATTGGCGTCAGTGGGAGGCACGGCGACCCATCATTGGCGTCAGTGGGAGGCACGGCGACCCATCATTGGCGTCAGTGGGAGGCACGGCGACCCATCATTGGCGTCAGTGGGAGGCACGGCGACCCATCATTGGCGTCAGTGGGAGGCACGGCGACCCATCATTGGCGTCAGTGGGAGGCACGGCGACCCATCATTGGCGTCAGTGGGAGGCACGGCGACCCATCATTGGCGTCAGTGGGAGGCACGGCGACCCATCATTGGCGTCAGTGGGAGGCACGGCGACCCATCATTGGCGTCAGTGGGAGGCACGGCGACCCATCATTGGCGTCAGTGGGAGGCACGGCGACCCATCATTGGCGTCAGTGGGAGGCACGGCGACCCATCATTGGCGTCAGTGGGAGGCACGGCGACCCATCATTGGCGTCAGTGGGAGGCACGGCGACCCATCATTGGCGTCAGTGGGAGGCACGGCGACCCATCATTGGCGTCAGTGGGAGGCACGGCGACCCATCATTGGCGTCAGTGGGAGGCACGGCGACCCATCATTGGCGTCAGTGGGAGGCACGGCGACCCATCATTGGCGTCAGTGGGAGGCACGGCGACCCATCATTGGCGTCAGTGGGAGGCACGGCGACCCATCATTGGCGTCAGTGGGAGGCACAGCGACCCATCATTGGCGTCAGTGGGAGGCACAGCGACCCATCATTGGCGTCAGTGGGAGGCACAGCGACCCATCATTGGCGTCAGTGGGAGGCACAGCGACCCATCATTGGCGTCAGTGGGAGGCACAGCGACCCATCATTGGCGTCAGTGGGAGGCACAGCGACCCATCATTGGCGTCAGTGGGAGGCACAGCGACCCATCATTGGCGTCAGTGGGAGGCACAGCGACCCATCATTGGCGTCAGTGGGAGGCACAGCGACCCATCATTGGCGTCAGTGGGAGGCACAGCGACCCATCATTGGCGTCAGTGTGAGGAATAGTGCAACACTGTCACAACAGTTAAAGCGTAACTCCACTTTTGAGGAAAAAATAAATAAATTCCCCTCTGAGTGATCTATGTACATTGCAAGGATTATAACAACCTTTGTTGCAGATTCCTACTGTAGTGCCGACACTTTTCTAAAGTGTGCGCTATAATGCAAATTTAGTTTTTCCAGAACTGTAACGGAGTTCTGGGGGTTAATTGTTTAGGTCTTTTACTTTGGCATCAGTCTGGCTGGGCTGTACTGGAGTTCTGCCTGGTCATAGGTGAGGTGAAGCACCTGTGACAGGCTGAGAACACAGTCTGGTTGGACGTGTTAAGTACCAATCTTTCGCGTCTGGCCCCGCTGTGTAGTCTGGAAAGGGGTACTTAAGATGCTGAAGTCACGTGTTCAGGGTTGGGCTTGCTCTTTGATTCCTGGTTCCGGTCCGGACCAACCCCGTGAGGGGTCCTGGGCCCAGGAGTGTCTGCTGCCCCTGTAAGCCTGGTCACCCTGACTCAGCCCCAGAGGCCCTCATGGTCTGGGGTGGGGATCCGTCCGTTCCCGAGCCTCGGAACTGGCTAGTTCGAGGCCCAGTAACTGAAGGAAGATTCGGAGGTGTCCCAGTGTGCTCTCGGTATTAGAGGGACACGGCAACCCGTACAAGTGACCAGGGGAGGGCTCTTCGGAGGAGGGCCAAGAAGCTGGCTGCTCGGTAAGAGCCTGGGAGCTGAGATGTATGGACACTGGTGAATCCACATTTCTTACAGTATCGCCGAAACGGCTGGAAGATTCAGGTACTGTAGGAAAAGTTCCTAACTCATGTTTCAGTTACAACCTAGTCTGTGGCAGAGACTTTGGAAATCTTTGAATCACTTGTTGGCTCCATGTAGCCATATTGTAATGTATTCGCAGAAAATTACACTGACTGCAGATTGAAAAGGAAAGGTCATTTTTAGTAACATTCATCTACAATATGATTAGTGTCGCAATTATATACACTATATTATTTACTTCCCCACGAAAGTGGAGTTACCCTTTAAAGAAAAAATCCAAGAGTCATTACATTGTAACAAAAGTGTTTTCACTCAAAAAAAAAAAAAACTTGCTCCTCTCAGCTTGATGCTGCAGGATTCTCCCGTATGTAGATTCTGCCAACGTAGCGGTGAATGTCGGGGTCTGGCAGCGAGACTTCAGGGCCAGCAAGACAAGTAGGTCTCAAGAGGAAGCCCCGCATGCAGGGTGATCGTACAGGGCACTCGGGGCTGTCACTCATTTTAACCACTTGACATCCGCGCTATGGCCGAATGACGGCCACAGCGCGGATCTCAATTCCCGGGAGGCCGTCATATGACGTCCTCCCCTGTGCACGCTCCCTGCGCGGGGCGCGCTGTGATCACCTGAGTCACTGAGACTCGGGTGATCAGCGATCCGAGTAAGGGGCCAATGACAGCTGATCACATGATAAAAACAAGATCTCAGTGATTGTTTTTTTTTCTCCTCGCGCTGACAGCGGAGAAAAAAAAAGCCGATCACCGGCTTATCTTAAAGGGACATCGGTCCAACCTTGCAATGCCACCAAGTGCCCCCTGTCAATGCCCACAAGTGCCCCCTGTCAATGCCCACAAGTGCCCCCTGTCAATGCCCACAAGTGCCCCCTGTCAATGCCCACAAGTGCCCCCTGTCAATGCCCACAAGTGCCACCTGTCAATGCCCACAAGTGCCACCTGTCAATGCCCACAAGTGCCACCTGTCAATGCCCACCAGTGCTGTCAATCAGTGCCACCTAAAAGTGCAGCCTATCAGTGTAACCCATCAGTGCCCATCACTGCCACCTATCGGTGCCCATCACTGCCACCTATCGGTGCCCATCACTGCCGCCTCATCAGCGTACATCAATGACAGACAAAAAATTACCCATTTTATATTTTTATAACAAAATTTAAAAAAATAAATAAATAAATAAAAATTTAATTTTTTTTTAATTCGGTCTTTTTACATTTTTTTAACAAAAAATAAAAAAAATCGCAGAGGTGATCAAATACCAGCAAAAGAAAGCTCTATTTGGGGGTAAAAAATGATAAAAATGTTCATTTGGGTACAGTGTTGTATGACCGCGCAATTGTCATTCAAAGTGCGACAGCGCTGAAAGCTGAAAATTGGTCTGGTCAGGAGGGGGGTTTAAGTGCCCAGTAAGCAAGTGGTTAAGGAGAAAATCTATTTCTGAAGAAGGGCAGCACCTTTCTACCTGAAATGCGTAGAGCAACAGCCCGACTACATGGCTGTCACTACGCATTTCAAGGAGAAAGACATGTCTATTCCTGAAGGGGAGTGGCTTTCCACCTGAAACGCGTAGAAATTACAGCTGGTGAGCCCTGTACTGTCACCCACTCATGCAGGGTGATAGTACAGGGCTCAATACAAGGAGAAAGACACATCTATTCCCAAAGAAGGGGGGGCGCCTTTCACCTTGAAACGTGTAGACAGCATGCAGGGTGATAATAAAAGCCTCTGAGGACTGTCACGCATTCCAAAAGGGGAAAAAGACACACGTCTATCCCTGAAGGACAGAACCTGAATCTGAAATGTGTAGAGTGACAGATGGCGAACCCTATACCACCCGACAGTGACAGCTTCCTCCCGAGACCCACAACTTCACTGGCCACAAGTGATCGGTGTCTCGCACCTGGACATTCACAGCTACAGCTACTCTGCATACAGAAGAACAGTGGCGTCACTAGGGTAGGTGTCACCTGGTGCGGTAAAACATTGCGTCAACCCCCCCCCCCCAACAGGCTTTCTTCTGTCTAGCCCCCCTTCGTGTTCTCTCCTGTCTAGCGCCCCCATCCATTCCTCAATACCCCCTTCCCCTGGCAGGCTCTATCCTGTATAGCCCCCCCCCCCTTCAAGCTCTCTCCTGTCAAGTGCCCCCATCCATTCCTCAATACCCCCTTCCCCCGGCAGGCTCTATCCTGTCAAGTGCCCCCATCCATTCCTCAATACCCCCTTCCCCCGGCAGGCTCTATCCTGTATAGCCCCCCCCCCCCCCCCCCTTCAGGCTCTCTCCTGTCAAGTGCCCCCATCCATTCCTCAATACCCCCTTCCCCCGGCAGGCTCTATCCTGTCAAGTGCCCCCATCCATTCCTCAATACCCCCTTCCCCCGGCAGGCTCTATCCTGTATAGCCCCCCCCCCTTCAGGCTCTCTCCTGTCAAGTGCCCCCATCCATTCCTCAATACCCCCTTTCCCCGGCAGGCTCTATCCTGTATAGCCCCCCCCCCCTTCAAGCTCTCTCCTGTCAAGTGCCCCCATCCATTCCTCAATACCCCCTTCCCCCGGCAGGCTCTATCCTGTATAGCCCCCCCCCCCTTCCTGCTCTCTCCTGTCAAGTGCCCCCATCCATTCCTCAATACCCCCTTTCCCCGGCAGGCTCTATCCTGTATAGCCCCCCCCTTCAAGCTCTCTCCTGTCAAGTGCCCCCATCCATTCCTCAATACCCCCTTCCCCCGGCAGGCTCTATCATGTATAGCCCCCCCCCCCCCCCCCCCCCTTCAGGCTCTCTCCTGTCAAGTGCCCCCATCCATTCCTCAATACCCCCTTTCCCCGGCAGGCTCTATCCTGTATAGCCCCCCCCCCCTTCAAGCTCTCTCCTGTCAAGTGCCCCCATCCATTCCTCAATACCCCCTTCCCCCGGCAGGCTCTATCCTGTATAGCCCCCCCCCCCCCCCCCCCCCCCCTTCAGGCTCTCTCCTGTCAAGTGCCCCCATCCATTCCTCAATACCCCCTTCCCCCGGCAGGCTCTATCCTGTATAGCCCCCCCCCTTCAGGCTCTCTCCAGTCAAGCACCCCCTTCCATTGCCCAATACCCTCTTGCCCCAGCAGGCTCTATCCTGTCTAGCTTCCCCCACCCCATCAGGTTCTCTGCCTGCCACATTGCCCTAGGGCACTAGGCAGGCTAGTTTTGGACCGGCAAAGATGGGGGGGGGGGTGACACCATCACGGTCGGACAACCCTCTTGCAGGTGTCACCCGAGTGCGATCCGCACCCCTATAGCGACACCACTGCAGGAGAACCTTGTATGGCTTGTATCATAAAAGCCAAGAGGAGCAAATTGTGAGAGAATAGACTTATTACAAGTTAATAAATGAGGTAGCGAGTCTCAAGAGAATGCCATATATGCGGGGCGATAATATAGGGCTGTTCTGCTGCCCATCTACACACTTCAGGGAAAAAGATTCCCTTCTTCAGGGACAGACGTGCATCTCACAGGGGAGTGTCCATCTCCCTGAAATGTGTAAAGTGACAGCCTGAGATCTTGTACTCTCACCCAGTTTTGTAGTCGATTGTGGCGGAACTCTATTCCGCCACCTCTGGCTCTCACCGTCTGCTTCTTGCGGTCACTTGTAAACACAGAGCTTTGTTTTCAGCGGCTTCCAGATGTAAGAGATCCCTCACAGCGGGGCACGGCGGGGACATCTCTCCTGAATGTGAGCGCGAGAACAATCTCCCTTCAAGGCAGCGCCGCCTACCCAGGGAGGTATAACAGGACCAAATACACGGGTAGTAGAGAGCACCGCCCACAGGGGGCGGTACTAGGGTCGTCTAGGTAGAAGTAACAAGAGATGCAACTAAGCTTTGGGGGGGTTAAGTGTTGTATACTATACACAGGGCCCCCCCTGAACTCTGCACCCTGCACCCAGGCGCCCCCTGAACTCTGCACCCTGCACACAGGCGCCCCCTGAACTCTGCACCCTGCACTCTGCACACAGGGTGCCCCCTGCACAAAAGGCGCCCCCTGAACTCTGCACCCTGCACACAGGCGCCCCCTGCACTCTGCACACAGGGTGACCCCTGAATCTGCACCCTGCACACAGGGCGACCCCTGAACTCTGCACCCTGCACACAGGGCGCCCCCTGAACCCTGGCACACAGGGCGCCCCCTGAACTCTGCACCCTGCACACAGGGCGCCCCCTGAACTCTGCACCCTGCACACAGGGCGCCCCCTGCACACAGAAGCCCCCTGAACCCTGCACACAGAAGGCCCCACATTTTTTTTTTAGTAGATACATATTCTTACAGTTACAAAACGACCCTTTGAGGGCAACCATACTGCTGATGCAGCCTGCGATGAAATGGAGTTTGACAACCCTGGTGTAGAGTGACAACCTAAGTACTATCATCCCGCATGCGCGGCTTTCTCCCGAGACCGTGCTGCCCATTAGGTCTCACTGCCGATTCCAGACATCACTCCTTCCCAGACAGTCAGTTCATTTAGGCTGGGTTCAAACCATCGACGCATGCGGCTCCCAGCAGGGGTCCGGTGCGTCCTGGTTCATCGTTTCAGGTCCAATTTCAGCCTGAATGTTTGGCTGAATTCGGACCTGAAATGAACCAAAAGATGCACAGGGCTCCTGTGCAAATTCACACCGGAGCCGCAGCAGAAATATATATATGAACCGGCTCCATAGAGAGCCAGTCAGAATCTCCTGCTATTGCGAATTGGATACGGGAAACCTGCATAAAATTCGCAATGGTGTGAACCCGGCCTTAGTTCTATCTTCAACGCAGAATAGAAGGCGGAGCAATTTTTTGGTACAGAAAACGGTTGTATTGATCAGGAATTCTATCAATACACGTTTAAAGGGATAAAACAATCCCATTCTGATGAACACTTGAACCTCAGTCTGCCTTATTCACTTGGACCTCAAGAAAATTTACCGCGCTTCATGACCATGCCAATTTTTTCGATACTGCACTGCTTTACTTCGACAATTGCGCGGTTGTGCGACGCTATACCCAAATAATATTTACGTCTTTTTACCCCACAAATAGAGCTTTATTTTGGTGGTATTTGATCACCTCTG